>CM030359.1:379148758-379523610 GCA_017893485.1 Hemerocallis citrina
GAGTCACGTCATGTGCTTGAACCCGCTCCTTTCTTGAATTGTAACCGAATTGCAACTGCCTATAAAAAAGAGATCGACTGCTAGTAAATAAGACAAGTAATAATTCCAGTAAATTCCTCCCTAAATTTGCTCATCTTCAACCTCTGGTTTCTGCCATGGCCAAGAACAAGCAATCTAAACAGATAGGTCTTGACATTCTGATACATTCCTTTCCTTGTTTAGAAAGAGAACCAAGGAAGCTATTCAACATGAGAGTATATCATCAACATTCGCTACAGAAGTCAATCAGAATTTCTATTGCTATCATTCATCTCTAGTGCAGATCTTGAAATTGTCATATTTATCAATTTTTTTACTAACATAAGTTAAGTAGAATCTGCATTATCAGCAGCTGATGCATTGCCGAGATGCTCCTTGAAAAGATTAGAATTGTAGTTTCTTAATACTCAGTACACAACTTCTGTTTAGGATTTTTATTTTTGACTCTTTTATGAAGTTTATTTTTAAGACCAATGTAACGAATTCGAGAGAAAGTAGATAGCTTCATAAAAGTTCAAGAATATGCTTTCAATTACCAGACAATAAAGTTGCTAGTTTCTCGTAGAAAAATGCTTTCAATTACCAGTCAACATTTTTCACATAGGGGTTAAACAAGTTCAAGAATATGCACCTCCTGTCCCCTACTCTTTCAATCCTTACCCTCTCATAATTGTGAGTTCATTTTCTCTCATCCTACTGAATCCTGGGACTTTCTGAATTCAAGCATCTTTTTAACCATAGTACTCGTAATTTCCCCTTTCCATATTTACATCTCATCTTTTCAATCCCTCAAGAATCAGCATTCTCTGTGCATAGGAGCAATCTCACTTCATCATTCTCAGATTTCCAGAGACTTTTGTCTATTTAATGGTCAATTGAATGCAAATACTGCATGTTCTTTAATGTGTTAATTCCTTAATCATCCCCACTATTAAAATGCTAAGATTATAAAAGGTTTTGATGGAAGTAAGGATTTTTCTTTTTCTTTTTCTTTTTCAAATCAGTGAAATGCCAGGGAAGTGCTTAAATATGTTGTTAGAAATATCATAATATATTGATTTGTCTGGGTGACCGTTAATAGGTTCACGTCACATTTACATCTTTGCAGAAGTTCATTTTGGGTAACACCCTTGCATTAAATAAGAAAGAAATGTGCACATAGTTTTATTCTATTATTATTGCTGGCAACTACAAAATTCAGAATTTAGATGAACTATTCTGTACATGCTATTATATTCATCAATTTTGAAAGTCCTCTCACCAATAATATTCATAAATTTTATAGCATGTATATTTTATGACCCACAACTATTAGGCTTGGTTTAAATCTCCTTGTCTTAATGTTTATTCATAGCACCAATGGTCTTTCTTGATTGAATCCTAAACATAGTGGGTCTTTATACGATAGAATTTTTCTTGCTACCCATTATTTGTTACTTTTCTCTGCAGATCGAACTTTAAATTGCATGTGTGACATTATTTCTGTCTTTTCAAATTGTCTGTTTTCCAGTGCTCAGGAGAATGCTTCGCAACAACTCGAGCAGTCTTATTCCTTTCTCATCCCATTTGTAAGGAAAATTTTAAAACTTCTTGGAAAGATGCCCTGGTATAAATTTTTTCTCGACTCTCATTTCTATATATATATATATATATATATATATATATATATATATATATATATATATATATTAATGTGAGCCTCATATTTGTATGAGAAAATTATCCTCATACAAAATGATTTATTCACTTGGTGGGGCCCTCATGGAAAATTAACTCTGTCCATCATGTTTATCATACCAAAGGATGTATGTGTAGAAAAAATCAAGTGGTTTGGAGGTCATTTACCCATACATTATGTGAGTCCAATTTGTGGTTCAATTTGTATTACTGTTGAAATCGTCATTTTTCAACCACATGATGCATGGGTGAAGGACCTCCAAACCATTTGAGTTTTTCTACACCTACATCCATTAGCATGATAAACATGATGTCCATAAGGGCCCCACCAAGTAAGTATAATCACTTTGTATGTTTCCTCATACTCTATATGAGACTCACTTTTCTCATATATATATATATATATTTCATTTTAAATCGAGAAACTAAGACAACCTTTCCTTCACAAGGCTGAAGTTCAAGAATTCCTTATCCCATGGACATGGAGACACACATGGTGTGAACGTTCCTAGTGAGTATTAGTCAATCTATTTTTAAGTAATGTTTTTTTTATATCACCCCTCAAAAGACTTCCTTATTTTCATATATAACCTCATAAAACATTAAGTTATATGTCTTATGCCCTAAAATGAACAATAATGGCTAGCTATGTGGTAAGGCTGTTTTCTTTCACATTTAGGGTATATTCTAATGACTGATAGTTTAATGTGTTTGTATAGAAGTATAAAGAAATTGGGCTTTACAACAAAATATGAATAAGAGAAAGCCCTTGTATGTTTTATATCAGCAAGAACAACATTATATATACGTATATGGTATCCTGCTGGTTCTGATACAGGTTCCCCTGCGCCATACATAGAGAAAAATACACATCTTATTATAGATTCTGCTCGTCGTAGGCTACTTCAGGAATCTACCAATCTCCCTGCTACTCCAGTAACTGAGTCCCTTCCCCAAGAAGCTACTGAAGTTCCATCTACAGGAAGTGGCTCATATCCTGCTGTTCCAAATTCAAAAAGTGGCCAGTCTGCAGATATACCTGATAACCCAAATTTGGGCTCTTCTACCTCTAATGACATTGTTTCTAATTCAGCCACGCAAGTGAACAGTTCATCCAGTGGAGGACTGAATTTGAAACTAATCGGGATACTTTTAGGAGGTGCAGTACTCGCTATCCTCTTACTAGCGATACCTATATGGTTCGGCCGGCAGAATTCATCGGCAATAGGTCCTTGGAAGACTGGAATAAGTGGTCCATTGCAGAAGGCACTAGTAGCAGGTGAATATTTTTAATTTTAATTTCTGATTTTAATCTTTGAATTGTAGTGCAGTTTGAACAAAAATAGTAGGATGCAGGGAACTGCATTTAGAATAATGAACTGTTTCTCCTTGATAATCTATATTAGTTTGATGCATATCATAAACAAACTATGGTTGAGCATATATATAAATTCTTTATGTATCATTGTTGACTGTTCTAAAAGATGAAAAGATAAAGGTCTACATTAATTTTTGATTGTTAAATGCTTTGTACTAGATTCCCTCATTCATCATGGTGAGGAAATTGAATAGCAGTAGATATGACACAAGTGCTAATTCTATATACATGCATAAGTGGTTTGAAGACTTTAAGTATTATCGGGTGAAAATTGTTCATGTTATTTATCTGTGCTATTGGTATAAGCTCCAAGCGTTTGGCCCCAGAATTGGAAAAAGTTCATATACCCAGTTGGGCATAGAAAATTTTATGGATAGAAGGCAATAGCCTTAAAAAATCATGCCCCCACATGATCCTCCCAGATTTCGAAGGGATCATATAGGGGGCCACGGCTTTCTTGAGAAGAATCAAAGGCATATATGGACTTCTTTCCGTGCCTGATTCCCTCCCCCCCCCCCCCCCCCCCCCCCCCCCCCCCCCCCCCCACCACCACCACCACCACCACCACACACACACACACACAGAATCCTTCCAAGTGTTGGAAAATCTTGTTGTTTATGGAGGTATTTTGTCTGTGGGGTAAATGGAATAAACCCCCCTAAGGTTGGATAAATATACAAAGTACTCCCAACGTTTTTTTGGGGTAAAAAGTACCTTTTGAGACATAGATGTCTATCTTACCCTTATCTCTAATATGCCTTCATCTCTCTTTCTCCGTTTTTTTTTTCTTTCTTTAAACCCTATATTCACTTATTTCTTACTGAACCATGGGCTTCATAGTCCTCTATTTCAATTTTAGGAGGCAAAAAAATGTTGGACTGCATATTTTTATCAAACATTAAGGAGGTTTATTGCATTTTACTGCATATATGTACTTCTAGGCTTCTAGTACCTTCAATAGTTTGTTCATAGAAATCCTAGATTATGTATTTATTAGCGGACTACATAACATTAATTATTTGTTATTAACCATGAAACTAAGGTACTTCAAGAGGCTATCAATTTAATTGATAATTGTTTATAAAGCCAGATACTTGTAGTGCTTGTAGTGTAGTTGGCAAGACTTCTCACTCTTAAGTGAGAGGTCACAAGTTCAATGCTGGCCTTAGACAAGATTAATTAGGAATGTTGGAAAATCCCTCTCTCCCCTATAAGGGTGGCTACAACTATGCCAAAAAAAAAATAAAAAATTGTTATAGAGGATTTAAACACTTGGCAACAATAACTTCTTTTTACACAAATTGTTTCTACACTCATTAGAGCTGTCTTAGGAGATCATCTTCTACTTTGGTTAGAGTGGAACTTGGTCTGCCTTCAAATATATATTTAGGACATTTTTGTTAAGGAATCTATCAAAATCGAATCCTACAAACTAGAAATGACATTTTGATGATGGTACTAATTTCATCTTATTTTTGGTGTTCCATACCACTTTTAAATCAATAGCATTAAAGCAAGGCTTGGAAATTTTAGTAAAAATATGTAAACCGGATATTGCATGCATAATCAATAAAAAAAACAGCAGAACCTAACTCCAAAGTTATTCCATATCTTCAGGTGTGCCAAAGCTAAATCGTCTGGAACTGGAGGCTGCTTGTGAAGAATTCAGCAACATCATTAGCACTTTTCAAAACTGCACCATTTTTAAAGGCACACTATCAAGCGGTGTTGAGATCGCAGTTGTTTCTTCTGCAGTCTCATCAAAAGATTGGTCCAAGCGTTCCAACTCCTATTTTAGAAAGAAGGTTTGTTATCTTATTGTCCTTGTTAGCTATTAAACCTATTGCTTCATCTCAAGCTTACTCAACAGTAAACATATGCTATTTTTGACTTCTCAATAATTTTGTTTTTCCATGCATGCATAGGTGGACACTCTGTCACGAGTAAATCATAAGAATTTTGTGAATGTTTTGGGTTACTGTGAGGAGAATGATCCGTTTATGAGGATGATAGTGTTTGAATATGCCTCTAATGGAACCCTCCATGACCATCTTCATGGTAAGCATAGTATGTGTATCTTTTCTTTTCTTTCTATATAATTAAGTAGGAATGATACTGTTAACATATGCTGGATGTTGATTGTTGCAGTCAAAGATTTTGACCATATCGACTGGACTGCCAGGATGAGGATTATTATGGGGATTGCTTATTGTCTTCAATATATGCACCATGAACTCAGTCCCCCTGTTACAGTCAGTGACCTGAATTCCAATGCAATTTTTCTAACAGATGATTATGCTGCCAAAGTATGTGCAAATCCTTCCAGCTTTTTCCTTGTGCATTTTTTTTTTGTCTCTAGTATTTAGGTACATAATAAATATCAGAAAACCTGTTTTAAATGTCGAGGAATTGTTGTATGAGTGTAGTCAATTTTAGTGAGTTGAAGGGCCCGTATATTTATTCATGAAGCAATACCTGATAGGTGCCTTTCGGTTTGAGCATGGTCTTTAGTGCATTTCTAAAACATGTTAATTATGGTTCTACAAGTACTTGTGCTACAGTTGATACTTGATCAATAAAATTTTCAGTGCGAACTAATTCGGCATTTGTGCAGCTTTCTGATCGGAGCATGTGGAAGGAAATAGCAGACAGACGAAAGAAAGTTGAAGATGAAGACTTAAATCCTTCTGTCTCTACACCTGTTGTTGATACTGGAAGCACTGTTTATGGTTTTGGTCTATTGATGTTAGAAATCATTTCTGGAAAGGTTCAGCATGCACCAGAAGAAGGTTCCATCCTAAACTGGGTAGGTCCCCAAAAGTACTACTCTGGTCGCTCTGGAATGCACCATACTATTCTTCACAATTTTATTTTAGACCGCAATATATTTGTGCATGTTGATTTTTTTTGATCCCTATAAGAGGTATAAATGAGTCAGGAAGGCTACACGAATAATACATTATATATCTACACTTTGTATGAGTCATAAAAGCTGCACAAATAATATGATATACTCTTCTATAGCATACTGTAGCTGTAATGACACTATAACTTCAATATTTTACCCTAGGAAAAGATTGTGTCAAAGACAATCTCATTTATTGTGTAAGGTCAAATTAGACGTGTAATGCACATATATTGGGGAAAGGATATATCATTAACCAATAATTGAATTCATTAGATGCTCGGTATTTGCACAATTTCGAACAACTGAACAACACTATATTGTTTGAAATTTGTAATTGAAGATACATGCATTGTCATGAAAATAAATCTAGAGAAATATAGCATGAGAGGGATATATATTGTAATACTGAGACCCAGATGTCACTGTTTCTAAACTCATTCTTTTTTTTAATTGTGATGACAGGCGACCAAATATCTTAACGACAAGAATAACTTCAAATTTTTGGTGGATCTCTCACTAAAGACCTTCAAGGAGAACGAGTTAGAGATCATATGCGAGGCAATACAGGAGTGCATTCACGAGGACTCCAGAAATAAACTAACTATGAAGGAAATCACTACTAAATTGAGGGGAGAGCTAGGGATATCGCCGGAGGCAGCATGTCCGAGTCTTTCTCCTCTTTGGTGGGCGGAGCTAGAGATCCTCTCAGTGGAAGCAAGTTAAAAGTAGGAGGAATCGCGTGCAACTTTATTTGATTGATGTACCAATTTTCATGTTATTTGCAACCTAGATCCTTGTAAAATCATTGGTTTTGTATATACTGTCCTATCCATTCCTTCATCTGTCAATTCATTCTATGAAATCCATTCTCCTTTCCCCAATATCCTTGTGATTATCTCATTAAATTGTTGTCCTTGTTGTATCTGCTTTGAGAGGGATTGTTGGTATCTTGTTTTGCCAGTAACTACTTGTTGCTGCTAATTTTGGTGTGGGAGCAATCAGATTATAAGTTCTTTTATTTAGGGAGAACGCAATGTTAGGAATTGTGGCCTCAAATATACGTAGGCAATGAGTACTTGAAGTTGGGGAAGAAGAGGATGAGACAAAGAAGCAAGAAGACAAGCAGCAAGTAGAAGAATGCAACCTGGAGAGTTGCGGTCGACCGACTTAGTCTGTTGAGAGTTC
This sequence comes from Hemerocallis citrina, assembly GCA_017893485.1. NCBI lineage: Eukaryota > Viridiplantae > Streptophyta > Magnoliopsida > Asparagales > Asphodelaceae > Hemerocallis > Hemerocallis citrina. Next base: position 379,155,946 of record CM030359.1, read on the forward strand.
TTCGAGTATAAAGGTCCAACAGAGGAAAGGACGGTCGACCGACCTTGGGGGTGCAGTCGACCGATCAGCTCTCGGGTCTGGACTTACACGTTGCGGTCGAACGACCATGGGGGTGCGGTCGACCGACTTCGGCGGCTGATTGTTTTTGGACTTACGAGTTTAAAGATCCAATTGCTAGATTTGTGTTTATCTTTTAAGGTTTACTTGGGGGCTATATATATGGCCGTAAACTCTAGGGTTTAGTTAATCTGAATAGATAAATTTGTGTAATCAAGAGGTGAGCCGTTATCATTGTTCAACTTCAAGAGGGGATTGTGTTGAGTGTTTCAAAGGTGAGAGAGAGAGATTGAGAGTTGTAATCTTTGTATTCCTTGGGGAATAAGAAGAATTGGTTATCTCTGTATATTGATTGTGTTCTTGTGAGATCTTGCATATATTGTGGTGGCTTGTTCTTGGTTTATCTAAGTTTTGAGAGTTTCTATTGCTTGTGGTGTGTTTTCGCTATGAGCACTACGAGTTGTGGAGTAGATTCTCCGATAAGTGGTATCAGAGCAGTTGGTTCGAGATGGCCGATAACAAAGATGAAGATCGAGAATTTCGATGGGAGTGACTTCACGATGTGGAAGATTCAGATGATAGCATATCTTCGTCAGAAAGATCTTGATGGTCCGTTGTTTGATGAGAAGCCGGTAGGTGCAGACAAGGATGCGAAGGTCATGGCAGATTGGAATCGTTTGGATCAGAAGGCGCTGGGGCAGATTCAGTTGGGCTGAGTAGGAAGGCGTTATTTCATATCTCGAAGGTAAAGATCACAAAGAAGGCTACGGAGATTCTCACGGATATGTATGAGAAACCGTCGGCATCTAATCAAATTCTTCATTTGAAGAAATTGGTCAATATGAAGTTGAAGGAAGGGGGTTTAGTAGCAGAGCATGTGAACAATTACTGTATGGTTTACAACCAGATGGAAGTTACAGGTTTGAAGTTTTCAGAGAGGGGGCAGTCATTGTTACTTCTATCTACATTACCCAATAATTATGGTACAGTGGAACAGACTATTACAGGCACTATGACAAATTCGATGACTATACAGGATGTGGTGAGTAGCATTATAAACGAGGAGGTGAGAAGGGTGAGAAACGGGAGATATCCATCATTATCTTCTAGAGATTCCGCCATGTACGTTGAGAAGAGACGTGGGAGATCTAAGAGTAGTCGAAGAAGAAAGGATCAGAGTAGTTCATCTAAGAGTGGGTCTGATGACAGCGATGGGGGTGGGCTGAGTGCTAGTATTGTCACAAGAAGGGTCACATGATGCGCAGTTGCAAGGCTTATATGAAGAAGAAGCAGGAGAAATCGAAGAAAGATACCCCAAAGGAAGCTCAAGTGAGGCTTGTTGAGGATCTATGCTTATCAGCTCAGGAGGAGTTGAGCACTCAAGATTGGTGTATTGATTCGGGAGCTTCTTTTTATTGCACTCCGAGGAGAGAGGTGTTTGATGGCTACGAGGAGGGTTCTTTTGGAGATGTGATCGTGGGGAATGGTCACCGATGTCCTGTACATGGGGTTGGTACTATTCGCGTGAACACCATTGATGATCAAAGTATTGTCTTGCGGGAGACAAGACATGTTCCAGACTTGAAGGAAAATTTTATCTCGATTGGAAGGCTAGACAAGGAGGGATTGTCTACTACAGTTGGTAATGGGGAGTGGTGTATAGCTGCAGGTTCAAAGGTGATTGCAAAAGGGAAGTGTGAGGGAACGCTGTATTTGCTTAGAGACGTGAGGGGCATTTCTTCTGTAGTTGACTCTCAGCCGGAATCGAGCAATCGGTTGTGTGGGGTGCAACCGAGTTCTTTCAGTTGTGGAGGGGAGGTTACTAATTTAGTAGGAGCTGCTGGCCATGGAAGTGATCCTAGAGGGCAAGACATTGCTGCGGTGAGGGTACTTTGCGATATGGCAGTTGAAGCTTCAAGTTGCTCTTGTGAGGTAGAGAGCACTGGTATCGTATGCGGGGTGATGTCGATGAGGGTAACCGAATTGGGACTGTAGGGGTTGAATAGTCTACGGAGTTTGTGGAGGTGTCGTCCACGGAAGTTTCTAGTACAGAGGGTGCATTGAGAGGCTTTGAACCATGTCCGGTGTTGATGGAGATCTTGCGAGTTGGGGAGTCTTATAACACGGAATCCGACACAGGAGATTGTTTCTCTGGTATTCGTGCTCTATGCGATTGGTTGAGCACATCCTTCATGAGGTGATGAGGGGTGGTTGGTGCACTCCCGTGGTGGAGTGGCGAATGTGCTCTTCATGAGAGTGGGGAGTACTTGAGTCTTCCATGAAAGTGGGAAATTGGCAGAGATAATGCGAGGTGAATACTGTAATAACTTTGAAGCGTTGTGTATTTGGTCTAAGTGGGAGATTGTTAGGAATTGTGGCCTCAAATACACATAGGCACTGAGTACTTGAAGTTGGAAAAGAAGAGCATGAGACAAAGAAGCAAGAGAAGACAAGCAGTGAGTAGAAGAATGCAGCCTGGAGAGTTGCGGTCAACCGACCTGGGGGTGCAGTCGACCGACCTAGTTGCTGAGAGTTCTTCGAGTGTAAAGGTCCAACAGAGGAGAGGACGGTCGACCGACCTTGGGGGTGCAATCGACCGGTCAGCTCTCGGGTCTGGACTTACACGTTGCGGTCGAACGACCTTGGGGGTGTGGTCGACCGACTTCGGCGGTTGATTGCTTTTGGGCTTACGAGTTTAAAGGCCCAATTGCTAGATTTATATTTATCCTTTAAGGTTTACTTGGGGGCTATATATATGGCCGTAAACTCTAGGGTTTAGTTAATCTGAATAGATAAATTTGTGTAATCAAGAGGTGAGCCGTTATCATTGTTCAACTTCAAGAGGGAATTGTGCCGAGTGTTTCAAAGGTGAGAGAGAGAGATTTAGAGATTTAATCTCTTTGTAATCTTTGTATTTCTTAGGGAATAAGAAGTATTGGTTATCTCTGCATATTGATTGTGTTCTTGTGAGATCTTGCATATATTATGGTAGCTTGTTCTTGGTTCATCTAAGTCTTGGGAGTTTCTATTGCTTGTGGTGTATTTCCGCTATTAGCACTCGAGTTGTGGGGTAGATTCTCCGACACGCAAGGATCTGGATGGCCGATTGGGATCTGGATGGTTGCAAACGCTTGGATATGAATCTGGACGGCAGGGAACGCCTGGAGCTTGATATGGATGGTTGGAATTGCCTAGATTTGGATTTGGAGGCTAGAAACGCCTGGGACATGCAAAAAGTCTCGCACTGGAGGTGGCTTTGACGTAAGACTATTCGACGCTAAAGTCAGCAACCTAAAATAAAGCTTAGGGAGAAAAATTGATTACCTTTGACTGAATCAGGTGGGAGGATATTTATAGGCTAAGAATTAGTTAAAGAAGATAGAATTGAATAAATATCTATTAAGATTCAGTTGGAGATTCTCATAGTGAAGGGACAAAATTAGCAACGAATCCATGTTTAGGGGGGCTTTGACTAACAACTGTAATTAGCTGAAAATTTCATTCTTCTTGGACTACTAGTAAGCCATAATTTTGGATTTGGTTAAGCTGATGGGCTTGAAGATGGCTTATGCTCTTCTAGTAGGCATGTTGTGGTTGTGAAATTACTGTACTGCCCTTGAAAGCTTTGAGATGCATGCTCAGATCGTGTGGCTTCGATTTTTACCCATATCATAAGCTCTCCACTCCTGAAGGTTGTGTATCGTAGCCTATCGTAGCTGTAACGTCCCGCCCCAATACTCAGACGATTTTAATATTTTTTAGAAATACAAATTAGATACTATGTAGTACAACTGCCCACCACAGGCTGCCTCTCAAAAGGTGGTTAACCGGATTGGTGACTCTTGATCATTGGCAATTATATTTATACTCAAATTAGTTTTTATATACTTCCCATGTGGGACTATATTTCTCAATCTTTCTCTCAAACTCCCTCAAATCCCGTGTACATAGTGTACACGTTATTCAGTAGCAGTCGACTGCTAGGCATACCAGTCGACTGTTCATTGAAATACGGGGTTCTACATACACCCTACCTTTAGAAATCAGCGTCCTCGCTGAGTACGGGACACACATCTAGTGTAGGATCCGCCTTTCTAGCCGTTGTAGAATAGTCCTCTGATCCCACGAAAAGTTGTGTAGAAACACCCGGTACATATAAATGCACCCTGCCTATCCGGAGAATCATCTCCCTGCCGTGAACTAGATCATAGGCCCTCTTCTACACTCGGTGTCGAAAGTCGGCTCTGATACCATTTGTAACGCCCCGCCCCAATACTCAGACGATTTTAATATTTTTTAGAAATTCAAATTAGATACTATGTAGTACAACTGCCCACCACAGGCTGCCTCTTAAAAGGTGGTTAACCGGATTTGTGACTCTTGATCATTGACAATTATATTTATACTCAAATTAGTTTTTGTATACTTTCCATGTGGGACTATATTTCTCAATCTTTCTCTCAAACTCCCTCAAATCCCGTGTACATAGTGTACACGTTGTTCAGTAGCAGTCGACTGCTAGGCATACCAGTCGACTGTTCGTTGAAATACGGGGTTCTACAGTAGCCTTCGAGAAGTAGTTTGTTATGCCTTGGGCAATCAATAGAGCATATATGACATTCATGGACGTCTAGAGTCTTGTTCGAAGCTTCTTAGGGTAGTAACTATTTTATGGAACTTTCAATTAATTTTTTGAATTTATAATTATTTTTTAGAATTTAGAATTAATTTTTTCCCAATTTAGAATTATTATTTTTTTGATTTTTTAATTAAAATTTCTTAATTTATAATTATTTTTTGGAACTCTTAATTAAACTTTCCAAATTTATATTATTTTTTAGAAATTTTAATTAACTTTCCTAAATTTATAATTATTTTTTAGAATTTTTATATAAAATTTCTAAAATTATGATTAATTTTTTGAATTTATAATTATTTTTTGAAAATTTTAATTAAAATTTCTAAATTTATAATTATCTTTCAAAGTTTTAATTAAAAAAATCAAAAGGGACACGAATCTTGAAGCGATTGGACAAATGGATCATGGGAGCGAGAATTTTGAGGCAATTGAGCGATCGGATTAGGCGAGCACACTTTTTGAGGCAATTGAGCGGTCGGATCAAGCAAGCACAATTTTCGAGGCTATCAGATGCCCCGGACGAAAGCGCTAACCTCCTCGAACGACAAAAGTGGCACCGAGGAGCTTGAGACCCAAATTTTGAGCATTCGAGCGGTCAGATCTGGCCAAAAGCGCTGACCTCCTCAATGACAAAAGTGACATCGAGGAGCTTGGGCCGTGATTTTTTAGGCAATCTTGGCGATCAGATCAGGCGAGCATGATTTTTTAGGCAATTGAGCAAATCATGTGGGAGAAGAAAGCCATTTTGGTGTAACTACTTTTTTCTGCTAATTTTGGTGTCGGAGCAATAAGATTATCATTTCTTTTATTTAGGGAGAAAACACTTATATGGACTGTCGATAAGGATTTAGATCTAGACGGCTGGGAACGCCTGGATTTGGATATGGATGGCTGGAATCGCCTATATCTGGATCTGGATGGCTAAATACGGACCTACAAAAAGTCTCACACATAGGTGGCTTTGGCGTAAGACTCTTTGACGCTCAAGTCAGCAACTAGAATAAAGATTAAGGTTTTTAGTAGAGAGAAATTGATTACCTTTTTTTTTTTCGGGGGGGGGGGGGGGGGGGGGGGCTTTGACTGACAGCTGTAATTAGTAGAAAGTTTTCTTCAAACTGACTGCAAATAAGCCATAAATGTGGATCTGGTTGAGCTGATGGGCCCGAAAACGGCCCATGTTCTTCTAGTAAACTTGAATGTTATTGTGATATTATTGTGCTGCCCTTAAAAGATTTGAGATGCGTGCTAAGATTGTGTGGCTGCGATTTTTACCCATATCACTACCAGGGTCGGCCCTGAGTTTCCGGGGGCCCTAGGCGAACTTCCGAAATGGGGGCCCCTAATAGCATATATATATATTTTTACGCGCAAAATATGTGCCTATATTTAGAAGGGAAGTTCAAATTTGGGGCCCCTAAAATCGCGAAATCTTCAGGGGCCTAAGGCGGCCGCCTTACCCGCCTCTAGGGTAGGGCCGGCCCTGATCACTACTTAGATGGAGTGTGTATGTTTGTGCAGGCACAACTCTTACTGAGATTTTTGTAACACCCCAAATTTTTTTTTTTTGAAAACTAAGTCTCCAAATTCAATTCCTTCAATTTCTATATCACTTTAATCATAAACTAAGAAAGTTGTATTTCAGGAAAAATTTTGACAGAGTCTCCCCTGTAAATTTTGCCCCGAAACACAAAAAGCTTACGGAATTCTGCTCAAAATTCCGTAGCTCACAATCCACATAATATTTTCATGGTCTCCCCAGGCCAAAATGAGCAGATACACACAGGCAATATAATATAATGCTCTGGGGGCCAAACTCATAACGGATTATCAAATATCAATTAAAAACTATAAATTTCTTTGAAAAACGAGGTAAAATTTTAGAAAAATCCTTGTAAAACTTACCACAGAGCCCGGTACTCCACAACGAGGTGGGTACGGATCACAAACATACCACATCACCTCACACTATACTCATCTTCGTCATATACATACTTATACACCCATAATACAATTTAAATCATAAATTTTACTATTCCTATAATTAAATAATACAAATTTTTAAAATAAAAAGTTATACTACCACTCCACGCCTCACCTCTGCACAGATGAGAACCTGCAACAGTGGGGGACCTAGGGTAGTCCTCAGACTCCCCTAACCCCCAAAACATTAAGGGGTTAGCCATTTCTGGTGTGAGTATAGTTATTAATCAAATAACAAATTAAAATAGTATAAAGAAAATAAATTAAACTTACGAATGCCGAATTAAAATAAGGCAACCTGAATCTTGAATACAACAACATCGTCACTACAATGACATATCAAATACTCTGCCAAACCTGCATTCAACTATTTAATTATCCATAACTTCCCACATTTCATAATACACTTCACATCAACCTCGTATATATATATACTTATCTTACATTCGCATAATAAGAATATTCATCTTTCCACACTTATCGTCATATCAGCATCTCACTATTTATATTAATATAACTACATGATGTTATTACATCATTTCTCCAACTCTATTTAGCCATGTGTTTCATTTACTTATATTATGTCATCAACACACACATTTATCCTGGAAGTTGTGCCGAGGCAGGTAGTTCCCACCATTTTCACGGAAATAGCAGGCGAGTAGTTCCCCGACACACTTCCAAGGTACACAAACTCATATCACAACATACTTTCTTTAATAACCATTTTCATACCCAATCTCATAATACAAGTATTTATTTTATTATGTTATAAAAAGTATCGCATCATAAACATATGCATCTATTCTCATAATACCACCTTCCTTCATATCTTAGGACATAATTACCACATCTCATTGCCCATGCGATTTACTCACATTTCATCACATCATCAACACCTCATTAATTAGAGTACTTATACTCATTGCATCAAAACCACGTTTTATAGCTCATTCACATCTTATTATATCACTTTAGTAATTTCTCATTCTTATAAACAATAAATCTTATTATCATTTCCACTTAATCCCCAAACACAATCTGGGGCTACAACATATCACACCCCATAGCCGATAGCTTGGGTAATAATCACCGCACCCCAAACACACAGTTTGGGTAATATCACATCACATCTCAAGCCGATAGCTTGGTTATTAATCACTTCAATCACTTATCATCTTCATTTTACTTTATTTCTCATTTTCATCAATCATTACCACTATTATATCCACTCACCCTGCGAATTATACCAAGGCAGGTAGTTCCCACAATTTTCACAGAAATTGTGGGCAGGTAGTTCCTTGACACAATTCCAAGGTATAACTTATATCAATTATTTACTTTAATGATCCCATACGTAATACAATTACTTTATATTGCTCATAATAACACATGCCTCTTTTACTTTCATTTTAAATTAACCACATACTGAAATTATCATTTCTTTTCGTACACAACTCATAACTCATATCTCTTCATATTCATTTCATTCACAACCACTTTCTTTCACAATTCACTTTCTTTACTCTTACATTTATTTACACTTAGTTATTTTTATTAGTTTGTCGACCAGTGAGCCACAGTATCCCAATATACTGAAAGCCGATAGCCCAGTAAAACACGCGGACCGATGCTCACACAGAGTCTTACTCGTCCGAGGCTACGTCTTCCTCCCAGCCTATGCCAGCAAGGGAACTCCGCACCCCAGATAAACTGGGTACTTCCTCCCAGCCGAAGCCAGCGAGGGGAAACAAAAAGAGAAAAGCTCCGCACCCCAGGTAAACTGGGTACTTCCTCCCAGCCGACAACCAGGAGGGAAAACAAAAAAAGAAAAACTCTACACCCCAGGTAAACTGGGTACTTTCTCGCGACAGCTGTCATCGAGAGAAAATCGGGCCTCAAGCCGATAGCTTGGGCGATAAAACTCCGCACCCCAAACATAGTTTGGGTAATAAACTCCGCACCCCAAGCCGGTCCTTGGGTATTAGGAGGTCTAGCCCAAACCCCCAGGATTGCTGTAGGTACTGGTCAACAAAATCATCTGTTATTAGCATTAATCATCTCATCCGTTCAACTTACTTTATCAACACATGCATTTCACTAATGAATTCAATAATTGCCACAACCCTAACTTTAATCTCGTGAATTAATAACACATTTTATAAACACGTACCATCTTATCCTTTATCTTCATATCATTATACCACATTATGCATACACCCTGTTATTCGACACATAAACTCATCATATCATATTAATGCATAATATTAATGCGCCAAGATATTTATTTTGTTATATCATCCCATATTAAGAACACCATATTATTCATTACCTCATTATATTATATGTAGGCATACGTCAAGTTATAACATTAATAAAAGAACTACATTAGGTTATTCCATATCGTAAGAGTATCAAAATGTTTACTTCATCACATTATAATATCATACTATTGCTCATTAATTCACTTCGAACATAATTATAATGTAAACATATACCCACTTACTAATTTCATGAATGATCACATCACGAGTCAATATCATGATATATATATATATATATATCACAAACATACACCACACATGTGGGTTTTCAAGAAAATAGGCCAAAACCACTTATTTCCTCTAATTAAATATTATAATATCTAATTATAGCATACTAGCTCATACATCATGTTTCATATAAGTAAAATCACCTATAAGGGCTTATATGCCCCAAAACATGCACCAAAACGGGCACTATAATTACACAGATCTTCAAAACATGATCACAATCACTAATTTCGTCTAATTACATCTTATAACATCCATCCATGGCATGCTAGCCCACACACCAGGCTCCACATATACCCGATTGACTATATCGGCCTATATACCCCAAAAACATGCACAAAACATGCACGGGGTAAAAATACGCATAAATAATTTAATATATTTAGTTTTTATACATCAACACATCACATTAACCCATAATATAGGTTTTATATACTTAAAATAATTAATTTCACTAAATTTCTCAAAAACCCATTTTCGGGCCCCTAAAAATCCGTATTTTCCTTGAAAATCAATTTTTGCTATAACTTTTACAAGACATATAAAAAAGCCACGAAATTTGGCCACAATATAAAATATTTATAATTACAATATACTCACCTGACGGATCGAGCAAACGATGTCCCACGTCCGTCCTGTAGCCAGTCGAAGTTCGACTTTTTCCACCTAATTGGAAAATTATAGAACCGGTTAGCTTAAAACTCAAAACTCGGCCTACGGACCTCCAAATTCGAATCTGTCTTCACCCACGCGTCACAAATGACATACGTAGGTGAGCTACATCGATAAATTTCGAATTCGGATCCCAATACAAACACTCCCTTATTGATCGGAGACTTTCTAATAAGAAAAATTCATTATTTTCTAATTTCTTTAATCCTCTTTTTCCTAATCTCACAAATTTGGGTTAATAATAATAATAAACCTCAATTACATCTCCGAACCCATCAAATTTTCAACTAAATCTCGCTCGGGTATTTCACCGAACACCCGGCGTACATATATGTTATACTTTCATTCTCAACCCTTTCCATTAAGTTCTAAGTCTACAAAATTCATTCTAAATTTATATTAACACTCTCAAACTACTCCACAACCTCATATGCATTTTTTGAACTCACTAAAAGCAAGTTTCTTACCTACTTCACCTATTTTGTAAAAATTGGCTTTATGCCAAATTCACCACTCCATAATTTCACCATAATAGGTATAATTTCTAACTCCTAACATGTTCTATACGCTCTCTACATCTCCCTACATCAATTTCTAGTAAAAGAAACGAAAAGCATATAATTAAATAAACTAACATACAATTTCTTATACCTTATTGAAATCTTCTTGAAAAATCAACACCACCTCATGGAAGAGCACCTAGAAATCTTCTAGAAACCCCAAAGAATTTGAAGTGGGAGGCAGAATTTTAATGGGTTTCAAAAACCCTAGCTTTAGGGGGAAATGGGGTTTTTGGGTCCTAGGAGTGTTCGGCCAGAACCAGGAAAGAGGAGAGGGAGAGAGAGAATGAGAATGGCATATAAGTAAAATTTTTTTGGATTTTAATAAGGTTAGGGTCTAGGGTTATGGGCTTTAAGCCCAATTACTTAAGAAAATGACTTAAAATGGGTTATTTCAACCCAATTTCGAAAAATTTACATCTAAATATCACAAACTAAAAATTTCACTATTTTATTGACCCCCTATACTGTACAAACCCCCAAGAAAAATTTTGGGTCAAATCGGATTCGTCTCCTCCGAGAAAGCTCATCTCAAAACTCCTATATTGTCAATTTTTTCTGTTTTCCCCAAATATCAATTTAATCATTCTAATACTAATAAAATTAATTAATAGGGGTAAATATACTCAGAAACATATTTAAAAATAATTTAAAACAAATAATTAAGGAATTAAAAAAAAGACGGATATTACAATTTTTTAGCGAAAAGAACAAAAAAAAATGAAACTCTTATTGATATGGTTTACGTACCCATTTTCCGTTTTATTTTTCATACCAATTTTTAAGAGTAACCTGAAAAGTTAAGAAAAAAACTTGTCTATTTCCCAACAATGGATGCAGATTCATTACAATCAGGGCCGGCCCTATCCTAGAGGCGGGTAAGGCGGCCGCCTTAGGCCCCCGGAGATTTCGCAATTTTAGGGGCCCCAAATTTGAACTTCCCTTGTAAATATAGGCATGTATTTTGCTCGTAAAAAGAATATATATGCTATTAGGGGCCCCATTTCGGAAGTTCGCCTAGGGCCCCCGGGAACTCAGGGCCAGCCCTGATTACATTGAGAAGGTGTTGAGGAAATGCTGTCATGAAGATTGTAAAAGTGGTTTCACCATCGTGCGATCAATCGAAAAAACTTGCAACTTACAAGTGCTAAAGGTAGATTTTTTTTGTTTTCCTAACCGGCAGAACCAAATTGCTAAAGGTAGATGAAGCATATCTCACCTACAAGGGGGAAAAAACAGAAAATTAGTCTAATTGGCAGTTCAATGTAATGGTATGCATTGTATCTGACCTGATACAACTTTTATACTAAGGTTATTAGATGGATATACTCATAGCCTTGGCCAAGTTCATTCCCTTGAAATTTTGAAAGTAGTACAATCCCCAAATGTAGGTCATTTAAGCAATAAATTTACCAATATAAGCGTAGGAAATGAGCTCGCTTCTTGTTGTTGTAGAATCTGATACAACTCGTACTGCTAATAGCCAAACACATACACTACTAGCAACAGATCCCCCAAGAACTAGATGCACCAAGAACAAGCCACCACAATGATCACAAAATCTCACAAAAACACAATAATATGCAGAGATAACCAATACTTCGTATTCCCCAAGAAATACAAAGATTACAAAGAAATTACATTTATCAATCTCTCTCTCTCTCTCACATTTGAAACACTCGGCACTTACCCCTCTTGAAGTTGAACAATAATAATGGCTCACCCTTGTTATGAGTTGCTTGACCCTAGAGTTGAGATCTACTGCTATATTTATAGCCACAAGTAAACACTAAAAGATAAACACAAATACAACTTATTAGACCTTAAACCCGAAAGCCTAAATAACATACAGCCACTGTCGGTCGACCGCACCAAATTGCGGTCGACTGCACCTGGTCTCGCCAACACCAGAACCTTGATCGGTCGACTGCACAGTCGATTGTCCCGCTCTCTGTTTAACCCTGTACACTTGAAGAACACTTAGCAACCTGGGTTGGTCGATCGCAACTCCTCCAGCTGCACTTCTTCTACCTACTGTTGTCTTCTTTAGCTGTCTTCGTCTTCTCTTCTTCTTCTCCAACTTCAAGAACTCCCGTGCCTACGTGTATTTGAGGCTACAATCCTAACAATTTTTCACTTGGACCAAATATCCAATGCTTCAAAGTTATTGTAATTTTTACCTTGCACTATCTCTGCCAGTCTCCCACTCTCATGAAAGACCCAAGTACTCCCCACTCTTATGAAGAGCACATCCGCCACTCCACCACGTGGAGTGCACCAACCACCCCTCTTTGGCTCAAGAAGGATGTTCTCAACCAATTGCATAGGGCACGAATAATGGAGAAACAACCTCCCGTGCCGGATTCCTTGTCACAAGACTCTCAAACTCGTAGAATCTCCATTAACACTGGACATGGTTCAAAGCCTCTTAATGCACCCTCTGCACTAGAAGTCTCCGTGGATGACACCTTCACAAAATTCGCAGACTGCTCAACCCCCACAGCCTCATTTTGGTTACCCACATCGACATCACCCTGCATATCGATAACAATGCTCTCTAACTCACAAGAGCGACTTGAAGCTTTCTCTGCCATATCGCAAAATACCCTCACCGCAGCAACATCTTACTCTCTAGGATCACTCTCATGGTCAGCAACGCCCACTAAATTAGTAACATCCTCTGAATTTCCACAATTGAAAGAACTCATTTGCACCCCACAGAACCTATTACTCTATCCTGGCTGAGAGTCAACTACAGGAGAAACACCCCTCACGTTTTTAAGAAAATATAGCATTCGCTCACGCTTCCCTCTTGTTATCACCCTTGAACATGCAGCTATACACCACTCCCAACTACCAAATGTAGCAGAAAACTCCTAAGGTTGGCATTCGAGTCGACCGGGCCGGATCGGGTCGGACCCGCACGGGTTGAAGGCCAACTTGGGCGGGTTCAGGTCGGGTCAGGGTGGCAACCGGGTCGAGTCAGGCTTGGTTGGAAATCAAAAATGTGGACCCAGCCAACCCGCGAGCCCATTACGGGTCGGGCTGGGTCGCGGGTTGGCCGGTTTGTATATATAATTTTTTTAAAATTTTTTTTTATTACATCACTTCACTTAAAAAAATTACAACAAGTTTAACTGTATAAAAGTGACAAAATGCATATATTATTGATTATTCATTTCAACTACTATGAATTTTGTACAATTTATTTACATAAAAAATACAAATACAAGTCCCCCCCCCCCCAACCTAAAAACATAAATATATAAAAATTGTACAACAAGTATAAGATATTAAGAATTAAATAAAATTGTATATATTTATTTATTTCAACTTCTATGAATTTTTTACAACTTTTTACATACAAGAACTGTTAAAAAAATACAAAATTCCTTCAATTACATGTTTAAGAGGATAATCTAGAGTTCAAGATAGCCTAGAGTTAGACTGAAGAGAGGACATTGGACTATTGTCATGAACCTCTACTTAACCTAAACCTAGGATCTCATCGTCTTAAATTCTCTAATTTTGTTGTTGGACTTCAGGGGAGTTGCTTCTACTTGTTGATGTAGATGTCGCTTTTTCTTGAGTCCTGTCTTCCGCCTTCATCCAATCTTCAGTGCAGATGAGCATCTTCAACGTATCCGGCTTCAAGTGATTCCTGAAATCTGTTAGAACTCTGCCACTTGTAGAAAAAGCACTTTCTGAAGCAACTGTGGAGACAAAAGAAGTTAGTAGATCTCTAGCCATATGTGAAAGAATAGGAAAAAGATTTTCATGTTCTTTCTACTAATGCACCTAGGACTATCTTGTTGATTATACCAATTTAATTCATTAGGTGCATTAGTCCTAGGTTTTTTGATTGAATACGAACAAGTAAATTAAAAGTGACATCTTCTAATGTACTCTTACCCTTACCTCTAGAAGTAGAAGAAGAATAAGTAACTATACTAGTTGTACTACTAGATGCAAAAGTTCTGTCATAATAATCATACAAGGTATTCAATGTCGATTCAAAGCTAGCTAAAAATGTCTCGCAATCAATTTCAGATTCATCTCCAAGTAAAGTAAAGTACATTTCAATCAAACTGTAACACCCCACAAAATAGTATATAGCTATTTTGGATATTAATTCGTTCACATTTAAGAATTGCACGTGATTATGTATTTTCCATAATTATTAATTTTAATTGAGAAACTTCAGATATATTATCTATTCTGAACCCGATAAGATAGATTCAGGATATCTTCTCAATTAAATTGTGGATATTATCCCGATTGTTTTAATGAGACAATCTTTAGGGATAATAATAAATTTTATAAAATATATTTTTTATTCAACAAATAAATATTTTATTGTAAGCATGTGTATATATATCTATACATTTGTTGGATTGTATATTGGATCGTCTATGATATGTGTATTTATAATTATTTGAAATGTGAATATGTCCATATATATTCAATGATTTAAATACTTGAATATATTTTTCTATGTATAGACATATAAATATTTGATTTGAATGGAATGTTTATGTTTTTGCTTGAAGGATTAGGGTTTTGTTTAACCTAGGGTTATTGACCTAGGGTTAAAAGCCATGAGGGTTATGTAACCCTATCATCATGATGATCTTGGTTTTGCTTGATGAGATCCAATGGCTAGTAGTTGTCATGAAGATTTCTTCAAGAAACAACTTGGAGTGCACTTGATGCTTCTAGCAATATGTGTTGGCACACATCTAAACCCTTCATTTCTCCACTCACCCACACTCTCATCCTCACCCTCCACCTAGCCAAACCCTAGTCGTCCAATCTCCTTCCTCTCTCTCCCTCCATTCCATACAGCTCCATCTCCATTCTTTTTTTCTTCATTTCTTCATTTAGATTGTTCAAAAAAAAAAAAAAAAAGAGAAAGATAGAAAGCTAGAAGGAGAAAAAGAAAAGAGAATAAGTGAGAATTAGGGAGTGTGTTGTAGCCTCCATCATCTACACTTTCTTGTAGGTATATTTCAAGAGAAGGCAAGCTAAGGAGGAGGAGGAGGTACTACTTGAAGGCAAGATTGTGCAATCATCTCAAACTCTTGGGTGGGCGTTCTTCAACTTACTTTTTTATGTTTTTTTTTTAAATGATGATTGTGTAGGAGTGTTAAGAGAAGCTTGATACCATGCTTGTGTGATTGAGAAATTATGAAAACATAAGTGTGTATGTTAGTAAGATACCATGATTATAAGTGCATATGTTATGTTAAGACTTAGAAATTTTCATCTTGAAAATGGCTTAAAATCTTGACCCAAAATTTTCATGGCATGTTATACTATGTGTTTAGAGCGTACTCTATTTTTTTTCATAATTTTCTGGGTTCATTTAGTAGTACAAATTAAATTTTGTTTCCGAAACTGTGAGTTGTGGAAAAGTACAGTTTTTAGCTATAACTTGTTTGGATTCAAAAATTCATAACATGGAATTGGTAAGATATCTTGAGCTCAAATTTTTATTAGAGGTTCTTGAGTGTGTTAACAACAATTGTTTAAAAATTTCATATTTTTCTGAATTTATTTGATATTTCTAAAAAAATTTTTTGGTCGACTGGTCCAGAGCCAAAGACTGGCTCTTTCCTATTTCAAAAGTGAAGTTCAATAAATCATAACTATTTTTTTGGTATATAATCTTGAATGAAAATTTTCATGTATCACCTAATGTGTGTCTAGATCATGTATCTAAAATTTTAGAATTTCTAGACAACATTTGATGGGGTTTTTAAATTAGTTTGTGAAAGAGGTTTAGCACACTTCCTGAAAACAGAAAAGTTTTTCTACTGAAATAAAAAAGCCATAACTCCCTGTATATTTGGAATTTTGATGCAATTTTTGGATATGTTGGACTTGTGTATGTCTAGTTAATGAATCCCAAATTTTATAAATATTTGAGTTGTTGTTGAATTGATATAGAATTTTTAGTAGACCATGTATAGTTTAAGTTCAAATTTAGCTAGTTTGTGAACTTGAGATTTTCTGAAATTGTGTGTTTAGAATATGAAGAAATGATCAAATAGAGACTTATAGTAGAGAGTCTTAGATTTCCAAATATTTAGAATCATGCAATGCCAGTTTGTATATTGAAAGATATGATTTTTCTAATTCCTGAACAGAACTAGTCCTATTGAAAGTTATTGTTTTTGTAAAGTAGGTTATTTTGCTCTACTCCTAAGTCTTGAACTTAAAAGTTAGTAGCATTTCTATGCTTAAAATACTTTATTCTATCATTTTTTGAGTTTGCCTAAATGTGTGTGATGGTTTGCTTTGATTTGAGTTGTTTGGGGGATCGTCTAGGGTAAGGTATTACCCTACGACTATCAACCCTTAGGCTATAATTGAATTCTTCCGCCTCGAGAACTGGATAGTCATCCCTCATGCGCCGACGAATTCTTACCCAATGGGTAATTAATCGCAGGCCGGGATACTGGATGCGATCCGAGTCAGAGGTGGTAGCGAACGATGGAGATCGGGTCGCCGGTGTTTGGATAAATATACCAGGTCAGATCCATTTCTAACCTAGGTATTACTGAAATTAATTATGATTTGTATTTTGAAGCCCTGAGTCTGTCAATGGTCGGGTGTTGGTATTTGTGTATGTTTACCTCTATTGTCGGGTTTAAGGCATCCCTTGGGCATCGTTGTACCGCTCGTTGAGGGTCATGGGCCAAGAATTTGGTCAGAGACCAATAGAGGTGGTGGCAACCGATGAATATCGACTCTCCAGGTATTTATTTTGACAGACTAGTCGGGCTCAATCATTTGTTAAACACTATGCATATTTTGAATATAGAGCATATTTTCGGTAACATTGTTAATTAATTATTTTCCTTTCCGCTTGAGGATCAAGTTGGTGTTAGGGGTGATACCCTATAATTCGACTTGCACTAAGGGCCAGCACTAGGCAGTGATAACCAGGGTTGTCTCTTCCTATCAAAGAGATACGAGCTGTGTCTTCTCATTCATCGAGAACACGACAGCCACATCTCACTCTGTTAATTCCTGAGGTACCTTGATAAGAACAGGATTTCCCTTGTTCTATGTTGGTGGACACGAACGGACCATGGGACTGCTGTCTTATAGATCTTTGGCACAATAGGTTTGCTACTGTGTATCAGTAGGTTGGTCAGGGCTTTTGAGTGAGGTCCGGTATGCCGGTTGTTAGTGGTAAACGGGGACACCCCAAAATTTTGCAACCTCCTCAATCATGTTGTACTTATCAAGAACATGAATTGTACAATAGTAGAATGCATTGCATGCGAGGGTTCGGAACCCTGAACTGGAAAAGACGACTTTGATTTGGAGCGTATGTAGTATGAGATGCATGCGTTTTCAAAGTCTTGCTGACATTAGATTAAGTGCATCTATTTTTCCATATATTGTATTGTGCATTAGACCTTAGGACATGGCATACAAAGACACTAGGAAGTTAGGATGCATGTTTTCTTTTTCATCTAGATTGATTGTGAGTGTGCAAGTTGAAAATTGCTATTTTCATCAGCATTATGTCAGTATACGTACTGACGTGCCCACTCAATTAGGTGATGGATGCCGGATCGCAAATACAGGAATACTCAAGGCCAAAAGAGTATCCAAGTGGAATAACCAATATACCTCTCCACCAATTAAGTAGTTGCAAAAGAATCAGAGTAGCATAGCGGAAGACTCGAGCTGTGTGGCACATCTCAGGAAAGCAGATGACCACTCAGGGAATCTCTAGAGGTGATCGGTTGGCTACCGTGCTGGGGTACAGATGGTAATCATTACAAAATGATATCAGAGCTTGGGTTAGACTAAATGGCTTTACAAATTCGGAAGTGTGGCTGGGGGGAGGGGGCACCGTTCTAAAGGGCAGGCGATAGCTACTACTCAGTAGAATTTGTATTAAGTGGATGTAATTTGTATTCCTTGTTTAAGAACAAGATAATGATTTTCATTGATGATGTAATAACTTTATTGGCAATTAAAAGTTTTAAATTTTCCATATTATTACTGTGTTGAGATGCATTCAAAGAAAAATATTCTGGTTTGTGTCACGAATTTCCGGTAGTGGGATCTGGGGTGATACACAAACTCTTCATACCCGCTACTTTGATACGATGATCCATAATAGTAGCAATACAATCAATATTCTAAAAAGCGCTAGGCGGTAATCGGGCGGCCGATGGGGGCCTAGCGCCTAGACCTTGTAATCGGGGATTAAGCGGCTAGGCGCTAGGCGGTTTTATTTATTTATTTATTTATCGATATTTTGGGTTTATTTTGTTGTTACCCCTTTTTACTCTTTATTGCTACTCATTCTTACTATTGAACTTTTTCTCCTTGCAATTGTAGGATGAGCTTCACATAGTCGAATCGGTGTATTATTGTATCGGTGAACATGAGGACTCTATCTTCTCCATATC
Source organism: Hemerocallis citrina (assembly GCA_017893485.1). Lineage (NCBI taxonomy): Eukaryota > Viridiplantae > Streptophyta > Magnoliopsida > Asparagales > Asphodelaceae > Hemerocallis > Hemerocallis citrina. The sequence continues at coordinate 379,174,844 of CM030359.1, forward strand.
CGATGTAAACCACATTGTGGCTACTCATAAAAGAATACAAGTTCTAAAGAGAGAATAAATGTAAAGTTGATAGATGATCTCATGATATGCTTGATAAGTGATAACGATGAATAGCTTTAAGCAAATATTACTATGTTCTCTAGTTAAGTGGGGAAAAAAATCATGCACAGTGAGCAAATTGCTCAAGCAAGGGATCATCCCTAAAGTACTCAAAAATATATGAAAACTGACCTAGATGTTCTTCCTATAGAGATAAAACAAAATACAGCAAGTTTGGTAAAGATTAATTACTTTTTCAACAGGTTGTCCGGTCTCCTTTGCCAACTCCTCATAAAGGTAGTGTTTGATTCGAAGGAGCTCAGTTGATTCATTTTGAATATCATCAGCCTTAAAAGATAAATGACCATCAACATCAACAAGAATACACTGAATAGTAAAACTCAACACAATTTTCTTAGTATTAGTTATAAAATGATAAAATAAAACCTGGCCACGTGCTGCTCCAGCTGGCGACTGAAGTGCAATTCTACAAAGAGGCAAAGCAACACGTCTACCTTAAAAACAAAGAAACAAAGAGAAAACAAATATAAGCATTGCAATTAAAACTCTTAAAAAGAAATTTTTAAGATATTTCAACTTATATTAGAGATCCAGTTGAACCTTCTCTCCAGCAGCAAGCAGAAATCCTGCTAAATTATAGGCATAACCAACACAATTGGTAGCCACAGGACTTTGCAGGCTTTGCATAGTGTCATATGTAGCCATGCTCGGCGTAAGCTGCAAACAATATAAGTTTTTGTATAAGAAGCCAAAAATGAATGCAAACAAAGATGCAGATATAAATACTTTGAGAGTTTAACAAACATTTTGAAAACTTGATGAGCAGAATTAAAGGAAATGTTCAGCTACACTTGTATTTGACACTAATTAAGAGTCAAGTACAAATAGCAGTGTACAAAGAAAGCTTCCCCACTGGAATTCCCATTCCCTTCGCAAGTTGCAAACTGTAGCTCACATTCAAATAAACAATAACTCTCATGAAAAAATATAACATTATTTTAACAAAACTAACAAACATACCTGGCATCCGAGATCTCCAAGCCCCAAAATACGCTCACCATCAGTGACCTAACCGATTCGGAGGGAGGCGGTCGGAGGAGCTGTGAACTTTGAGAGAGAAGAGGAGGACGTCGGGGGGAGGCGGAGTCGGAGGGAGGCGAAGGAGGAGGAGGCGGAGGAGGACGGCAAAGGAGGAGGGAGGTGGACGAGGACGGCGAACTAGCGAAGTAGGAGGGAGGCGGAGGAGGATGGCGAAGGAGGAGGGAGGCGGAGGAAGAGGAGCTGCGATTTGGGGTGAAAGTGAAGAGCGCGATTTGGGGGTGAAAGTGAAGAGCGCGATTTAGGATTTTTTACTTTTTTTATTAGGAGGAGAAAGTGAGAGCGGTGGGTTTTTTTTTATTTTAAAAAATTACTTAAGGCCTAAGCGGGTCTAGTCCACCTAGACCCGCCTAGATCGATTAAACGCCGCCTAGGTCCGATTTTAGCCGCCTAAGTCTGATTTCCGATTTTCATAAATGCCTAGGCCCTAGTCGAGGCGTTGGGGGGCCGCCTAGTGCCTAGGTGCCGCCTAGGCAGCCGCCTAGGCCGCTTTTTAGAACACTGAATACAATACAACATAAGAGGAGGATTAAAATACTTCAAAAATTTTATAAGCAGGATCAACAATATGACTAATGTAGGTGTCCGAAATCATATCTTGAAAAGCTTGCATCATAGTAATGATTGAAATAAAAATACTACTAGAAGTAGAATCATAAGATGTAGAAAACTTCACAGTTGTGGTTTTAAAAGGTTCCAAAAATCATAATAAAGATTCAAAAAAATACCATGATTCGAGAGTCATTTGAAAAAATTTCATGTTTTTTGCAAGACAAAAATCGTTTATAATATCTTTGTATTGAGTTACAAAATGAAGTAAATCGAAAGTAGAGTTCCATCACTGTTTAACATCTTTAGAAAATTTTCTAAAATGTATTGAAGTTATATATAGATCGGCTACTTTCAATGTATCTTGTACACATAAATTTAAAATATGACACACACAACTAATATGAAAAATTTCTAAAATGGAGGATCTAATTGTGTTTTTAATGTACTAATTGAAGCATTGTTGTTAGATGCATTATCAAAACTAATAATAAAATTTTTAATCACGAATATTAAAGATATCACAAACTTCTAAAATACGTATTGCAATAACTAGTCCACTATAGGGATATGGTAAAGCCGAAAGTGAGATTATTCTCTTTTGAATCATCCAATCACTATCTATCCAATGACAAGTTAAGCCCATCATCGGAATACCGTTACAATCTTTCCAACAATCGGAAGTTAATGATACCCTACAAGTTAAAGAAAACAAGATTGCAATTAAATCATCTCTCATTTTGGTGTAAAGTTTAAATCAATCGGATTTTAATGTATTTCTAGGAATTCTTCTAAAATGTGGATTTAGTGCATTTTGGTTAAAAGACTCTACATTCCTACTCTCGGAATAGAAAAAAGATAGCCCATCCTTAATAACTAGTCGGGCCATTTCCTAATGAACATGTTCGGGATCATAGGGTTGGCTATCCACTTGTCCGGTCTTAGGATTGATTTTTTGTTGGCCTGGTAAATCTTTTAATAAGTCTTTATGTACATTTAAAATGTGTCTTTTTATTGTACCTGTTCCCTCACCCTTCTGCCATCTGTAACTTTTATCACAATGTTTACAAATCTTATGTCCTACACCCAGATTATTCTCATCGGGGATATAGTCATAAAATCTATGCCAATCACTTATTTTTCCTCTAGTTTTTCTACTACTACTGTGTTCGGTTTGTTATGTTTGTGTGTCAACATCATGCATTTCTTCTTCTATTTCGTGTGTAGGGATATCGTGAGTTCCTACCATAAGATTATGTGTATATTCGGGTTCAATTTGTGGGACTATTGAAGGCCGACGTGAAGTACCGGTGGAATCGTGTCCACTTTGGCTATGGCTACTACCACATGATCTAGACATGGTAATTGTAAATAGTGTATGTGATAAAAAAAACAATTTCTAGTATGTTACTAGTGTATGTGAAATAATAAAAAACAATGTTGGAGGTATATGCTAAAAATAAAATCTAAAAAAATAATAAGAGGGTTGAGAGATAGAAAAGCAACAAATCAACAAACAAATATGTTACAAAAAGTTATAACTACAAAAAAAATTAAGACAATAAGAGGGTTGTGAAATTTTAATATCGTACTTCGCGGATAATCGGTATATATAGGAATGAGAGAGAAAATAAAAATAGAAGTAGAAGTTCAATCCGTCCGGTAGTCGTTGAAAAAAAGAAAAATAGAGCTTCTTTGTTGGAGGAGTTGTAGTAGACGAGTTGAGAGTTGAATTCGATACGATCGGAATTTTGCACTTCTTTGTTGCTTGCTTCTTTGCTGAAAAGATTTCATTGTATTGAAATTGAATTGAGTAGTAGTAGTAGAGAGAGTAAGAGAATTAGGTGTGAAAATTTTATATTGTATTAAGGGGTATTTATAGGGGATAACATTAAACCCCCCCCTCCCCCCCCCCCCAAAAAAAAAACGGCTGCTTTTATAGCCGTTGACCCACGAGTCGAACGTTGAACCTGTTCGGGTCTAACGTTCGAAACCCGCGAGTCGACCCGCGGTTTGGCGGGCGGGTTGGACATTTTTTACGGGTCAAACAGTCCGGGTCGAGCGGGTTGAGATCGGTGTGTTGGCGACCCGGGTCGACCAGATTAGAACCGCAGGTCCGACCCGGACCCGAACCGCTCAGTTGCGGGCCGGGTTCGAGCGAGCGGATCGTGGGTGGGTCGCGGGAAACCCGTCCCATTTGCCATCCCTAACAACCCCTCTTTGTCTAGCCTTCCAATCGAGATAAGATTTTCCTTCAAGTTTGGAACATGCCTTGTCTCCTGCACGACAATACCCTGATCATCATTGGCTTTCATGAGAATAGTACCAACCCCTCGTACAGAACACCTCTAATCGTTCCTCATGATCACATCACCAAAAGAACCCTCCTTGTAGTCATCAAACACCTCTATCTTCAGTGTGCAATGAAAAAAAAGCTTCCGAATCAATACATCAATCTCGCGTGCCTAACTCCTCCCTAGCTGATAAGTATAACTCTTCAATTTTATCGGAGACCACATTGGCTTCCTTTGATTTGACTTCCTACGGGTTTTCTTGCTTCTTTTTTATATAGGCCTTACAACTGCGCATTATGTGACCCCTCTTGTCACAATACCAATACTCAGGTCCATGCCCCTCATCGCTATTATCAGACCCACTGTCAGATGAACTACTTTGATCATTTCTTCTTCATCTGTTCTTAGATCTCCCACATCTCTTCTCAACGACATAATGAAAGCCTTAGAAGATGATGATGAAAATCCCCCGTTTCTCACCATTCTCACCTCCTCGTTCAGAATGCTACTCACCACATTCTGTAGAGTCGTCGAATCTGTCATCATGCATGTAATAGACCGTTCCACCGTACCATAACTATCGGGCAAAATAGATAGAAGTAACAATGATTGTCCCCTCTCCGAAAGCCTTAATCCTGCAGCTTCAATCGGGTTGTAAACCATACAGTAATTGTTCACATGTTCTACTACTGAACCCCCCTTTCCTCAACTTCATATTAACCAATTTCTTCAAGTGAAGAATTTGATTAGATGCTGACGGTTTCTCATACATATCCGTGAGAATCTCCATAGCCTTCTTTTTGGTCTTTGCTTTCGAGATATGAAATAACGCATTCTTACTCAGTCCCAACTGAATCTTCCCTAGCATCTTCAGATCCAAACAATTATAATCCACCAAGATCTTCGCATCCTTGTCTGCACCTTCCGGCTTCTCATCAAACAAGAGATCATCTAGATCTTTCTGACGAAGATATGCTATCATCTGAATCTTCCACATCGCGAAGTCACTCCCATCGAACCTTTCGATCTTCAACTTGCTATCGACCATCCCGAATCGTTTGCTCTAATACCACTTATTGTAAAATCTGATACAACTCATAGTGCTAATAGCATAACACACACCACAAGCAACAAAAATTTCCAAGAACTAGATGCAACAATAACAAGTCACCACAATAATTGCAAGATCTCACAAGAACATAATCAATATGCCGAGATAACCAATACTTCTTACTCTCCAAGAAATACAAAGATTACAACTCTTAATATCTTTCTCTCACCTTTGAAACACTCGGCACTTACCCCTCTTGAAGTTGAACAATAATAACGACTCACCCATGATATGAGTTGCTTGGCCTTAGAGTTCACATCTACTGCTATATCTATAGCCCTCAAGTAAACCCTAAAATATAAACACAATTACAACTTATTGGATCTTAAACAAGAAAACCCAAATAACATACAGTCGCTGTCGGTCGACCGTAGCAAATTGCAGTCGAATGCACTTGGTCTCGCCAATACTAGAACCTTGACCGGTCTACTGCACGGTTGACTGTCCCGCTCTCTATTGAACCTTGCACACTCGAAGAACACCAAGTAGCCTCGGTCAGTCGACTGCAACCCCTCCAGCTGCACTTCTTCTGCCTGCTGTTGTCTTCTCTAGCTATCTTCGTCTTCTCCTCTTTCCCCCAACTTCAAGAACTCTCGTGCCTACGTGTATTTGATACCACAATTCTAGCACTTGTGAGACAAAAACTTTTATTACAAAGTCAAAAACTAAGGAAGAAACGAGACTATAAATGTGTATGGTCTATGAATTACTCTATCAATTCCATGACCTTATCTTTACCAAACATTTGATCCAAGCGACAATGTGCGGTTGATCCTTATGTATTGTACTGCACTGTGTATGTGCATGTGTACAAGTGCAAGGGTTAGGGTTCAGTCATAATGGTGCACTTCCCACATACGCTTCGATCATCGTCTCAAGCAGCATTTGCACGAGTCACTTGCCTTGCGCAAGGGTGCAGAATTTGTGTTACCCAGAAAGTTGATTCAAACCCATTTTGGTTCTGATGCATTACGACAAGATGCACTGATTCAGATTACGCCAAAAAGTTTCTAACAATGCAAATTCATTGTTAGAAAGACAACGGTTTGATCGAACCATCAACGAACTGAACCTTATTGAAATTCAGGGGAATGATAGAAGTCTTATATGGACTAACATGCAGTCCATTCTGACCTTAGCAAAGCTAGATAGAATTCTGGACTCTCCGGAGTGGGAGGATTTATTCCCTCTAGTGACAGTTAGATCGATCCCTAGGTCTACTTCTGACCATATCCCATTAATTTTGGAATGGAATAGTGCAAGAAGAAGGCCGACATGTCAATTTAGATTTGAGAAAGCTTGGACCTACAATACAAACATCAGAGAGGTAATTGAGAACTCATGGAAGGGGACGACATCCGTAAATGATGCGATATCGAATTGGAATCACGAACTGAGACGCTTGCGGAAATGCCTGGAAAAGTGGGCTAAGGAGGAAAATGGTGAGACCAGGAGAAGAAAAGAAGAGTTGGGCTTAAGGGTTCAGGAATTGGAGACATTAGAAGAAGATAGACGTCTCCCGGCGGTGGAATTTGAAGAACTGGCATCTACCAGAGTGGAACTACATCATATTGGTGAAAGAGAAGAATGCTACTGGAGACAGAGATCTAGGATCCAATGGCTCAAGGAAGAGGACTCTAACACTGATTTCTTCCATAAGGTTGCAAATGGGAGAAGATGACATAATCATATAGGGGGTTATTTGTGGGAGAGGTCTGGACGGAGGACGAAATTGTGATTAGAAATCATATAGATAAGTCCTTTAGAGACCTCTTGGGTAAGAAGAGATCGCTAAGATGTAAATTGAACTCAGACTTCTGGAGTGAATCGAGTATTGAGGGGAGCGAATGCCTGGAGGAGGCATTTGCGGGGGAGGAGGTTCTTAAGGTAATCAAGGGGCTGGATCAAGATAAGGCACCAGACCCCAATGGGTTCCCGATTCTTTTCTATTCACATTTCTGGGGTATCATTAGGAAGGATTTTTTAGACATTTTCCAAGCACTCTTCGAGGGTGTGGTGCAGATTGAGAAACTAAACTATGCCAATGTGGTTCTGATCCCGAAGACGACTGAGGTTCTTCGGGTTAAGGACCTTAGACCGATTAGTCTGTTCAACGGTTCTTTCAAAATCATCACCAAAGTGTTGGCTAATAGACTTTCACCACACTTAATCGACATTGTGGACGAATCACAAAGCGGCTTTATCAAAGGGAGATATATTTTGGATAGCATTGCGTCAGCCCACGAAATGGTGTTAAGAGGAAATAAAGACAAAGTCGATGGCTTTCTTCTTAAAATGGACTTTGAAAAAGCCTATGACACCGTGGAATGGGACTGTGTGGAGGAGGCGCTACATCTAAAAGGGTTCGGGACGAAATGGAGGATGTGGATGAAGATGTGTGTGAGAAATGGAAAATCTTTTGTCTAGATTAATGGAACGGGAGGAAAAGAAATCAGATGTAAGGGAGGACTTAACAGGGGGATCCGCTTTCACCACTTCTTTTTACGATCATTGCCGACGGACTGGCAGAAATGAATAAGAGAGGAATAGGGGGAGGAATTATTAAGGGTGTCAAGGTTAAAGGTATAGCGGAACCGTTGTCAATTCTTCAATATGCAGACGATACTCTCGTGTTTGGGGTGGCTCAAGTGGAGGAAGTGATGTCTATTCAAATTCTTCTTAGATGCTATGAGTTCTGGTCTGGACTGGTGGTTAATCTCCACAAGAGTAGCGTTTTTGCACTTAGCAACAACAATGAGGACTCGATCGAGTGGACTTCCTCGTTGCTAGATTTTGTGAAAGGAGAATATCCACTTAAGTACCTAGGTATCGCTATCAGACTAGGAAAAATGACTAAGGTGGATTGGGTGCCCCTCACTGCAAAGATAAAGAAGAAACTGGAGGGGTGGAAAGGAATGTTTCTATCTCTTGGAGGTAGAATCACTCTCATCAACTTTGTTCTTAGTAGTCTGCCAACATACCTCATGTCAATCTATGAGATCCCAACTGGGTGATTGAAAGAATCAATAGATGCATGCGCCGGTTTCTATGGAAAGGAAATCGGGAGGACAATAAGGGGATGCATTTGATGAAATAGGAGAGGGTATGTAAGAAGAGAGAGTTTGGCAGACTCGGCATTGTCATTCTACGAGATATGAACAAGGCACTTCTCTCCAAATAGTGGTGGGAAATGCATAAACAAAGAAAGGCGTAGTGGAGCAATTGTTCATTAGATATCGAAGACGGAAAATTATTAGATATGGAGGAAGATGCAAGCAAGGGTAGGTTTCATTCTTATGGAAGGGTATTGCCAAAGTGGGCGATATCTACCACTCGAACACGATTTGTAAAATAGGCAACGGGAGTAATACTAGATTCTGGAAGGATAAGTGGTGTGGACCTAACACTCTCGAATCGCTGTTCCCTTAGCTAGCCACCGAGGTTACTAGGGAGGATGATCTCGTCAAGGATGTGTGGAAGAATAGGAGTTTGAGTTTAGTATTCAGAGGTACCTTATCCAGCATAGGAGAATCGCAACTGGAGATGTTGAAAGATATTCTGAAGGGTGTGAGGTGCTCGGAGAGAGGTGTAGAAGATGAAAGAGAGTGGATACAAAGCTCATCAGCGATGTTCTCTGTCGCATCGATGTATGATTTCTTGAACGATGTGGGAATTAGAAATACTCATGCCTCTACTATCTGGAAGTCCAAAGTACCAAACAAGGTTAAAGCATTCCTATGGTTGGTACAGAACAACGCTATTCTGTCCAAAACTAACATTAGGAAACACAATATCCTGATCGACATTACGTGCCAACAGTGTAACTTTGGAGAGGAGGACACTAACCATATTTTCATTCATTGCCCTAGATCTAGGCTTACTTAGGAAGTCATGGGTTTGACTTTTCACATTGTAGAGGTTCTGAGTTGTATAGAAGACATTTGGGGTAGCTGGAGATCCAGAAACATTATGAAAGATCATATGATTATCTGGGACATTACGAATGGGGCGATCCTGTGGTCCCTGTGGCTTGATAGAAATGATTTATGCTTTCGTAATATTAGATGTACATTCCTTATGTTACTGCACAAAATTCGGTTCCTAATAGATGCTTGGGCAGGTCAAACAGGTACGAGGAAGAGAATCCGCTTCGAGGGGCAGAGTAATTATCCATGACATGTCGACAATGATCTCCATTCTTTTATGTCAAGGCAAAGTTTGTTGAAGACTGCTGTTATTTTGGGATTGTTGTAGTGGTTATTTGAGGGTTAGTGCCATTGTGCACTGTTGTATTTTGTACTTGAGTAATGGTAGTATGGGCCAGTGTGCACTGTAGTATTTCGATTTGTATTAGGGCTTTTGTTGTTTTCGTTAATCCTTCATTAATGAAATTGGTGACCTAGGTCACTTTAATCTCAAAAAAAAAAAACAATGCAAATTCATTATATTTGAACCGACAGAAGAATCAGCAAATATGTATGCAATATGAAGAAAAACATCTTTCACTGAAAATATGCAACTTTTTTTTTAATTTATCAGAATGGATGCGACCAGAATACGTTGGTGCCTCTATAAAAACAGCCACCTTATTCCACCCTAGAGTATGGTTAAATATAGTCTGCTGCGGGAAACATTCAACAAGAGCATAAATATAACTCCGCATCTGGATTATTTTACACTGCAAATTTCTTTATGACCTTCCCAATATATATACAGGCGCAAATACTATCGATTTCCATCTAATTTCATCTAGCGAATGAAAGGTAGGTGGTAGATCATTCAAGAGATATCAATCACAGCTGCCACATGTTTGAAATTTTCTTGTTCAAGTGATTCATGAGCAAATTGTGTGGACTGGTGCAACAATCTTGTGACTATTTCAATATTTGGTTATATATATATGAGATAAGCCGAAGACAGTCCCAATCAAATTGAAGAGACAAAGTAGATGATCCAGAGGCTGATGTGCATTCTACCAAGTGGGTTTTTTCCCAGGCAAATTTAAGTCAAGCTTGTACTGCCTAATATTCTGTGGTGTTATATCTCTCCACTCTTTTTTTGGGTTGAACCAGCGAATGAGCAATTCACACGATCCCTATGGTTGTGAATCAAACAAAGGTGTGGTGAGTGTATGTAGCATTCAACAAATTAGTATTCTCAAACAATAGAAGTACTAATCACAATATGCTTTATATTGGCTATATAAATGACCATCACCATTAATTGCACTTTAATCTTAAAAACTAGAGTTGGAATCATCGCACATATGTGCACGCGTTTTACTTATTTTCAAGTGCATATATACTTGATCAGTAACGACAACAAAATGTTTTTTTTTTTTTTGAAATAATAGTGACCTCAGTCACCAATCTCATTAATGAAAGATTAACGGGATTACAAAATAGTCCTACATCACAACCAAATCCTACTTCATACATAATACTGTGCCCGTCAGCACCAAATACATCCATACTAATACAACATATCATCTATGATAAAGACAAGTAGAAAGTCGTAAGGCGTACAAAAGTGGCATGGCGAGCTTGATCACATCTATCTCCTCCCTGATCGAACCCAAAGGTACCTAGCCTCCGGTCACCTGCATCCTGGTCCGTCCCGATCACCCATCCCCGTCCCCTCTGCCCCTCTTCCTGGGTCCTGAATGACCTGCCTAATCATGTATAAGGACAACAATTTTACGCAGTAAAATATGATATGGACATCTAATATTACGAAAGCAGAAATCATTTCTATCCCTCCATATAGCCCACAAGATCGCCCCATTAGTGATATCCCATAATGTCTTATGTTCTTTCCTAATATTAATATCTCTCCAGGCTCCCCATAGGTCTAGTATACTCTTCGGCGTCTCAACCGTGTTAAAACCCAATCCTATCACTTCCCAAACTATGACGGCTCTAGGGCAATCTATAAAAGGATGATTAGTGTCCTCCTCTTCCTGATTGCACTGCTAGCATGTAGTGTCTACCATGATATTTCGCCTCCTAAGGTTTGTTTTGGTCAAAATCGCATTGTGGAGAACTAGCCACAAGAATGCTTTGACCATGGTTGGAACTTTTGAATTCCATATGCTCTTCGCATGGTTATCTCTGATTCCCCCATCGTTCAACACCCATACATAGACGCTACTGAGAACGTCTTCTCATTCCCTCTACTCCACTCTCTAACGTCTTGGCCATTTATATTTGGCCGCTCCGCTCCTCCCAACAATTCTTTCAGTTGTCCTAATTGATTTGCCCCCTATTAGATATAGTTTCTCCATCTAAGATTCTCCATCTTCTATTCCTCCATCTTTCGTTAACAAGGTCATCCCCCATTTCTACTTCGTTCGCAAGATCTGGGAAAAGCGATTGTAATGTATTTTCCCCACACCATTTATCCTTCCAGAATCTAGTGTCTTTTCCATTTCGAATATTGCATACCGTGTTAGCGTGGAAAGTTTCCCCTATTTTTTCAATCCCTTTCCATAAAAATGAAGTCTTGCCGTGCCTACTTCTTCCTCCAAATTTGAAGATTTTCCGCCTTCTATATCTCATGAATGAATTGCTTCACCACGCTTTCCTTTATTTGTGCATCTTCTACCACCATTTGGCAAGAAGTACCTTATTCATGTCTCTAATGTTGACAATCCCAACCCTCCAAACTCCTTCTTACAGACTCTTTCCCATTTCACAAGGTGGATTCCCTTATCCTCCCCGTTACCTTTCCATAGGAATCTCTGCCTACTCCTATCAATTCTGTTAATCACCCATGTGGGGACCTCATAGATGGACATAAGGTAGGTTGACAGGCTACTGAGGACAGAGTTAATCATAGTGATCCTGCTTCCCAGTGAGAGAAACTTTCCTTTCCAACCTGCCAGTTTCTTGTCAACTTTTTCAATTATGGGCTCCCAATCTTCTTTTTTCATTTTACCCGGTCTCAGGGGTGTCCCTAGGTACCGCATTGGGTATTCTCTCTGCCTGCACCCTATTAAGGCAGAGGTTACCTCCATCGAGTTTTCTCTGTTATCACTCAGACCTATCACAAAACTCTTTTGTAGATTGACTGCCAGCCCCGACCAGTACTCAAAGCATCTCAACATAACTCTAATAGCAACAATTTCCTCCACTTTGGCCACCCCGAACAACAGGGTGTCGTCAACAAACTGTAGAATTGAGAGAGGTTCCACTATCCCCTTAACTTTCACCCCCTTGATAATACCTGTCTGAATTCCTCTTTTATTCATCTCAGCTAATCCATCAGCAATAATCGCAAAAATAAGCGGCGATAGTGGGTCTCCCTGTCTGAGTCCCCTCTTGCATCTAATTTCAGAGCCACCCTCTCCGTTAACTTGGATGAAAGATTTTCCGTTCCTAACACACGTCTTCATCCATCTCTTCCACTTTTCTCCGAACCCTTTTAGGTGAAGGCTTCATCCACACGGTCCCATTCTACCGTATCATAAGCCTTTTCGAAGTCTAGCTTCAGTTTGAATCCATCCATTTTGTCTTTATTTCCTCGAAAGACCATTTCATGTGCCGACGCAATACTGTCCAAAATGTCCCTCCCTTTAATGAATCCGCATTGAGACGCATTTATGATATCCGTCAGATGAGGTGCTAGTCTATTTGCAAGCACTTTTGTGGTGATCTTAAAAGAACCGTTTAGAAGACTAATGGGCCGTAGGTCCATAGCTCTAAGAACCTCTGCCTTTTTCGGGATGAGCACAACATTAGCGTAGTTTAGCCATTCTATCTGCATCTCCTGGTCATGAAACTCTTGGAAAATCTGTAGGAAATCCATCCTGATGATGGGCGAGAAAGATTTGTAAAAGAAAATAGGAAATCCGTCAGGCCCCGGCGCCTTGTCCTGCCCCAGACTCTTGATTGCCGTCAAGATTTCCTCTTCGCTGGAAACAACAACAAAATGTTAACAACAAAGAAAAACATATACCGTGCATATATAAAGAAAAGTCACATCTAAAATGCATAAGATATACAGGGCCGGCCTTGAGTTCTCGGGGGCCCAAGATGAAAGACCCAAATAACTATTTTTGGGGGCCCCTAACTACAATATAATTTTTTTACGCGTAAATACGTGCTTATATTTACAAAGGAGATTCAAATTTGGGGCCCCTAAAAGTGCAAAAAAATCAGAGGCCTGAGGCGGCCGCTTCACCGGCTTCAAGGTGGGGGCGGCCCTGAAGATACACATACTCTTCAGGCTTTAAATGAATTATCCAAACATCTTTAATCTCTAATACTATAATGGGAGAAGGCCTTAGTGTTATTTGTAAATCTACCAACATGTGTAACACACGTACAAAACTAATATAAAGAAGGTTTCAGGTTTAAACTCATACTATATCTGAATTTTTACTTTTAAAAAATTAAATTTATTCAGACGTGCATCACAGGTGTAAATTACTAGTTTCATGAATTATCAAATCTCTTACTAGTGTAAGAGTTTACGCGGGCGGGTATTCAGGTAGCGTTTGGCCCAGCTTAAAATTAGCTTCTCTTCTCCTTTAGAAGGAGAAGCTGGGCCAAACGCATATTTTGAAAAGCTCTACAGAAGGAGAAGTAGCTTATTTTTAATGAAGAAAAGGAGCTTTCAAAGAAGCCCTCCAAAGTAACTTCTGGCTTCTCCCTTTTTTTTTACCTCTTCTCTTTTTTTCCCCTTCCCACATATCAAACCCTCACAACACAAATTTCCCCCTTCCCCTTCCCCTTCGTCGCCGAACAGTTGCCGCCGTCGAACGTCGCCCTATCCTTTCTTCGTCGGACGCCGTCGATCTCTCCTTTCGAACGCCGTCGATCTTTCCTTTCGAATGCCGTCGATCTTCAATGATACATTTTATGTTTTGATTAGATCCATTTTATATTTTGATTAGATCCATTTTTTCTTGTTTCTTATGTAGTTTTTGTATATAAATGTAAGTTGGTTGGTTGATGAAATTCGAATTTGTGGGTAATTAGACGAGGATTTATGTTTGTGGTTACGGGTATACTTTATCGAAATAAAATTGATGATTGAAATGATTTATGTTTGTCGAGTAAGTTTATGTGGTAAAAAGAATTGACAGTGAGATGTTCAAACACCTGTCAAGCCTTCTTGTGTTGCTGCAAATATTCTTAACTAAATGGAATAGGAAATTTTTAAGTGAACAGTTCAGCTCTATTAAAACAACAGTTAACCAAATAGTAGAAGGTGCTTACTTATGCATTAGTGGGTTTTCAAAACAGCAGAGGAGGTAGAACCTTTGGCTTCTTAATTGTATGCACTGCAGAGTAGATTGCGTTCTCTGATATGCTAATTTGCATTTATTTTTACTTATTTTAATACGTCCCATTTTATGATTATGTTGACACTTTATCACTTTCTTTGTCATTGAATAACCCATTTTATGAAATGATGCATTTCATAAAGTATCTTAGCCCTTTAATTTTTTTTATTTACGTATAGTTCAAATATTTTGTTTTTTTTCCTTTTTACGTATTTTCTAGGTTATTCTAAATATTTCATTTATTAGTAATATATATTTTTTTTAATTTGATAACTTATATTTTACTCTTAAATAAAATCAAAAGCTTAAATTGAGTTTAAAAATAGCTTACAATTGATATCTTATGCCAAACAACTTCTAGCTTAAAAGTAGCTTTGAAGTTAAAAAAAAATAGACTTTCCAAACAGTTTCAGCTTTTAATTTCAAAATTCTACTTTCTGGCTTCCACTTGCATCAGATTACGACATATTTTCAGCAAATCAGGAAAACATAAATTTAGATAAACCCTTTATTGAAAGGGTGTGCAACTCATTTTGATTAATTTAATAAGAAATTAATAAGGAGATAAAACAAAAGGGGGAAAAACACTAAAAAAGGCAGACTAGGCCAAGATGGACCTGGCCTTGATATAGAATCACACAACATACTAAGTTTAGATATGAGTTGTCATACCGTTTGCCAAGGAGGACAGAAGCTTTCTCAGCCTCAAATTCAAGCTATAAAACAAAATTTGAACCTCTCCACCTATTTTTTCTTCTGTTCCATTTGGAGTTTGAATTGGAGGTTGCCATCAAACAATCACCACAACCCCATATATAGGACAAAATAAATCTTGCTTCATCCTCTTTTCTTTTTTTTCCTTTTTTTTTTCCCATTCTCAATTCTATCACAAAACAAATAGATATACCATACAATCACAAATGTGATCCTGCTAAAAAAAAAAACTAAACCAAAAGGAGAAATCATCATGGATAAAAAGGGGAAAATCCTGATGCAGAAGTACGAGCTTGGCCGCATGCTCGGTCAAGGAACATTCGCAAAGGTTTACCACGCCCGAAACATGGCCACGAACCAGAGTGTAGCCATCAAGGTCATCGACAAGGAGAAGGTGCTTCGAGTTGGAATGATCAACCAAATAAAACGCGAAATCTCTGTAATGCGCCTCGTCCGCCACCCCAACATCGTCCAGCTGTACGAGGTCATGGCTAGCAAAACCAAAATCTATTTCGCAATGGAGTACGTCCGGGGTGGCGAGCTATTCAACAAGGTTGCACGTGGCCGCCTCAAAGAAGACGTGGCCCGCAAGTACTTCCAACAACTCATAAGTGCAGTCGACTTTTGCCATAGTCGTGGAGTCTACCACCGAGATCTTAAGCCTGAAAACCTACTGGTTGACGAGAATGGTAACCTAAAGGTGTCCGATTTTGGGCTTAGTGCTCTGGGTGAGTCCCGGAGGAATGATGGACTCCTACACACCACGTGTGGAACCCCGGCCTACGTTGCACCTGAAGTCATCAACAAGAAAGGGTACGATGGCCCAAAGGCTGACATATGGTCATGTGGAGTTGTCCTGTTCGTTCTACTAGCAGGTTTCCTCCCTTTTCACGATACTAATCTGATGGAGATGTATAGGAAGATAAGTCGTGGGGAATTCAATTGCCCGCAGTGGTTCGCCCCTGAAGTTCGCAGGCTACTCACGAGAGTACTAGATCCGAATCCTGGCACGCGGATCACCATAGCCAAGTTGCTAGAAAATCCGTGGTTTAAGAGGGGGTTCAAACCAGTAGAGACAATACAAACAGTAGATAGCTTGAGAGACATTCGAAATGCTTTCCCAGAATGTTCAGATGACGAAGTGGATAACAATAATCATAGGGACGAAGAATCAAGCTCGACGATGAAACCTAGCAACTTCAATGCATTTGACATCATCTCTCTTTCACAAGGGTTCAATCTATCAGGGCTCTTTGAAACGGAAGGGAAAAGGTCTGAGAGTAGGTTTACGACGCAGGAGTCAGCGTCGACAATAGTATCTAAATTGGAGGAGTTTGCAGAGTCAGAGAGGTTCAAAGTGAAGAAGCGGGATGGGATGGTGAAGCTACAAGGGCGCAAGGAAGGGAGGAAAGGGCAGTTGGGGATCGACGCCGAGATTTTTGAGGTGACTCCGACATTTTACGTGGTGGAGGTGAAGAAAACTTCGGGTGATACATTGGAGTACCAGCAGTTTTGCGATGAGGAATTGAAGCCTTCACTTAAAGACATAGTTTGGACTTGGCAAGGTGGTGAACAGAGCCAACACTCATCTGCACCAACATCACATCCTCATCCTTCAACTTGACAGATTAAGCATGCAAGAGAATAAATTTTCCCTGGCTAGATATGTTTTGTGAATCCTTAATAAGTCTTTTAACTCATCTTTGATCCGTTTTGTTTCATATATTAATTTGTATATCCCCTCAGCAAAATATATAATTTTTTTTTTTTTTTTTTTTTTTTTGTTTTTTTGTTTTTTTGTTTGTTCTTCTAAATAGTATATATATGCTCTGTAAAAACTCTAGCCTATCTTTATTATTTTCTTCTAAACAACAACAACAACAACAACAACAAAAAAGTATTTTTTTCCCAAACTAGTTGGAATTAGCTACATGAATTCTGATTTTCCATTCTGCTCGGTTTGTGGCAATATCTTCCGAAAGGCTTTTTTTTTTTTTTAATATTTGATAAAGGGATGGAATCCAACAAGGATTCCAGCCAAAGTGTCATTAAAAGCCAAAATATAGTAAGTTAGATTACAAAACACCATGAACCCAAATCTGCATTCTGTTGCTGATGAAGCTACATGCTTCAAAAACAAAATACCACCAGAAGATAAGTACTTAGGGTAGCACATAAACTAAGTCAGAACAAAAGCAAGAAACAACCCATTAAAACAGTCTTCTAGTCTCAATGATCAATCACAACCACATGACTTCCATCACTAGTAATTTCATTCCTTTCATATGCAGCTTAAAGATGAGAGATCAGTAGAACCCCAGTAATATATTCCTATTGACGCTGCGATAATGCTCCAGAGTAGAAGATATAGGATCAACAACATCCTCTTCAGAGACCTGTTGGGATTGGGGCGTCAACAAACGCCCTCTGATCGCAGCGGAACTAATTAGAGCAATGAGAAAGTCAAAATAGACGAGGCGAATAAATTAAGCAAGCAAGTAGATCCACCAAACTAACACAAATACAACAATGATGACTTATCACGGTTAGCTTTTGCTTAATCCGGGAGGAAATATAGTGAAATCTGATATTCAACTAGAAGAGATTACAAGGAGTTACTGATTCACTTGACACAAGGAGTTAAACTCACCCACCAAGAACTATCTCTCTCTCGAGCCTCTCTTTGTAATGGATAAAAGAATCTATGAAGTACTACCTCTCATATTGGAGGAGTTTACAATATATATAAAAGAATAGAGAGAAAACCTAGGTCTAATCTTGATTCTCAGTCGTCCGATATAACATGAAAAAGAAGTAACTGAATAGGAGATGCACGATCTAACTAGGAGTTGAAGATTGGGCTGAACCGACCTAACAAATTGAAGCCTAAAAACGAACACAGCACTGCGAGCGGTCGACCGTCCAACAAGACCGGTCGACCGTACCACTCTCTGACATTTCCTGTACTACGAGCGGTCGAGGGGTGCGGTCGACTGTCACCAAGACCGGTCGACTGCAACTAGCCTGTACCCTTGCTGCAGTTGTTTTTTCTTCTACCCACTTCGACGCTTCGACCTCTGTGCTTCATATTACCTTTTTTTAATCTGAACAACGAGTATACAAGACACAATTCTAACAAGACCAACAAAATCCCCGCAAGGCTAATTATTATTGGCCTCTATGCTTAACAAGAATCTAATTTGTGAAACCTTCACATTTGTGTATAGATCTTACAGTAAATTATTTTCTTTAATAAAAACATGAACCTTACACTGTCAATTAGTGGGTTTTTTAATCTCTATGTGCTTTCTGCGTGTTATGTCCAATTCCAGAGCAAATAACTGTCAATTAAAATACGTAATCTGTTAGTCTACTTTCATACTAGCCATGGGTATGAATTTCACCTCTATAAACATCAAAATTTTCATAGTAGATTTGGTCAGAATGGATAAGATCGTTCCATAATAAAGAGGTAAAAAAGAACACCACTATAGCATTTGCAACACTTCCTAAATAATTTTAAGAGAAATAATCATAATATCTTTTGATATGAGTTAGATGACGTGACCCCATTGAGCCACCGGATCTCCTTAGAAACAGCGCTTTCTTGATCATCAGGTCAACACAGGGTTAAACGGGCTTCCGTCGCAACAGGCCCATGGGCCAACGGGTCCTACCCGGCCCAGCAGGGTCTCAGACCCGGTTCCCTGCCTATATACTAGGCCCTCCCCTCCATTAACAGGTAATCAATCTTTCCCCTCTAAAAAACCTAGCTACTGTTACTCTTCAGTAACTAACTAGACCGTCGGAGGGCCTGCCACCGGGATCAACCCCGGTGTTCCTAGGCCGAGTGTAGGTACACGAGACCGAACTGAGCCTCCAGATCCGAGCCGAGCATCCGACCACCACCTCACTCCTGCCTACTCCCGAGCCGCTTTCTTCGACGAGGGTCGGGCGTATAGCCAGTATCACGACTTCCACTTTATAAATTGAGAGAACTCACACCTGGTGCAGCCACCCCCCAAAACAAACTACATCAGGTTGGCGCTGTCTGCGGGAAACCTCGGTACGGACCTCAGTCCGACCCCGGCCATTAACGGCATCCCCTTAATCCGAGCTCATATGGCACCCAAGGCCAGAAGAGCTGTCACCTCTGCACGTCCCCGGACGCTCCTCCCCAGGACGTCCCTGCCGACACTCATGGATCCAACTATCCGAGGGACAACCTCGGACCCGGACGGGGCGCTTCTCGCTCAGTCGCAACCGACCTACGTCGGGTCATCCAGAACTGACAAGCCAGCCGAACTAGGGGAGGGGCTGCTTCCAACTTGGCCCCGAACCATCCCAGGCATCCATCCCGAGAGCGGGAGACAGAGCTCAATCGCGCCGACCGGAGGCCGCCGCCCCAATGCGACTGTAACGCCCCGAATTTCAAATAAGACCGAATTCGAGATTCCACAGGATCTTTACATTTCACTTCGTACAATTTTACAAGGAAATTTAAACTTTTCAACATACAGCAGAGTTCTTTACAATTTGTTTACACAGCGAAAGATACAACAATGAAAATAATATACAATTTGTACAATTTTATCAATGCAATTAATCAACAGTATCATAACATCTTTACTTCTTCATGAAAAGGTCCATTACCTGCATAATAAGCTGTAGACACGTCAGTCACTTACAACTGACAGAATTGTTATATTCGGCCATCCTCTCTATGCCGTACATATAACGATCTCAACATTTTAACAAACCACAGATTTGAATGAACGATAAAGTGTCAAAAGTGATTATTCTAATGTAAGTGTATGCAATGCCTTAATACCTAATGCACGCATTTTTAGACTAAGATGATACTAATGCATACTTGTTCGGATTCTATGCATCCCATATTACATAGGTCCGAGGACAAGCACCTACGTACTCCATAATAAAGGGTCCGATCCCTCGCCATGACAAACTACCTAGTAATAAAATAATGTTTAGACGCTCCATGAGTATTGATCCCAGTCCCGGAGAACCGCCGCAGCAAGACCCCCGCCTGACTGTTATACAGACTCCTCGTCGTACGAACTTCCCGCAAGTGCCCCTCTAGTCCCGGTATACATATATACTTTGGAGTATGGCAAACTAACCGCCTGACTACTCATAGTCCCGGATTTAAAATAAAAGCTCGTCTCCCACGAGGCAACCACAGTCCCGGAGTATACCGCCCGACTGGGTCTATAGTCCCGGTGAACTGCCGTAGCAAGACCACCGCCCGACCATATAGAGAGCCCCACTTACGTTTGCCCAAGGTTTACCACATCTTCACTTATGTGCCTAGTTCTTAAGTTCAAGACATAAATAAATTTTCATATCTAGAATTAGTTTTACCTCCTACCGGACTTAATCAATAAAATATGAGATAGCTCCATGGCCATATCTCAAAATATATCTCAATTATTTTCAATTCAATAGTGCCGGTAGCCGAGGTCTCACTAACTATAAATTACAACTTTTCATGTACAAAAAACCATGGGTACACATACCCTTCAATAAACATGCCTTAAACTTAGATATTCTTATCTTCAACTTATTCACAAATAATCAATATCTTGTCTTAACACTTATTCACAAAGTAATCAATTTCTTAGTCTTGTCACTATTCATGATCTATTTATCCATTCATAATCTTTAGAAGCAAATAATTCTTTTCAAGAACACAATTTTATCACATGAAATCTTATGAACAAATTCAAGCTCATACACTGTCTCAATTCACTTCAAAATATTCTTTAAACAAAATAAGAGTGTATTCTCTTTAAGAGAAATCACTTCACAAAAAATAATATTTTACTCTTCTTCACAAAAGAAAGTTCTATTCTCCAATAATAAATTTTTGAAGTCACATAATTCATTTTCCTATCTCAAATTTCCATTTTTATATCTCAAATATCCATGAAAATTTCTGGAATTATTTCTAATAAATTTTATATCATTTTACAAGAATAATACAATTTTCTCAATTGTTTCTAACATCAAGAACACCCGTAATATCAATCAAAACCAAAAAAATAAAAAAATAAATAAAAGGGGCACCTCAGGTTTCAAACCAGGCAACCCGCACAGCACCAGAGAACGCCCAAAGCCAGCCCCACTAGCCACTAAGCCCATGTGGGCTTTGTGTTAAAAAGGTGGGCCGAAGCCACTATATTAATTAACGCTTCACTGTTTATTTATTTAACCGAAATAAAAAAAAAGAATGGGTTGTCAGGATTCGAACTCACGACCAATACTAACAGGCGTGCTATAGTACATGATCTTAAGGAGCCTCCTCTAACCAATAAGTCCAATAGTAATTTCTGTTGTGAAAATATACTAATGTGCTTTTGTTCAACTGTACTGTTATTAAATTATTTTTCACAAACTCGATTATTCTTGATCTAATCTTTCTACTTGATCAAATTTTTCCCATTCATACTGAGTTTTCTCAAAAATAGTAAATTACAAATTTTTTGTTGATAACTTAAACTTTGTATTAATAAAAGAAAATATTATTTCTGTTCTTTAATAACCATAAATTAGCATCATTCCAAAAAGTAGCAATATATTTCTTCTTAATCACTTTATAAGATTTTATTTGTTCTCAAAATGAACTTTACTATAATTTGTTTCCGAAAGAGAATTTTAACATATAAGTTATATAATTTTGACATGTACAATTTATCAAGCATACTAGTGTGATTCATGACATTAATTCAAAATATTTTTCTTTCTAATTATCAAGGCATATATTGAATATAACAATGTTTCTACAAATTTTCATACAAAGGACATGTACAAATTTACAAACACACTAGCATGATTCATGGCATAGATACTTTTGTCAATACTCTTCTTTCTAATTATCATGGTGACATTTAGTTACATAATCACAACAATATTTCTTCATTCATGGTGGACTATATTAACATGGATTTTGTTGACATACATCACATCATGTTCAATCTATACTACTCATTTATAAATTTAAGCATGCATTCTCTACATTAGAAAGTAAGAAATCACCCGCCTCTTATGGAGAGTAACAACTAAGAATGAAGAGACCTCTTCTAGCTCCTAGCTCCAACTAGCACCTCCTTGTCCTCCTCCTCCTAGCAAGCCTCCAAAGCACAAGAAATATTCTCTTCTCTCTTTCTTTTCCTGTCTTAATTTTGTTTAGTTTAGGTGTGACAAGAGAAGAAAAATGAGGGTGTATTTATAGGTCAATGTGAGGGTTTAAAGTGCAAAATTCTCCACCTAATAAATTACTCCACTCTTCATTTTCTTAACCCCCATAACCCCCAACTCTTCACATCCAAACCCCCAACTCCTCTCTCTTCCACTTCCAAAACTGGCCATATCCAACTTCTCATCTTCAACTGGTCATTCTCTCTCTCCATAGTGCACAGAACCCCATCAATGATCCCCTTGCCTCCACGTCAGCAAGGCAGGCCACACTGCCTCTTCACTGCACCCAGGTGGACCCCCACGGTGACACGTGCTGGCGTCAGCAGCAAAACACAACAACATTGCTGTTGTGCCTTCAGGTGACCCCTACTACACTATTCAAATATTTCCCAATCACAATATTAATGCATATAAATAAATGGGATGTATAGAATTCGGTAATTTATAAGTAAAAAGTGGACACAATTCCAAGTATTTATCTGAACATGAAAGGACTTGAATGTTTAAGTATATTAATAGTTAATCCGTGTATGTTACTAGGTTGGAATATTTTGTACCGGTTATTAATAAAGGCAATTAGCTACTTTGAAAACGAATACGCCCAAATACGTTCATCGAAAATACGTGTGTTGTACATAAAATATAAAAATGCAAAATCGACTTTATCAACAGAAAATTATTAAAACATACTCGAAAACAATATAAGAAAAATATATTTATTAATTTTATATATTCCACGACGTAATTGCTACGTACGTAGAAAACATGTGCATTATACGCATAAAATTATTTTAATCAAAATAAGAGAAAATGAATTTCCGTTTATAAAAATAGATTTGAATACCTAAAATATATAGTTTAAACACATAGAAAATATTACACGTAGCGGTGGAAACACATAATCGATACGTGCATCAAAAACACGTAAAAGCATGTAAAAATGCAGTGATTGAAATTTAATATTTTAGTTGATTTAAATAGGATAAAATATATGGAGAATGCATAAATAGTCAGAAATCAATACACGTAATGAGAACTTGTTGCAAATATTACCAGTAACGGTACAAAATATACGTGCGTAACACACAAGGGCAAAATTATCATTTTCAATTTTGTGGGGTGTTACAGCGACTCGGCCGGACGAGCTCCCATCACCCGCCGTGAGTTCCAAAACTTCCGGAATGAGATCCTGGAGGCCATCTTAGGGACCCCCGTCAACGAGACACTCCACTGCTTTCACTCGCGATCGGGCGTAGGAGCCAGCGAGTCTTGCAGCCTAACCCGCCCGCCAGAACATGACGAGGACGTCCTAAGATGCCAACAGGAAATGGAGAACCGCCTCGACCTTTTTGGCGATGGCGGCTCGAGGCTAGCTCAGGGTCATAGGCCGATCCGACCTCCTTTCTCCGCTGCAATCCTACAAGCAGAAATACCTCGGAATTTTTGACCTCCCCAGTTCGAGACCTATGATGGCGATGGTGATCCTGCTGATCACATGGAGGATTTCAAGACCCTCATGATGATTCACAGCGCTTCGGATCCCCTCATAGGCCGTGCCTTCCCCGCCACCCTCCGAGGTCCGGCTCGGGAATGGTTCTCTAAGCTCGTCCTCGATTTGTATACTCGTTCGACCAGCTGGAGGCCAATTTTCTGGCCCACTTCGTGACTAGCAGGAAGGCCGAGAAGACGAGCGTGTCCCTACTGAACTTCCAATAGAAAGAAGGGGAGTCACTCCGACAGTTCGTTCGGAGGATCACCGCAGAGGCGAGGTCGGTCTCCTCCCTCGACGCTGGAGTCGCCTTGGCTGCGTTCCGACTTAACATCCGGCACGGCCAGCTGAAGGCATCCTTGGACAAGAAGCCTCCCCTCGATTTCCCGAACCTACTCAATCGTGTCGAGAAGTACATCTGGGCGGAGGAGGCCCTAAATCTCGAGGATGCCAAGGAGGTCCCGAGGAAGGGGAAGTGCAAGGCTGATGAGGCAGAGCCATCCAAGAAGGTTCCAAAAGATGGGACCGGCATAAAGAGGGTCCCTCTGATCCCGCACTTTGAGAGGTACATGCCACTGACACAAAACGTGTCGGCCATTCTCTTAGCAATCGAAGACAGGGACCTCGTCCAGATGCCCCCTCGACCAACCAGCAACAAGAAAAGTGTAGCACGCCATATTTTTAAATATTATTTTTAAGAGTTATAAATAAATTAAAATAATATTTAGAGATTTAATAAATATTTTTCTGAAAATTTATCTTTTTACACGTGCAAAACACGTGCAAATATTTTCTTGGAAAGTTCAAAGTCATAAATTATTTTGTAAAAAATATTTATTTATTATTATATATTATTTGTGAATTTTCTAGATTTTTCTGATATTTATTGGACCTATTTGCAAATATTACAAAAAGAAGGATTTTTGTGCAAAATTACCAATAGGAGTGAAAACTCCAGATTTTCAGATTTTTGGGTTGAGTATAATTCCTTGTCATCTCAGGGTTAAAAATTTTACTTTTTTTTTGATGAATTTGATTTATTTGACAAGTTTCGATAAGAGGATCTTTTTGCAAAATTATCATTTTAAGGGATAAAAGTGTAAATTCGTTTTCTGGACTTTCAAACAGTGCCGAATGACTTTATGATGGTTGTTTTTGGTTTTAAATCACAAATAAATTAGTTTTATCAAATTTCCAAGTATATGGATCTATACATGTAAAGATGTGTTTTAAAAGGAGTACGTTTGCAAATGTGTTCAAAACCCTGAAAACCTATATTCCGGCCTATTTAAAAGGCGGAGTGCAGCTGTCTTTTGCTGCACAACACAAAGGATTTTATTGTTATTATTTTGGAGTTCTAAAGAGAAGATCTTGGATTTCTTGCCAAGGAGAGGCTTTTCTTATTTTCTATTTGTCTTCGTTCGATTTCTTCAACAAAGTGAGTGATATATTTTTGTTGTTTTGTTCTTTGAATATTGTATGTGGTGTTTCATCTACTGGAAAGCATGCAAGGGTTTGGGTATGAATATATATGATGGATTGGATGAATTGGTGAATTAAAATTGGATCTTTTATGAAAACCTAATTATTTATGAGTAGAATTGCATGTGGATGATTCGAGATTTATTGAATGACCCATTATAAATCATGAGTAGGCTATTTCTTTTGGATTAATTCTGATTTGATTGAGTATGATGAATGTCATGCATACATTGATTAAAGATGAGATTTTTATTGAATTTGGATGAATGCAACTTGGTTATGGTAATGTTAAATTTGTGTATGTTTATGAGTCAATAATGGTGATTTAGTTTGAAGAAGTTTGAGAATGACTAATGAATTAAGAGATCATGTCTTGAGAATTAGATTTGTGATAAATCAAATTGGGTTTGATGCGATATGACTAAATTGGGAATTTTGTGATTTTGTGATTTTGTGAGAGATTTTACTTGAATTTGGATTTCTCCAATACTATGATTTAAATCTGAAAACTTTGTTAATTTTGACTGATGGATTTGTGAAGTTCTTTTGGTGTACTAACATGCACAAAAAATTTACATGAAGATCGTATTTCATGGCTTTTGAAGAAATTGAGTCTTTATGTGTTTTCGAAGAATTTGACTATATGCCAACTTATTTTGGTATTGATATGGTTTGGAATATAAAACGAAGTTATTTTGATATGTGATTGATTCTTAAAAACTCTACTTTTGATATATGTACAAATTCATGTTCTATTTGGAGTAAATCAACAAATTGTGATTTTTATTAATTCAAAGTGGTTTTGATTGTTTTTTGGATTCTTATTTATCCTACAAGTCGTATTTGATCATATCAGAAATATGCTTTTCACAAAATTCATTTTTATAAAGTAAAACTCCGTATGGTTGAAATGTGCACAACTAAAAACTGCAGTCTGCAGGTCGACAGTCGACCGGTTGAATTTTACAGTCGACCGTCGCTACCTGACTGCTGTGTTTTCTCGTTTTCTTGAAATTTCACCCGGAACAGTCGACTGGCCCATTTTTACAGTCGACTGTCTCTTTTCTGTTTTGATGTTTTCTTGAAGTTTTTGATTTTCACTCTAGACAGTCGACCGATAACTTGTTACAGTCGATTGCTACTACTTAGAATTATATTTCTTGAAGTGTTAGGTTTTCGCTCTGGAAAGTCGACCGAGTGCTGTTTACAGTCGACTGTTACCGCTCTGACTGATGTTTTCTTGAGTTTTTCTGATGTTTCTTTGAATGATTGTTCCTTTAATATTATATTATTTCAAAATATGTTTTACTATAGATTTAAATATTTTATAGAGATTTATGTTGAGACTTTAAATGTATTCTTTTGGACCTTATTGAGCTATACGTGTTTTCAAAGGAGTTGATGTTTTGTGATGTTCTACAACTTAAAAATATGGTTTTTAGTTATTCAATGGATTTAATATTTATTTGGATTCTGGAATTTTATATAAGATTTGGATTTTGTTGGTTTAAGAAGGTTTCTTCGTGCAATCGTTTTGACGATAGATTTGTGAGGTTTATTGAAGGTTTTGGTCTTGATGGATGAGTTGTGGATCTCTAGGAGTTGAGTGGGAGTCATGTGAACCGGAAGATGAGATTTTTTGATTTAGATATGTGGGGTCTTGGTTTGGTTGTTGTGGAATTAAGTCCAACAGGATACACTAACTCTAGAAATGGGGATTTTGTGGTTTTAATAATAATCAACTTAAGGACAGACACTAGTGGAGATGTGATGGAACTTGGGAAACGTAAGTGTATGCTTTTGGTTTTGTTAGTCCAACGAATGCGTTCCAGGACTATATGTTGTTCTGTCTCGAGAGGACATTTGTATGTTCGCATGTCGAGAGTCTGCAAGCCTATTCACGGAGCATGCAGGGTGCATTCGCGTGTCGAGGGTCAGAAGGCCTATTCACGAAATGTACCTGGTGTATATGCACGTCGAGGACCTTGCAAGCCTATTCGTGGGGTACACGGTTGGGAGGTGATTCTCCAGTTGTTGAGCTATTCTTACATGATGCTTGCGCGTCGAGTGTTGTGGTGCCTATTTGCGGAATATTCTGGATCTTGCTTCCATCACCGTTGTAGGATTAGTTGCATAACGAGGGATTTAACCCTATAAAGTGGAGATCGATAAGGGCTTGCACTGGACCTATGTACTATGGAATGCATAGAATCCGACAAATATGCATTAGAGAGTCAACATATAGTATTGATATTTTCTTGACTTAGTTTTATGCTTGTGTTTTCCTGTTTTTCCTACACTTGACACTTAGTCTAGATTCACTTGATGTTTTCATGTATTACTATCTACTATCTTATATTCCTTGATGTTTTCATGCTTTACTTATTGTTATTTCTCATTTCATTTATTCTTGCTGTTAATGCTTGTTGTTGATGACTATATGCCTTATGTTTTATTTATGTTGTTTTCTCTTATGTCACTCACACTGTTATGGCTGACCCCTGTAGTTTTGGGTGTTAGGGTTATCTCTAGCCTCATATTTTACAGGTAGGTGATTATAGCTTGGGATTTGGACGCTTGTGCTAAATTGATGTTATGGCTTGTGTAAATTGTAAAAGAAAGTGTTGTAAAAGAAAAGTTTGTAATTCAATGTGTTTTGTATTCCGCTGTGTTTTGTAAACAATTGTTATAATAAAAGTTTGAAATAAAAATTATCTGTATTTTTGGCTATGTTTACTATTGTAATTGAAGTTGATGCTGGGAATTGTGCCACGTATTTCTGAGATATCATATTGGAAATTTGGGACGCTACAAAATGGGACCAGCGGTTCTACTGCCATTTCCACCGAGACAACGGGCATGACACCGACTACTGCCGCGCCTTGAAGGACGAAATCGAGGCCCTCATCCAACGAGGGTATCTCCAGGAATTCACTCGGGAAGACGCTCGAGACCAAAGGGACACGAGGAACCGAAGGCCCTCTCCTCCTCGTGCCCCCAAACAGCGTCCCGAGCAGGACACCGAGCTTGAAGAGACCGGAGGCCAAGCCATTCTACAATGCATCCATGGGGGGCCTATGGGAGGGGATTCTAATACTTCCCGTAAGGCGTTCGTCCGAGAGGTAAACGTCGTCCGAGACCTCCCTTCCCCCCAGGTCCAGCAGCTCCCCGTCTCCTTCTCTAGGGAAGACATGAAGGGGGTTCGGCTTTCGCACTGCGATGTGCTCGTCATCAACCTTGTCATGGCAAACTACGAGGTCCGTCGGATCCTTGCAGACAACAAGAGCTCGGTGAACATCCTCTTCCTGGAAGCGTTCGAGAACCTCAAGCCCCCCCGGGATAAGCTGAAGCTAGCTGGGTACACCCTGCACGGGTTCTCTGGTTTCCCGGTGCCAATAGAGGGGATCGTGACCTTGGATGTCACCACCGGTGCGACCCCCCACAGATGGACCGGGTCGATGGACTTCCTGGTTGTAAACGTCAAAACAGCTTACAATGCCATCCTCGATCGACTGGGGCTCTGCTCCCTCAAGACTGTTCCCTCGGCCTACCACCTGAAATTGAAGTTCCCCACCGAGTCAGGTGTCGAGGTCGTTCGGGGGAACCAAGAGGCAGCGCGAGCATGCTATATAACAACTATCGGGAGCGGTGTGTTTCCCCTGGATGTCATCGAACTACAACCCGGGAGGAGCCAACCAGAGCCCGAACCTTCTGACGAACTAGAAGAAGTCTTGTTCAAGACGGGAGACAATTCAAAGTGGTTCCGTGTGGGCTGCTCCCTCGGGCCTAACCTAAAGTTCGACCTAATCGGCTGTATTCGCCGCAATGTCGACCTCTTCGCTTGGAAGCCCTCCGATATGTCCAGGATCTCCGAAAACCTGATCATGCACAGACTAAGCGTGATCTCTGGCTCGAAGCCGATCATCCAAAAGCGACGTAAGTTCACCCCGGAGAGGCAGCAGGCAGTGAAAGCGGAGGTAGACAAGAGCGGTTCATTCAGGAGGTCAGCTACCCTGAGTGGCTGGCGAACGTCGTGATGGTCAGAAAGATGAGCGGGAGCTAGAGGATCTGTATAGACTTTACCGACCTCATCAAGGTGTGCCCCAAAGACCTGTTCCCTCTCCCCAGCATCGATGCTCTGATCGATGCAATGTCGGGTCACGGGCTCCTGTCCTTCATGGACGCCTTCTCAGGCTACAACCAGATCCGAATGTTCCCCCCTGATATAGCCAAGACGTCCTTCGTCACCGACCAAGGTCTTTATTGCTACCGAGTTATGCCCTTCGGGCTGAAGAACGCCCATGCTACCTATCAGAGGCTCGTCAACCGAGTCTTCAAATACCATATCAGTCGCAACATGGAGGTATACGTCAACGTTGTGCTCATCAAAAGACGATGGAGACCGGACCGCGTCGCCGACCTGGAAGAAGCCTTTTGCATCCTTCGGACCCACAATATGAGGCTCAATCCAGCGAAGTGCGCATTTGGCATCTCCTTGGGAAAATTCCTCGGGTTCGTCGTCAGCCAGCGCGGCATAGAGGCGAACCCCGAGAATATCCAAGCCATAATAGACATGGCCCCTCCAAGAAACATCAAAGAAGTCCAACGGCTTACGGGAAGACTTGCAGCCATCGTCCGTTTCCTCTCCAAGTCCGGAGAGAAGTCCCTCCTGTTCTTCAAAGCTCTGCGCGGAACCGGAGGCTTCGAATGGGGTACTCAGCAGCAGAAGGTGTTTGCCCAATTGAAAGAGTACCTCGCCAATCCTCCTCTCCTTAGCAAACCCGACCCGGGCGAGCCTCTCTGGCTTTATCTTTTGGCCTCAGAATACGTGATCAGTGTCGTTCTCGTTTGAGAAGAAGACGGAGTCCAAAAGCTGTTGTACTATGTGAGCAAGGTTCTTCTCTCGACCGAGACCATATATGCAAAAATGGAGAAGGTGGCCTACGCCCTGGTCATGGCTGTGCAGAAGCTCTGCCCCTATTTCCAGGTACACTTAATTTAGGTCCTCACGGACCAGCCTCTGAAGGCCGTACTCCACAAGCCCGAGAGCTCCGGCCGACTGGTCAAGTGGTCCATCGAGCTCAGTCAATACAACATCGGCTATCAGCCGAGAACACCAATCAAGGGACAGGTCCTCGTCGAGTTCATCACGGAATGTACCATCTCTGAGAAACCTGAAAGTGGGGAGGCCGATCAGACATGGGAAGTTTACGTCAACGGCTCTTCCTGCGAAGTGGGGAGTGGTGCGGGCATCATTTTGCGAGGACCATACAACTTCCTTCTCTAATATTCCTTCCGCCTCAACTTTCCAACCTCTAACAACGAGGCCGAATATGAAACTATGATTTCTGGGCTCACCCTGGCGCACCAGGCAGGCGCCATGCAGATCAGGGCCTTCAGCGACTCTCAGCTCGTGGTCAATCAGATCACCGAAGAGTACAAGGCTCGTGACGATCGGATGATCCGGTACTTGGCTGTGGTCTAGCGCCTCTTGCATTCCTTTGACGAGTCTGTAGTCTTAAGGATCCCAAGAGAGCAGAATGCCCAGGCCGATGTCCTATGAAAGTTAGCCTCCTCGTTCTTCGAATGTCTCGACCGCACCGTTCTGATTGAAGTACTCCTGAAGCCGAGTATCGACCTCCCCGAGACCCTCTATATAGACGACAGAGCTCAGCCTGACGATTGGACCACTCCCATCCGAAAGTTTCTAATCAAAGGAGAGCTCCTCGAAGACTAAGCTGAGGTAAGGCGGATCAGGGCCCGCTCAGAGAGGTTTGCCATGATCAGCGAAACCCTCTTCAAATGCTCGTACACCATGACGGACGGAAGACCCTACCTCCCCTACTTAACCCCCGACGAAGCAAAGTATGCTCTCAATGAGCTCCATGAAGGAATTGGCAGGTGCCATATGGGAAGCCGATCGCTTGCGCAAAAGGCTCTAAACCATGGGTATTACTGGCCCACAATGCTACAAGATGCCCTGGCCCTGGTCAAAAAGTGTGGTCCTTGCCAAAGGTTCTCCTAGGTGAGAAGGGCTCCGTAAGCAAACCTCCTCTCTCTGGCCAGTCTGACCCCCTTTTCTATGTAGGTGATGGACCTGGTAGGCCCATTTCCGAAGGCAACGAGCCAAAGGAAGTTTCTGATTGTAGCAATCGACTACTTCATAAAGTGGATCGAGGCCGAGCCCCTGGCCACGATCACAGAGCAGCAGACCCAGTAATTCTTCTAGAAGCACATCGTCTGCCGGTTTGGAATTCTGCACATACTCATCACAGATAATGGGATTCAGTTTGCGGGTAAGAATTTCTGAAAGTTCTGCGAGGATCTCGGGATCCAGCAACGCTTCTCTTCGGTATGCCACCCGCAGTCGAACGATTAGGCCGAGAATGCGAACTGCCAGATCCTTGACGATCTCAAGAAATGACTTGATAATTCTTCCAAGGGGTTATGGGTCAACGAGTTGCCGAGCATTCTCTGGGCCCATCGGACGATGAAGAGAATCCCCATGGAAGAGTCGCCATTCAATCTGACCTACAACACGGAGGCCATAATTTTCCTCGAGATCGGGCTCCCTTCGTCCCGAATCATGGCCTTCGATGAAGAAAGCAACTCGACGCAACTACGTGCCAATATGGACCTCATAGATGAAATCAGGGAAAAATTTGCCATCAGAAAGAACACCTACCAGCAGAGGATCGAGAAGTTCTACTACAAAAGAGTGCATCCCACCGACATCAAGCTAAGAGATCTCGTCCTCCGAAAGCTGGAGGTATCTAACCCCAGCCAAAAGAGGAAACTGGTTCCAAACTGGGAAGGCCCGTACAAAGTTTCTGAGGTTGTACGCCCGGGCACGTACCACCTCACCGATCTGGAGGGCAAGCCTGTCAAAAGACCCTGGAACGCGAAGCACCTTATCAAATTCCTCGAAGGGGAGAATTAGCACCTCACATAGCCCTTATAGATACCCTCATGTAAATTATAAAATGTAATTGGCACCTCGTGCCTTGTTTTGTATAGTCAATATGATGTAACCGTTTACCCCTCTTGGCCTCGTGCCAGCTTTCTTAAAACAAGCTTTGGGAACCGCGAGCCACAAAAAGCTTTCCATACAAGCTTGGGGCTCGGCGCTCGGAGGAAACCGCGAGCCACAAAAAGCTTCTCTTATAAGCTTGGGGCTCGGTTCTCAGAAGGAACCGCGATCCACAAAAAGCTTCTCTTACAAGCTGGGAGCTCAGCGCTCGGATGTCACTGCGAACCATAAAAAGTCACTCCTAAAGTATGGGGGCTCGGCATCGACCTCGAGCAGGGCCTGGACTTCTTCAAGCACTGCGACCTATGCGCTCGGCGGTGACCTCCAGCTACACTCGTGCTATCTACCTGAGAACATGTATGGGGGCTCGGCATCGACCTCGAGCAAGGCCTTGGCTTCTTTAAGCCATGCGACCTTCATGCTCGGTGATGACCTCCAGCCACACTCATAATAGCTTTTCTAAAGTATGGGGGCTCGGCATCGACCTCGAGCAGGGCCTGGGCTTCTTCAAGCACTGCGACCTATGCGCTCGGCG
Organism: Hemerocallis citrina; assembly: GCA_017893485.1. Lineage (NCBI taxonomy): Eukaryota > Viridiplantae > Streptophyta > Magnoliopsida > Asparagales > Asphodelaceae > Hemerocallis > Hemerocallis citrina. The sequence continues at coordinate 379,207,713 of CM030359.1, forward strand.
ATGACCTCCAGCTACACTCGTACGATCTATCCGAGAACATGTATGGGGGCTCGGCATCGACCTCGAGCTCGAGCAAGGCCTTGGCTTCTTCAAGCCATGCAACCTTTACGTTTGGCGATGACCTCCAACCACATTCATTACAGCTTTTCTAAAGTATGGGGGCTCGGTATCGACCTCGAGCATGGCCTTGGCTTTTTCAAGCCCTGCGACCTATGCGCTCGGCGATGACCTCCAGCTACACTCGTGCTATCTACCCAAGAACATGTATGGGGGGTCGGCATCGACCTCGAGCAAGACCTTAACTTCTTCAAGCCATGTGACCTTTACGCTCGGTGATGACCTCCAGCCACACTCATAAAAGCTTCTCTAAATTATAGGGTCTCATCATCGACCTCGAGCAGGGGCTTGGTTTTTCAAGTCCTGCGACCTATGTGCTCAGCGATGACCTCCAGCTACACTTGTACCATCTACCCAAGAGCAGGTATGAAGGCTCGGCATCGACCTTGAGTAGGGCCCTGGGTTTTTCAAGCCCGGCGACCTTTACGCTCGGCGATGACCTTTAGCCACCCAACCCAAAAGTTTTCATTAAAGATTTAGAGCGCTCGCCTTCGGCAAATGCCCCGAGCCCCGGACTATTGATTGACCCACCTCTCACCCGCGGACAACTCGGGGTTACGACCTTCAGAGCTGACACCCCGAATTGTCCGAGGGTGGCAGGAGAGCCACCAACCCAGGACTCTCGCCCAAAAAACTCCCTGAGCCCCCGGACCTTGGTCGGCACACCTCTCACCCGCTAGCAACTCCGGGTAAACTGCCCATAGAGCTGTCTACCTAAAAATACTAGAGGATGGCAGAAGAATTGCCAATCCGCGACTATCGGCCAAGAATTCTAACTTGTGGGCGCCTACCTTCAGCAGGCACCCGAATCTCACCTCCGGGATCGACCCACCTCTCACCCATTGACAGCTTGGGGTAAACGACCATCGGAAGCAAAACCCCGAATTGCCAGCGGGTGGCAGATAAGTCACTGGAATTTCTTGGTTTAAAAAGTGATGAGGGGATGAAGACTATATAGCCCTTCGGAGAGACGCATTTATGACATCGGAAAGTCCAAATGGAGAAAGATGAAGTGTCTCCATTAATTTTTATCGGAAGATGAAATGTCCCTTATTAAATGCTACCTGCAAGGTGTAACGGTTTGGCTCCCGAGCGTAGCCCCCACCTCGTCGGCGACCTCAAGCAAAGCCATACTCGGCAAGGGTCTCGAGCTATGCCCCTACCGGTCTCTCTTAACAAATTATCAAAGTAAAGAAATCGAAGTTTTATTACTCATGGAGCGCCAGAAACGGCCACATAATACAATGAATATGTTACAAATTGCTCATCGCTCAGCTTAAAACTCAAACTCGGTGCTTCCCATGGGATCCTCTGTATGCTCCACCGATTCGGCCAGCAAGGATGCTTCGGCAACAGAGCTTTGCGCATCGGCAGGCCTGGCCATTTCCAGGTAAAAAGTCAGAGAAGGTCCTAATATAGAATTGCTCGCCTCCTCGAGTGGACCGGTGCCTAGCATTAGCTTCAGCCTACGAATCTCTAACTCCTTCTCTACAACAGACTCACGAAGAAAGGACTCCGAAGTTGGTCGCCTGATGGAGGCATCCGAGATTGACCAGTTCATCTCAACTATCCACCAGTCCTGGTCGGCTATGGCCTTCTTCAGGCGAGCGACTTCTAGGCTGAGCTCCTTAGACTTATTCATAAAATAATCCAGCGTGGGCTCTCGATCCCGAGCCTGCTTACGATGGCGAGCCAGAACACTCTCTGTGGACCCCAACTTAGCTCGGAGCCAGGAGACCTCGGCAAAACCAAGGTCGGTGCCGAGGGCCTCATTAGTCTATCAAGAAGATGGGAAAAACAACAGGTCACAAAAGAGAGGCGAAAAAGCGCAAGTCAAAAAGCATCGGCCAAAAATCTTCTTTTATAAATTCAAAAAATTTGTATTACAAAAGGCGGTGGCCAGTCTGCGTAAGGCAAATACAAAATCAAAACAAAGAAAATTGTAAACTATTTTTTAGGGGGATGACACCTATTCGTCTCCCGGGTCGCCCCCGACCTCCTCTTGGTGAAGGTCCCCCATCTCTTCCTTGCCACCGGGTGTGAGCGGATGCTCTGGTTGCCAGTTGTAGTGGAGGTGGTCGACCCAAACGTCTGGGTAGACCTGTTGGAAGTGCTCCTTCACCTTGGCATAGGCCTCATCCTGGGCCAAGATCAAAGTATCCGCCATGGTGATCTCCATCTCTGTCATGGCGATCTATGCCTTCTCAGCCTCTGCCTGGGCCTTAGACTGGAAGTGCTAGCTCGTTCCTATGATGTTCTTACAGCGAGGCCATCTGAGCCTGGATGACCGACTCGGCGCTCTGGGCCTCCTTCAGCTCGTCCTGCAGTTTCGTAACGTCGCATAAGTACTTCTCCGCATTCCTTCTCTCGACAAGGACCTCCTTCTCCAAGCACTTGTGAAAGTGCTTCCCGTGAAGCACCGCCTGGCTAAGGAAGAACAAGTTAGAAGAAATTCTAAATTCTACGCTTAAAGCAAATTCCAAACACTTACCGAGAGCTGCACCTGAGCCCACCTCATGAAGGCCGTCTCGGACGTTTCCGTTGTCAGAGCCATCCGATCTCGCTCTGTGGCGAGATGCTTCACCACCGCCATGGCCATCGGACCCTCGAGCAGGGTATCCCCTGCCTTGATCCCCCAATCCGGTGCGTGCGGCCTCAGGCCTTGCTGCCCCACGATCTGCTCGGCGCTGGGGTGGGGTGGAGTGAGCCTCTGCTCCAGAACATCGGCCCCTCTTTTGCTATCGGAGCTCGCCCCCGGTTCCTTCGACGACCTCGGTGTGTGGTGATGCTTCTTCGCCTTCTTCGGGGATGGCTCCACAGTCACCAAGGCCGATCCTTTACTAGAACCCACGCCCGTGGCAGCCTTCTTCTCTTTGTCTGCCCTCCTTTTGGCGACTAGGGCCAACAAAGCCTGTCAGTCGTTGAGCTGCTTGGCAGACATCTCTGCAAAAAGGAAGAAAAAGAAATAAATGTTAACACGATGGCAGGAAGATAAACAAATTCAGAACAAAAACATACTAGGGTTGGCTAGGTTCAGTTCGGCTCGGGCCAGGTGCAGCTCCGTCACTCGCGGCCACCCTATACTGTGCCCTCCAACAATCTTCTCCACCTTCGCCCACTTTTTGTCCGTCAACTCACTGCGCTTCGGGGGCTTGTGGTTCGGCTTACCAAAGTTCCAAAGGGTTGGAATCTTTCAAGGCTTCTCGTTCCAGACTATGAAATACTTCTCCTTCCATCCTTTGATGGAGTCCGGATGACCGTGCATCACCTTCTTGTGAGGTCGCGGCGAGAGGTAGAAGATCCCCTTTGCATCTCTGAGCGAGCTCATCCCTAAGATGGCACGGAAATACTTAAGCCTCGGCTTGATCCCCTTCTCCTGGCACTTCAGAGTGAAGCAAACCAGGTGTTTCCACGAGTTAGGACCGTACTGCATCAGACTCAACTCCCCCCCACTTCAAAACCTTCACGATGAAAGGGTGCAGCGGCAGCCTCAACCCCGAGATGAAGGCATCCTCGGGAAACATACAGTAGCTCGACTCCAGAGCTGTGGTCGGACGGATTCCAGGGTTCGGCATCAGAAGTTCAAACTCCTTCGGGATAAAGTAGACCACCCTCAGGATATTCAGATAGTCCGCCCTCAAGATGCACTGGATGCTGTCCATCTTAATCATAGGCCTACCTTCGTCCCGTAGCAAGGAGGTGAACACGACAAGGCCCTCCACGTCGTTAGGGTACATCCTGATCGACCTCGGGTTTCTATGGGACATGGGGGAAAACTTGAACCCCGGTTCAGGACCATATTTGTCTAGAGTGGGCGGGCTATCAGGACGAATCCACTTCTTCTTCCTCCTACGAGGGCGAAGCTTCTTTTCTGGAGATGGTGTCGCTAATGGGGGCAGAGGTGGGAGATCATCCTCCTCCTTGGCTGCCTCCCCCGTGGTTCCTCCTTCCTCTTCTCCCTGACCATCGCCTCCCTCAGTCCCCTATTCGGGCTTCTCCTGGTCGTCCTCCACACCAAGCTCTTCCCCCTCGAGGTCTCCTTCCTCGTGCTCCCCCTCCTTAATAATCCCCTCTTCCTCAGGGTCTCCTTCTTCGTGCTCACCCTCCTCCACAGGCTCCTTACCTAGCCCACGGGATCATAAAGGTTGCATGACATAAATTACATCACCCTCGCCATCCGATCCTAAATCTGACTGAACCTCCTCCTTGATTCCAAGGTCACCCAGAGACCAAGATGTCGATGCTGACTCATTTTCCTCCTCAGAATAACCTGAAGAGCTTGCCTCGAAGCCGGACTGAGCGCGAGACATTATGAATCAAAAATACTAACCTGGAAGTATCGAGCTACGAGAAGATCACCGGAAAAAGGTCGTTGATGGCTATTGGAGAAATTCCTGTTCTTAAGAGAAAAAACGCAAAGTATGGAAATGAAAGAGGGGGGGGATTTATAACAGAGGAAGAGACTCCTCGATTTTGCAAAAAGATCTAACCGTTGGATCTTGATCATCAAGGTCCAACGGCCACTAGGATCTGAATCGCATCGATTCTCATGCATGTGACGTCAGCCTGTGGCACAAAATTACCTCTTTTACCCCTAGCCCTTTCAGCCGGTACGACGGCTCGTAACGTGTAGCCAACTGGGGCTCGGCGCTCAGATGTCACCGCGAGCCACAAAAACTTTCTCAACAAGTTTGAAGCTCGGCTTTCGGATGGCACCACGAACCACAAAAACTTCCCCAACAAGTTTGAAGCTCGGCGCTCGAATGACACCGCGAGCCACAAGAACTTTTCCGGTAAGTCTAAAGCTCGGTGCTCGGATGGCACCGCGAGCCACAAAAATTTCCCAAACAATTTTGAGGCTCGGCGCTCAGATGACACCGCGAGCCACAAAAACTTTCCCAACAAGTTTGAGGCTCGGTGCTCGGACGGCACCGCGAGCCACAGAAACTTCCTCAATAAGTTTGAAGCTCGATGCTCGGTTGGCACCGCGAGCCACAAAAACTACCTCAACAAGTTTGAAGCTCAGCTCTCGGATGGCATCGCAAGTCACAAAAACTTCCTTGAGCCACAAAAACTTCCTCAATAAGTTTGAAGCTCGGCGCTCGGATGGCACCGCGAGCCACAAAAACTTATCCAACAATGTTTGAGGCTCAGCGCTCGGATGACCGCGAGCCACAAAAACTTTCCCAACAAGTTTGAAGCTCGACGCTCGGTTGGCACCGCGAGCCACAAAAACTTCCTCAACAAGTTTGAAGCTAGGCTCTCGGATGGCACCGCGAGCCACAAAAACTTTCTCAACAAGTTTGAGACTCGGTGCTCGGATGACACCGCGAGCCACAAAAACTTTTCCAAAAAGTTTGAAGCTCGGCGCTCGGATGACACCGAGAGCCACAAAAACATTCCCAACAAGTTTGAAGCTCGGTGCTCAGATGGCACCGCGAGTCACAAAAACTTCTCTAACAAGTTTGAGGCTCGGCGCTTGGTTGGCACCGCAAGCCACAAAAACTTCTTCAACAAGTTTGAAGCTCGGCTCTCGGATGACACCGCGAGCCACAAAAACTTCCTCAACAATTTTGAGGCTCGGCGCTCGGATGACACCGCGACCCATAAAAATTTTCCCAACAAGTTTGACGCTCAACGCTCGGTTGGTACCGCGAGCCACAAAAACTTCCCCAGCAAGTTTGAAGCTCGGCGCTCGGATGGCACCGTGAGCCACAAAAACTTTTCCAACAAGTGAGGGGGCTCGTCTCCCGACCCTTGATGCTCGGATAAGCGAGCTCATACTCCTCAGATCTCGACGTCTCCTTGCTTTTCCAACAAGTGAGAGGCTCGTCCCCCGACCCTTGACGCTCGGATAAGCAAGCTTCTACTCCTTAGATCTTGATGTCCCCTTGCTTTTCCAACAAGTGAGAGGCTCGTCCCCCGACCCTCGACGCTTGGCAAAATGAGCTCCTGCTCTTCATCACTCGACGTCCCCTTGCTTTTCCAACAAGTGAGGGGCTCACCCCCAACCCTCAATGCTCGGATAAGCGAGCTTCTACTCCTCAGATCTCGACGTCCCCTTGCTTTTCCAACAAGTGAGAGGCTCGTCCCCTGACCCTCGACAGTTGGATAAGCGAGCTTCTACTCAGATCTCGACGTCCCCTTGCTTTTCCAACAAGTGAGAGGCTCGTCCCCCGACCCTCAACGTTCGGATAAGCGAGCTTCTACTCCTCAGATCTCGACGTCCCCTTGCTTTTCCAACAAGTGAGGGGCTCGTACCCCGACCCTCGATGCTCAGATAAGCGAGCTTCTACTCCTCAGATCTCGACGTCCCCTTGCTTTTCCAACAAGTGAGGGGGCTCATCTACTGACCCTCGATGCTCGGCAAAATGAGCTCCTGCTCTTCAGCACTCGACGCCCCTCACAACTCCGAGAGGGGATCCCCTTCATCCTACCTTGTTGGCCTCTCCAAGAAGATACGGACCCCATTTTTCGCCATACACACCACTCCATTCTTCCTACAGAGGCAAAACCACTCCTACATGGCTGGGTTATCCAGCCCTCTAGGAGTGGAGGGCTCCTGATATGGGTCAACTCTAGGAGTGGGGGGCTCCGCGACAGTTGAGACTTCGGGGTGCTTGTCTCAACTGTCGCGGAGCGACTATGTCACGCCAGAGCTTCCTCCCGTGTCTGTTGTCGTGAACGCCTTGGATCTGGGGCTCAAGTATGTGAGGTCGGTGGTTCGGTTTGGGGCCTGTGGGGCCAGGCCGGTAGTTGTCTGCTGTGGGAGGTGGAGACCGTGTAGCACGTTGTATTGCATGATTGTGGGGCTTGGGCCCGAAGATGGGGTCCCCCCATGACGTGCGCACACTTGTTTAGGTGTCCAATGATGCCGTCGATGCAATCTTGACAGTGCCTACTATCAGGCTATTAAGCTTCCTCCATCTTAGGCCACTGTTTCGTAACAGCGTCGCCTCTTCTCTAGTTGGGAGTAAGAGTCGAGTTGAGTCTGTGTGGTGAGAAATTGCTTGAAAGAGCAAGAGCATGAGAGAGGTGAAGGTATCCTCTCCACGGCTCTCTCATGGAGAGTGTTTTTTTGGTGGGGTGAGCGAGATAGTTATTTGGTGAGAAATCGCCTAAGATAGCACAATCGTGAGAGAGGTGAAGGTATCATCTTCAAGGCTATCTCTTTGGTAGCGGCTGTTGGCGCGTTTGTTGGATGAGTGGTGGAGTTGGTGGGAGGGTGCGGTTGTTGTGCTTGTGTCGTGGTGTCATAAGTCGGCCTGAGGGGCTTGGGCCCAAAGATGGGGCCCCCCAGCGAGGAGAAGGCAGGGATCGACGGGTGTTAAAATCCTGCCAGACTAGTTTCAGGTGGGTGTGCATATTCCGTGGAGGCAGTGTACGAAGCTAAACTGACGTACATACAATTTTGCTGGGCCGAGCTTGTTTGTCGGCCCACCCTCTAGGGCTGTTAGAGGGATTTGTTGTTTGTATGGGTGAAGTTGCTTCATGTATGTTTTATTTCCTGTCTGTAGGTTGTGTTTTGGCCCAGTTCTCTGGGTTTGTATCATTAATTTCTTATTAATAAAACAGGGTGGCCATACTCCACCTTTTCCCTAAAAAAACATTAAAATAAACGAATCATATAGATTTTGGTTCATAAAGTGTGTACACTAAGCTTGGTACAAACCATATAGATTTTTGTTCATAGAATATTTTGTAGAACTTGTTGTTCACATTATAATTTCCAATTAAGAAGATCTGAGATCAAACACTTCTAAGAGAATCATACTCTCCTGTATATATATATATATATATATATATATATATATATATATATATATATATATATATATATATATATATATATATATGAAGTTATGAACTAAAATCTCCCAAATGAAAAGTATATGTTCAACAACAACAACAACAACAACAAATCCATTTTTCCAACTAGTTAGGGTTGGCTACATGAATCTTGGTTTTTCATTCTGCTCGGTTTAGCGCAATATCTTCTTTAAGATCACAAGTTATCATATCTTTTTTCACCGTTTCCACCTAAGTTAGTTTAGGTCTTCCTCTACCCTTAACTCTATCCTCAATAATTATCAAATCACTCTTTCTAACGGGGGTACTACTAGGTCTACGTGTGATATGTCCAAACCACCTGAGACGTGCGATTCTCTCTTAACTTATCTTGGATTGGAGCTACCTTTAGCATGTCTCGGATATGCTTGTTTCTTATTCTATCATTCCTTGTTTTACCATATATCCATCTTAACATCTTAATCTACGCTACACTCATTTTTTGGACATGTTGTTTCTTTGTTGCCCAACACTCTGCTCCATACATCATTGCTCGTCTAACAGTCATCTTATACAATTTTCATTTCAACTTCAAAGGTATACATTTGTCACACAAAACATCACTGACACTTCTCCATTTAAGCCACTCTGCTTGGATCTTATGTATAACATCTTCGCAAATGTCTCCATCGCTTTGTATAATCCAGCCTAAATATCAGAAATGGTCTCTCTTAGATATCTCTTGGCCATCAAGTTTCACCTACTTCCTCAGTTGTGTTCCGAAATATCACTAAAATTATACTCCATATACTCTGTCTTAATTCTGCTTATCCTAAAGCCTCTAGCTTTCAAAGTTTGTCTCCACAGTTCTAATTTAGCATTGACTCCTGCCCTAGTCTCGTCCACTAAGACGAAGTCATCGGCAAAAAGCATACACCAAGGCACCTCATCTTGTATTCCTCGCGTCAATTCATTCATAACCAAAGTAAAGAGGTAGGGGCTTAAAGCCAAACCATGGTGTAAACCTACTGTAATAGGAAAACCGCTGGTCTCTCCTATAGTTGTTCTAATTGTGGTCGTTGCCCCTTCATACATATCTTTAATTACCTCAATATACCGAATAGTTATTCTTTTATACTATGTCTCTAAGGACTTTATCATAAGTTTTTTCTAGATCTATAAAAACTATATGTCGATCTTTCTTATTCTGCCTATATTTTTTCATAAATCTTCTCAGTACATAAATTGCTTCCATTGTTGACCTTCCAGGAATAAACCCAAATTGATTCTCAGACACTGTAGTTTCTAGTCTCAGTCTATGTTCGATCACTCTCTCCCAAATTTTCATTGTATAACTCATTAATCTAATTCCTCGGTAGTTTAAGCAACTTTGTATATCTCCTTTATTTTTATATATAGGTACTAAAATACTCTTTCTCTATTCATCGGACATCCTCTTAGTCCGCAAAATTTCATTAAATAATTTGATTAGCCAACCCACTTCTATATCCTCAAGACACTTCCAAACTTCAATGGGTATATCATACGATCCTAAAGTTTTTTCTATTTTCATCATTCCTAGAGCATTTCGAACCTCCGAGGTCATAATTCTACAGAAAAATATATGCTCTCGACTCCCCCTTGAGTCCTCTATATTTAAGTTGGCCACAACATTTTCATTTAATAACGTCTCAAAGTAATTTCGTCACCTTTCTTTGATTTCCTCATATTTTACTAAGATTCTTGAATCCTTGCTCTTAATACACATAATTATATCCAGATTTTTTGTTTTTCTATTCCTTTATTTAGCAAGCTTATAAATGTTATTTTCTCCTTTTTTTTGTTTCTAATTTTGTGTATAAATCATCATAAGTTTTTTCTTTTGCATCTCTTACCGTTTTCTTAACTTCTTTTCTAATAGTCTTATATCTCTCCAAATCCTCTTCATTTCTAATCTTTCCATATTTTGAAGATTGATCTTTTTTCTTTCACAATATTTTGGAGTTCTTCTTGCCACCACCATGTTTCTTTATTTAGCAACCCTTTACATTTAGATTCTCCAAGTACTTACTTTGAAATTTCTCTTATGTACGTTGGCATTTTAGTCCACATCATATTTGTCTTCCCTTTTCAATTTCATGATGCTCCTTTAAGGACTTTATCTTTAAAAACTTCGAGTTTATCCCTCTTCAAATTTCACCACCTAATTCTTGGGTTCGTAGCCTCATTCCTTGCACTGCACATATGTGTTTTCCAATCTTAACATCCAATACCATATAATCTATGTTGTGAGTTTAAACATTCTCTCGGTATAACTTTACAATCTTTTCATGTCAAGCGATCTACCTTTCTAGTGATGAAAAAATCAATCTAACTCCTATTTGTTCAACTTTTAAAGGTTATCAAATATTCCTCCATCTTCCTAAAAAAAAGTATTTGCTAGTATAAGATCATACGAAACGGCAAAATCTAACAGAGCCTCTCCACCATCGGCCTTATTTCCAAATTCATGTCCTTCATGCACCATCTCATATCTTATGTTATCTTTTCCTACATGTCCATTGAAATCTCCTCCTATAAATAGTTTCTCAGGTAAGGGTACTCCTTGAATTATCTCATCAATATCTTCTCAAAATTTATTTTTTGCTTGTACATCTAATCCTACTTGGGGTGCATAAGCACTAATGATATTAATTATATTTCTCCCTAATACAAGCTTAATTTGTATTATTTTATCCACTTTCCTATTAACACCTACTACATCTTTTTTGAATTTCTTATCTACTAAAATTTCTACTTCATTTCTATTTCTAATTTTACCGGTATAATATAATTTAAAACCATATATCTCTTTAGTTTTCTTCCCTACCCACTTTGTTTTTTTTAAACAAGCTATATTAATATTCCTTCTAATCATGGTATCTACAAATTTTATGCATTTTTCTGTTAATGTTCCTATATTCTAAGTCGGTAGCCTAAGCCTATTTTCCTGGACTAGATTCTTTACCCGCACACGTCTAGATTGGTGTAGAAACCCTTGCCTATTTTTCACCGCACCCGGATGCCGGTGCGATGCCCCTTGCACATTTTCCGAAGCACCCGGAGGCAGGCACAACGCATCGCTTCCAAGGAATGTCCTACCATTTGCGCGTATATTATTAGGACTTATGTTTATAAAATTTGACAAAATTTTATACTGGTTGTCAACTGTCTCACTGCCTAACACAACCTTCCGCCTTAGCCGATTTGTGGCTGAATTCCTGGCTTGGAAAAGGCAATGGCGGAGTTATGAAAAGTATATGTTCGAGCATCAAAATACAAAATCAAAGCTGTATAGGTAGTGGTTTGATACCATTTGTCTTGGTGATAATTCATTGTTGGTAGAAAGTTTTCCGGTTTATGTAACAATGGATTAATTAGATAGCAGGTTCATTTCCAATCTCAATGTTATGAACTAAAATCTCCCAAATGAAAAGTATATGTTCGAGCATCAAAATACATAATCAAAGCTGTATAGGTAGTGATTTGATACCATTTGGTGATAATTCATTGTTGGTAGTAAGCTTTCCGGTTTATGTAACAATGAATTAATTAGATAACAGGTTCATTTCCAATCTTAGGCCCTATTTGGTTGGAGGGGAATGGAGGGGAGGGGAGAGTTTTTTTTTTAAAAAAAATTGTTTGGTTCATTTTTTAGGAGGGGAAGGGAGGGAAATAAAGGGGTGCAAAATTCTCCCTGAGCCAATTTTGACTCCCCTCCAATATTAGGGGGATTTGGAGGAAGAAAAAAGTAGGTCTAATTTTTTAATGTGATTAGACTATATTGCCATTTTAAATCAAAATCCTAATAATAAAAATACTCAAATAGTAGTGAGAGAATTGGGATCTACAACTAAATACTCAAGTAGAACACCGAGGTTTCTTTTTTGATGTAAACGGATAGAGTCCGAAGACTCCAGCCAGATCAAAAAATTATATAAATAATCAAAATATGTAGAGGGCAAGAATAATTACAAATGCAAGCAGTTTTACAAGGAGTAAAACCGACACGAAGCGGCGCATGTTGCAGCCAAAAAAAACCCAAACCAGCAAATACAAACAGGTAAAGGGAAATGAAATGCTGGAAGCCGGCCTAGCGTCGATGCTCGACCATACGGCAGGGAAGTGAGGCTGAAACAGCTGCGGATGAATGGCCAGAGGCCTTGGGCAGCGGATAAAGCGGTGCTAATCAAAACGATCCATGACAGCGCGAGGCCAATACTCACCGGAGGAAACTAGAGGAGCCAGGGCTATCCTCTGGAACGACTAAAAGCCATCCAGACTGCGAAATGACTCTTGGAAGGAACGGAGCAAGTGACCGCCAAAATGCGCCCGGGCATCAACGCAATCGGAGCTAGCCGAGGGGCAAAGGCAGACAAAACAGCACAACAATAACTGGCTCGATTCTGCAGGAGAAGCGCCGCACTAAGAAAACATTTCCTGGCAAAACAAACACACAAGAATGCGAGAGCCTCAACAGGATAGCAAGGGATTCTCACGACCAGACTTCAAAAAGAGTCGGGCATCAAGGAAAAAACATTCCCACTATACAATATAACACAGTCAGGATGCTCAAGCACCGCATCATCTCAGACAGCCCAAAGGCGCAATGAGCACATACCAAACCAAAACTCCCAACACCTCTGAAGACAACAACCCAACACTAAAAACCTCAGTGCAAGTAAATGGAAATATCAATACAGACTAGTAACTAAAGAAAAGAAAACACAGTAAATAGCTTAAAAAGGACAAAACAAAAGCTAGTCCTGATCGAGGTCAGGTCAGAGGAGTCAGAGTCACTAAACGAGAAAAGCAAACAGACAAGGTCCTCAGCAACAAACAAAACACAGCCTGATACCATCCTACAAAGTAGAGAGGAGAGAGGACTACACAAATACCAGCCTCCTTATCAAAAACCAAACACCATAGAACATAGGCGGGCAAAAAGGCGCACAAAGTAAACGCGCCGAAAGAGGGTGATGGGAACCAGAAAACAGCGAGGGCATATCCCAAATTAAACCTGCAAGAAAAGGATGATATCAAAACTCCCAAATCAGAACATCACAAAGCATTAAGATTATTAAGACACGAAACAGCCTCATCTAAACGGCTATAATGAAAAGCATAACAATCTTTGAGGTTAGCATTCAAGGACCAAAATTTGTAAAGAAATAAAAACTCATCGATCAAAGAAGAAATGGTGGCTGCTTTAAGAGAGAAAAGCCTACGGTTCCTTTCAAGCCACACAATCCAAAGAATAATATGAACCGAATGGTTCCAAGCTTTACAAAAAACCGAATTCGAAATAGGCAACGACCAACAGAACAACAGATTGGAGGGCAGAGTTGGAATCTCCCAAGCCAGCGAAACAATCTTCCATAGAGGAGCAATAAAAGTGCAACAGGCGAAAAGATGATTACCATCTTCCGTAACCCCAGAGCACAAAGGACAAAGCTGACCCCAAGCGAGATTTCTATGGTTCAGGACCTCGACCGTTAGCAATTTATTGTTAAGGGCAAGCCATGAATTAATCTTGACTTTGAGTGGGACACAAGCTTTCCAGATGAAACTAGCCGAAGGAGCTTTAGTACCCCGAAAATTCAGGAATCTATAAAATGAATTAACCGAAAAAGTTCCAGAGGCACCCCAGCGCCAACCAATCTCTTCAATAGGCTGCCACTGAAAGAGATCCAGAGCGCGCATAAGCTTAAGAAGATCAGAAATAAGTGGTGGGGATAATTCCACGGAGAAAGGGATAAGCCATTGCCTGGTGGAATTAGCCCAGAAGAAAGATTGGGACACGGAAGCGTTTGGAGAGGAAGCGAGGTGGAAAAGATTAGGATAGACCGAAGAGAGTTTGGATTTTCCTATCCAGATGTCAGTCCAGAATTTAGTTCTAGAACCATCAGCACAGATACGGTAAATACCGCATTGGAATGCTTCGGCAGCCCTCCAAACACCTTTCCAGAAGGGGGATGCCAAACGGTGGATTGAAGAGGAGAATTCCCACCACGGTAGTCTAGCGAAATAATAACCTTTGATACACTGCACCCAAGGCAGATGATCAAATTTATGGAAACGCCAGAGCCATTTTCCTAACAGAGCGATATTATGGTCCCGAAGGTTTAAAACTCCCAATCCACTGCTAGACTTTGAAGAGCAGATAAGTTTCCAGTTGCACAGGTGAGAACCTCGCTTAAAACTGGATGAACCAGACCAGAAAAAGTTGCTTCTGATTTGGTCTAACCTCTTGATGACCCAGGAAGGAAGATAATAGAAGGACATCAAGTAGAGAGGGATAGCAGAGAGAACCGAATTGAGAAGGACTAATCGCCCTCCGCGGGAAAGCAATTTACCGGCCTAGACATTGAGTCTAGCTTCAATTTTATCAATGAGTGGGGCCCAGTCAGATTTGTGCAGTTTGCCCCATCTCAGAGGAATTCCCAAATAGGAAATTGGGAATTCCGCAATACGGCAGTCAAAAAACTGGGAGATCTCAGTTTGACGACTGTTATCACCACCCAGCCAAAGCACCGAGGACTTGTGAAAATTGATGGCGAGGCCAGATGCCAGCTCAAAACAATAAAGCAGGAGCTTCAGGTTACGCAAAGAAGAGCGGTTCGGTTTAGTGAAAATAATAGTATCATCGGCATATTGCAAATTAAGAATACCATCAAAATGCTGAGAACGTCCCAGACCGTCAATAACGTTAGCTTCGCGAGCGTTGCGAAGCAACTTACTAAACACATCCGCAACCAAGGCGAATAGCAGGGAAGCGAGGGGGTCACCCTGGCGAAGGCCACATTTAATCTTGGATTTGTGGCCCTCAGAACCGTTGATGATGATAGAGGACGTACCAGCGAAAAGGCTGGATTTGATCCACGCAATCCATTTAGGGCCGAAACCCCTATGAAGGAGGATGTCGAAAAGAAAGTCCCAGCTGACATTGTCGTAAGTTTTTTGAAAGTCCAGTTTAAGAAGGATGCCTTCCGAATTGGAATGGTGGCAAAGGGAGATAACTTCCTGAGCTGAGGCAACGCTATCGAGAATAAAACGGTCTTTAATAAAATCGGATTGGGAGATAAATTCCTGAGCTGAGGTTTCTTAATTTCTAAATACTTAAATAATACGGATCTTAACAAATCAATCCCATTGTCCACCATTAGGAAAAGATGAGTGTAAAAACCCAGCTGTAGACATTGCCGTAGCTTTCAATCCAGGATATTCTGAAATATCTAGAAGATCTGCAAAAAGAAAACTCATCAAGCTAAGGAAAACTATCCTCCTATACAAGCTCACAAAATTTAATTCACAAAAACTCAAATATCTCCCTTCAGAGCTTCAACAAATAAGACCTCTCATAATTATAGCTCACATATCATTGAATCGAACCTTGAATAGAAAAAGAGTAATTTTATTAGTTCAAATTGAAATATAAACATATATACAAAAACTATATGGAAAGAATTCCTACTTGTAGTTTAGCAAATGTAGAAGGTTATAAAAATAATTTTATTATAAAATTCCTTTCTTCCCCTTGAGAACCAAACAAGAAGATAATTATTTTTCCTTTCCTTCCCTCTTTTGAACCAAACAAAGTCTTCATTAAAATCTCTCCTCTTCCTTTTCCTCCCCTCCCCTCCTTTGAACCAAACAGATTAATGTTATCTTTGTCAAGTATGATGGAGCTTACTCGTTTACCCCTTATTAAGCACTTGTAACTGTGTTGCTACCAATCAATTTTTTTAGTTTGAAGAAGTAGAAGATAATACTATGTATTTCATTTATGTTTTATTTGGGGAATAATCAGTGCTATGTTGCAGGGCCGGCCCAAGGGTAAAGCAACCAAAGCTAGGGCTTTAGGCCTAAAAAAAACAACATGTGTCTAAAGAATAAAGGCTTCCTCACATACCAAAAAGCCCGAAATTGATTACAATTATATAATAATAAATGCCTCCTCACATACCAAAAAGTCCGAAATTGATTACAATAATATAATAAATGATTTTGTATCTCAAAAAGTCCGAAAGATAACATTTAAATAAAAATATATTAATTTTAACAAAATATTATTATAAGCTTTTAAAAGGCCTCATTGCAAAGTTCGCTTTAGGCCTCAATAAGTGTTGGGCCGGCTCTGCTATGTTGTATCCAAGTTGTTTTCGAATATTGTAATGCGTGTGTCACTTATTATTGGAACAGAAATTCTTCCCTTCATTCGCATAACTGTAGACGTCGAAACTAAATATTACGTCCATATCAAGGGCATTAAGCATATTAAGTTATGGTGTCAAGGAGACAAATAAAGAACTCTTTCATAGTCATGCCGTGAATTGTGCTAATGATGGAACCAACGATCCGGATTCACTAAACGGTAGGGGCATTCTCACTTATGTTATTATTACAATGCACGGATCAAACAAAAATACGCAAAATTTCGGTACAATGTGATGCCAATCTCATCAATCAATATGAGCATATCGAAAATTATACTAACATTTTTCCAACTCAAAGAAACTAGAGAAAGGAAAAACCCTAGCTAACCTAAATGGGGGTTTTGTTAGTTCCCTTGTTGCCCGGGTCAGCAGCAGCGGCGGCGGGGTTCTGAGCTTCTTCGATGGCTTTAAGAACCACTTTGTGCTCGTAATCTCTATATAGTTAATCGCTTAGGTGGTGATCACTGAAATTGACCACAAAAATTTAGATAATTTCAGTTACAATTTGGAAATCAACAAAGACGATGATGACGACGATGGAAATACGTACAGCCGGCGCCTACAAAGTAGAGAAAACGGGCGAGCTTGCTTCCCACTTCTTTGCTTAAGCATCCACTATCGTTGGTGCTGAAATTTGCATATTTAGCATTTGGCAAATAGCATTGAACGATGAGTGCAAAGTTGTTTAGAGCCAAATTTGAAGCCGTGGGAATAATACTAAAATAAGACGGAAGATCATCCTCCTTCTAACCCTTTCCTTTTATTTTAAATATTAAAAAATTGAAAGGCGAAAGATCATCTTCAGTTTAACAAATTTTATTTTTAAATTTTATTTAATGGCATTTTGTAATTTTTGAATGGTATTTTAATAATTTTTGAAAATTTGTTTTAACAAAAGTAGTCAGACGGACGAAGATTAATGGCTTTTGAATGTTTTGAATGATATTTTAGTATTTAATGGCTTTTTTTCTTTTTTATTTAAATGACATTTTCGTAAATTTTAGAATGACATTTTAGTAACTTTATATCTTTTCTTTTCTAAATCAATTTTTTAATATGAAGGAATGAATGGATGGTTAATCTTCTTTTATCCGTCCTCTTTTAAAAATTAAAAAAATTAACAAAGTTTAGTCCGTCTTCTATATTTAACCATTACTAAAACCTTAATAGTGAGGTTTTTTTCCCCAAAAAATTAACTTTGAATTTTTAGCAAACCAAATTGGCTTTGGATGCCCTAACCTATTCATCCTTCAGATCGCATATGATAGGGTCAACCTAACTACCTAACCAACCAAAACTGTAGCACACAAGTAGTTAGGTGACACGTGTACTGTGACCGATACCCATCACAGTAGCGTAAGTAGTTCAATCACAAATCAATTATTTTTTTTTTGCCATCAATTTTACAGATCCACTACGTGGCACCACACGCAATTGCATGTTATGTGGTCGGCGTGTACTTGTTCGTCTCTATTATATCAGCACGTTTCATTAGTCAATAATTAGTCAATACCGTTCTTTAATTTTCTTTTGATTTTTTTGGTTTGGGAAATTGATCAAAGAGTAGTTTGGGGAAAGAACAATTGAAAGTAGAGTTGCTATCGGTTACTGTGCTGATAGTTTTGGATCGTCAATGTCATGTTCAACCTGTCATTTTACTCACGGTTGTTTGTGGAGCTGAATGACAAAAAAAGTTTGGAGTTGAGTTTTGGGAATATTATTTATTCGAATATTCTCTTTTGATATTCCCCAAAGAAGTTATAACTAGATATGTTGATTCCTAATATTGAATCTAAAAGCTTACCTTTATATATAGCACCAACAGTTTTGCACGCTATAAAATAAGTACTAATAATTTACACGTGTGATATACGTTCTAATTTTAAAAAATTAATATAGTAAATAATAATACGTAATCTTGCCTCAAACCTGAAACCATCGTTTGCTCATCACATACTATTTACAAATTATCTCTATTGACACAAACTTTTATTTTATATGACTGACACTTTGGTAAATAATTATGTCGTAAATAAATTTGAACTTTGAGGGTATTATGGTAACTAACAATAGTTGAGTAAAATAATGGTTAATATAACTCCCACTTAAAAATAAATGGTTGAGATTAGATACTTGAATGTCTACGAATTACAGGTTGTCTACAAATGACAACCTCAACTCTCCCATTATAATATTAGAGACTAGTGTTTCCCTGTGCAAATTGCACAGTCTAAAATAATTTTGAATGACTCATAAAATTATACAGAACTCAAACAAACGAGAGAGAATTGAGAGAAATTTATAAATATTATCCGTACCGGAATTACTGAATTTCATTATCATCCTCTCATATAAGGCGCATATGGTTTAGAGAATCATTACCAAACCATAATATTATCCAATTGAATATTACTAAAGCTAAAAAATGTAAGTTTTACCCCAGTTTCATAGCAGTGGATGTATGGACTTTTTGTATTAGGAATTATACATTGAGCTCCGACCATGTGGCTTCTTCTCCGACCCTCCTTTTCTTCTCCGACATCTTCCCTTGTTCCACCTCTGAACTTCTAGCCTGAACCGTCTTGCCCTCTTCACCTTCCCCAGCACTCTCAGCCTATACCACCATCACAACAAGCCTACCCTTTCTTTTTCTTTTTCCACAATGCACCAGACCATCTTGCTTCATTCTGCCCCCATGCTGTCGGAGGTAGAGTTGAGTGGGTGCAGACCCAACGAGAGGGCCCGCTACACCAACTGCCCCCCCTCCTCCCCCCACCGCCTCTGAGATTCCACCCCCCCCCCCCCACCTGGCCCAAACATTGGCCCCTGTCACACTACCATCGGCTGCTCCTCCTGAGCGCAGCCCCCAACCACAACCTACTCTGGTGATTCCCCCTCCAGAGGGGGATGCCCCTAGACTCAGGCGTGCACTCTCCCCACAGCGGGCACACTGAAGTGCACTTCATCGCCAAGAGAGAAGAGGCAACACTCATCATCGTCATCATCAGGACGTGCCTCCGAGGGGACGGGCCCATAGAGAGGGTCCTCCTACTCGCTACCGTGAGCGTAGAAGAACCCCCCCCCCCTCCCGCATCGCCCTCAGAGGTATCAAGGCTACCAGAGGGACAGAGACTACAAGGACTACCACTATCGCCAGGAGCAACCAGATGCTTTTCAGAGAATCAACCACAACCAACACAGTCACACCCAACACAATCACAATGCCCAAGGAATACAACAGGGTTATGGCCGCAATGTGTCTAACAACATCCAACAAAGTAGCAGCTCCAATGTAACAGTGAAATGCACCATGATTCCCTCTTCTCACCCAAGGCCTTCAACCTCACGCGCCCCTCCTCAACCCCCTCCCCCCCCCCCCCCCCCCCCCCCAACCAAGTGAGGATGCCACCGACCCCTCAAATCCGTCATCGTTTGGGCCCAAGGAGGGGATCCAAACGAAGAGGAACAAGAAAGGGAAGAACAAGCTCAGATTGTGAAAGCAGCGGAGGAGTGGCAAGTAGTTGCCAAAGGGGGAAAGAAGAAACAGAGATCCACACCACCACCAGACCAACAGGACAACAACAGACACAGCCCACCTCCACCACCACTTCAACAAGATATCAGGAAAAGGCTAAGAAAAGGAAAAAGAAAACCAGTGTCGTACTTCAGTTGTGGGGATTTAGGTCATTACCGAACAGAGTGCACCAAAGAGGTGTGTTGCCTGAGGTGCATGAAGTGGGGCCACATGTCATACACTTGCACGAATGTAATCAGCTCAAGCAACGACGAGGAGAGGCAAGTGTGCAGAGGAAGGTCGCCGGAGAGCCCAACACTG
This sequence comes from Hemerocallis citrina, assembly GCA_017893485.1. Classification (NCBI taxonomy): domain Eukaryota; kingdom Viridiplantae; phylum Streptophyta; class Magnoliopsida; order Asparagales; family Asphodelaceae; genus Hemerocallis; species Hemerocallis citrina. The sequence continues at coordinate 379,227,708 of CM030359.1, forward strand.
TTCAAACTGGCTAATAGCTTAGAAACGATCAAGAATGAAGAAAAATGGCTCCGCCAATGGTGTGTGGTAGCCAAAGTGCGATCAGGTTGCCCCTTCGAAACACACCTTCTCCAAGCCTTCATCCTCAAATGGCCTATGCGAGCTCACTGAGATTGGGTAGTAAAGAAAATGTGCCATCTCCAATTTCTGGTGTCTTTCCCATCACCCCAGAAGATGATTGAAGTCACCGGAATGGGTTCGGTGGATTTTGGCTTCTTCAAAGTCGAATTCATGGCATGGTCACCAAATTTCGGTGTAGAATTACCGCAAGGAGACAAGTATTGGATTTGGATACATAACGCGCCTTTGCACTTTTGGAAGAAAGAGGCCCTTCAGGAGATTGTCTCCGACTTTGGAACTGTAGAAGCCATCGACGAGAAGACTATTTGCTGCTCGGAGATAGTATCGGCGAGGATTCTCATTCAAAGCGGAGACATCTCTCTAATGCCTAGATTTGCCAAAGTCTTCTCGTTCGAGGAGGCTTACCTCATACATCTTGTGCTCGACAAGAGAGCAGAGACAGAGAAAGAACTCCTACCCATCACTTCCCCCAAACCTTCTCCCTCTATCAGAGATGGTCGATCTTACAAACAGGTTGTATCGCCGGAGTGGGATCTCACCATTGACGGAGCAAATGAAGTGGAGCGTGCTCACAGAGAGGTGATCAAAGCAGCAAGAGGGAGGGACGGTCGCCGGGAGCTTGCGATGAAGGGATCAGAACCCCAAGACTCAAGGCCGATCACCGGTGGTCAAGGAAGAGGTTTGACCACGGGATCCAATGAACAGGATGGAAGGAATCCAAATTTGGTAAGTTTCGAAGGGACAGAGACTAGCCATGGTAAAGGGGTCAAAAGAATTACCCAAAATGGTGGTCAAGCTCTGCATGCAGGTGAGGAGGGGCATGCTGTGGCTCGGAGAGGGGGGACAGGGCACGCAGGCCCTAAAAATGGCAAAAACCCACTCCGTAGCAACATGCAAGCTTCGGGACAAGAGTTGGTGAAGGAAAGCACCACTTTGGGGAAGAAGACAAACGCAAAAGCTCCATCGACCAGAGAGTTGGTAACGAAGCTTAGGATGTCACCAGAAGGGAAAAAAGGAGCTTCTCAGGGTCAAAGGCATCAGTATGCAGGCACCTTTTTGGGGAAAACGACGAGCAATGAGTTGCTCGTAAACAGAGAAGAGAGCTCAAAGGAGAGCGAGAAGAAAGGGGTTTTTGAATCTCAACCTTTGAGGAAGCTCCAAAGGGATAAAGAAGACAACGGAGGAAACAATCCCTTCATGCTTAAGGAAAAGGAGTTGGCGATTGTCTCTTTGAATCCAATGCCTTTAACATCGATAATCACCCACGCTGCAACAGCTGCAGCAACTCCCAATCAGAGGGAGCCACGTGGCGAGGGAGGTGTGCTTACCGCCCAGAATCGACAGCTTGTGCTCTCGACTTTCGAGAGAGGATAATTTGCACCGCGGAGGAGAAAAAAACTATCCTATCGATGCCGTTAGGTGTAGTGGGTTACGGAGGAAGTGTTTTATAGGCATTAGTAGGCCCAAAGAGGGCCCCAAAATGCTTATTATTGCTTCTGAGCCAAGTACAAATATAAATTTGAACAATCAGGTACAACTTCAGACGAGTAGTCGGCCCATCGAGGGGTCCGCGACTGGAAGCACCGTTATTCTTGCAGAACCATCATCAATTTGTGGGCTCAATGAGGAGTCCCTGATGATAGACCCTACTCTACAACTGGATATTCAGCATGCAGATAATGATGAGGACCTGAAAGGGCGCTTAAATCTGGACGAAGAATTCTCATTCACGGATGAGGAGTTAGAGGATCTAGAGTTTATTACTGATACACAATAGGAGATTTCGCCAGAGATGGTCTTGTCCACACTCCCAGAATCAGCACCTGGATATAGTACTGGATCATCTCGCAGCACAGTTGGGTTTAGGGTTTAGCGGTCGCCTAAGAGGGCTCATGTGGAGTCCTTGGATGACTATCTGGAGGTGGCGGCGGCGGCGGCCAAAGCGGCAAAATTAGACGATGGAGGTACAAGAATTTTTTTAGCTAATATATTAAATTTCATGTCAGATTCTGATGTTTTTACCCTAGCTCAAACCTGTGGATTAGAAGTGTGTGACGTAGAATGTAATGCCTTACTGCTCAATAAAATCAGGGGTTGGAAAACTGAACGGGTTATGACTAGTTATCAGAAAGACATAGGATCCTGCTCTGGGTTGACAGAGGTCTTCGAGGAAGATGCCTGCCTCACACCCACACCCACGATCAACCCAGACATGGTCCCCCAATGAATACACTATTCTGGAATGTTAGGGGGCTGGGGGATAAGGGAAAGAGAGATATGGTTATGGACGTAATTAACAATTCCAAGGCAGAAGTGGTAGGGTTATAGGAGACCAAGCTCGCGCATTGGTTCAAACTCAAAAGAGTAGGGGGCAACAAAATTAAGGAATGGGTGCTACGTCCGTTTGCAGGAGCCTCAGGGGAGATATTAAAAATCAATAAATTACCAAAGTTGATTCTACTAAATTGTGAAAAAGTAAATATCTTTCACAATATATATATATAGAGCAATGCTTCATTGTAAACGCAAATATTGTGAAATGCGTGAAAACCACCTAGGCCGTTGTTGGAACAACGGCCTAGCTTATAACATAAGCCTTTGTTGATTCCAACAACGGCTTATGTCATAACCTAGGCCGTTGTTGGGAACAACGGCTTCAGTTATATTAGGCCTGAAGTCGTTGTTCCCAATAACAATTTCTGCAGTTTGCAATAGAGCATTGCATATATATGTGTGTGTGTGTGTGTTATAATATTATGATGTTAAATTATTTTCTTGATAAATTTTTCTTGTCAAAATAGAGCGCGCGAATATCTCTATTTTGGTTCAATAATTAATAGCCGAACAACGACTGCATAGATAATATAGTAACCTTATACAGTAACATTATAGCTGCATTTGCTACATCATATATACTCAATTGATACTTTGACAAATAACATGCTAATATCTCTAGTTTAGTTCAATAATTAATAGCCTAACGACTACATAGATAATACAATAACCTTATAGCTACATTTGCTACATCATATATACTCAATTGATACTTAGACAAATAACGACTCCATAGATAATATAGTGACCTTAGAGCATCCAAGGTCGTTTGTGGCAAAAATGCCAAAATAGAAATTGACAACTTTTTAAGTTCGCAGCAGTCGTGAAATACAAAATTTGGCATTTTTTGTAAATGAAATTGGTCTGACACCTATCATTAAACTTTTTTTATATTTTTCAATATTTAAATATTTTTTAATATTTTTTTTGGGGACCACGGTGGAACGAAACATGATGTTTTGCCCCACGGTGGGGTCCCACCCATTTTGCCACTGTTATCTAACAAATTATCTAACTAAACTCAATATCTAACTAACTATCTAACTAAACATAAGATTTTAAAATAATAAATCATTTTTTTTTCGGAGATAAATTTTTTTACAAACCCTGGGAGTATTCCATTTTGCCACAAGTCTCGACAGTCCTCGGAACAACAGATGCGTACAGCTGTACCCTCACGGAAGGAATCGGAACGGGCCTCTGAATAGGTCCCCCGGTAGGCCAAACTGCAACAGGGTGCGGAATAGTCCGTTGGGGAACACTTGACCTGCTAAGGGTCTCCTCTTGGATCCGAGCAGCATCCAGAACGTCGGCATATGCACGAAGTCGAAGAGCAGCCAAGCGGTCCTGGAGGAGAAAACTCAAGCCCAACTAGAATCTGCGAGCCCTATCCTCATTAGTGGCTACGATGGCAAGAGCGAAGCGACTGACCCGAGTAAACTCTGCAGCATACTCGTCCACAGAACGGTTTCCCTGGTTAAGACAATGCTCAAATTAATAATTTCACAAGTGAAGTAGGCAACAACAATGACATTGAAAAATACTATCTAGCTGACCTGGGTTAGGAAACGAATTGGCATTCCATCTCTGCCTTGGTAACACTGGAAAAGAACTTCGTCATGAAGCTCTCTGAGAAAGTGGCCCACTCGATGGGTTTCGCCATCCTTTCGGTTGCAGCCCGCCACCAGATGTGGGCGAGATCCACCAATTGGATGCTAACCACATCCACATGATCAACATCAGCAACATGGACGGCGATCAATAGTTGTTCCGTCCAGATAAGCCATTGCTCGGCCTCCAGCGGCGAATCAGTGCCCGAAAACTTATTCGGGTGCAGCCTCATGAAATCTGCTAATGTACCGGGTCTTGGTGGCAGTGGCCCAAGTGCAGGTCCAGCGGCAGTTCCATTGGCCGCCAAAGTGGCCATCATCAATTTATTATGCTCCGGCTGGAGAGCCATCATCTGTTGAATTGTCTGAAGAATAGCAGCATTGTCTGGCTGCTCAAGCGCTCAGGCAGGAAGAAGAAAAATTTCCACAAGCCATAGCCTGAAACACGATCAAATATGGTCAATACCCATATTATATGTTGGTTATTATATACATTCATGTGATCATCGCGGTGTGCACATTACTGAGTTACCCCAGCTACAACCAAACTTGACTAATATATCAATCAAAGCCAAACCTTCATAAAGATAGTCATGTTTGACTGATATATTATCCAACTCTGTGCTCTGATACCACTAAAAACATGTTACGCCCTGCTTCCCAAAATACAGAATACGAGTATGTAATTGTAGTAGGGTAAAAATGGCCTGGGGGGCCCAACCTGGGCCCAATACAAACTCTCACTCAAGAAAGGTAAATATAGCAATTTAGTTCGCCTTCGAACCATTGCAGGGTCGGCACCGAACCTCAAGTTCACCCCCACAGAACTGGCCTCCTCGTATCCGACGAGCCTCAGTGGTCCTCGGCATCTGATCCGTGACAGCCCCACGGGCCGTCCCCCCTTTCTGGCGAAGCATGGGGATGACCTGGCACAGCCTAGGCCCTCCGATGCTCCCAGAAGCACGGAGACCTACGATCAGCCATGTCAGCTCCAAATACCACCAAGGGTTTTGCCACGTCAGCCCTATACCGCTCCTGGTATTGCCACGTCTGCCCTAAACCCCCTGGGCCTTCTGCCACGTCAGGCCCATGGGCTTTCGGATCCAGACCCGGCCCCCAAGCGGAACCAAACCCGGTTGGGATTCTCTATAAATACTAGACCCTCACCCACCTTTTGAGGTAATCAATCTTTGACCACTTAAATTCACCTAGTTATTGCTACTCTCTCACAGAGACTGACTAGATCGTCAGAGGGTCCGCCACCGGGACAAACCCCGGTGTTTCAGGACCGTCTGCAGGTACACAAGACCTCGGATCCGAACCCTCTGATCCGAGCCCAGATCTCCGCCTTATTCCGAGGTCGCCGCAGGTTCCGCCCGGTCAGCCGAGGGTCGTCAGACGAGCAGCTTTCTCCTTCAAATACAAATTGAGTCCGAACTCACACCTGGTGCATCCACACGTCTCCCAGAAATAAACCGCATCAGGTTGGCGCCGTCTGTGGGAACACTGCTTCAGAAGCCGATCCGAGCCCGACCATCGAGCGACCTCGACAGCCGAACTCTCATGACCTCCAAGGGCAAGGGGGCTGCTTCCTCCGTCAACCGACGGGACTCGCCCCCACCAACTGCTAACGCCGGGCCACACACTTCAAAACACAGGGCTCCCAATCAGGAGTCCCAGAGGAGCGTCACCCGGTAAGTCCAACCCAACCTACGCGGAATAATCGTCAACCGTCAGATCACCCACAACAGGGGAAGGGCCGCTTCCAATCCGGCCCCGAACCATCCAAGACCGCCGCCCGAGGGACCGAGGCCAGCGCTCAGCCGCGTCGGAAGGCAACCTTCAGACCGACCGAACAAGGTCGGGGGAGCCCCCGTCACTCACAAGGGATTCCAGGACTTTCAAGAAGAGATTCTTGAAGCTCTCCAACGGACCCCCAGGGAGGAAGGCCCACAGGATCGGCGAGGTACTAGGAACCGGAGACTCTCACCTCCGAACCCTACTCCGAACCGCATCCAGGGTCGGGATCCCGAGTCCGAGGGAGCCGTGGGTACGCCATTCACCCTGCACTATATCCACGGGGGGCCAATGGGAGGAGAATCCGATACTTCCCGAAAAGCCTTCATCCAAGAGGTGAATACTGTCCAATACAGCCCCTCACCCAAGCAACAACCTCTGCCAATCTCCTTCTCAGGAGAGGACCTCGAAGGAGTTCACCTACCCCACTGCGATGCCCTCGTCATTAGCCTCCACATAGCTAATTGTGAGGTTCGCCGAATCCTCGTCGACAACGGCAGCTCGGTAAATATTCTTTTTCTCAAAGCCTTCGAAAGTCTCAAATTATCCAAAGGAAAGCTCAAACCAACCGGATACACGTTGCTTGAATTCTCCGGCGTCCCGATCATAATAGAGGGGATTATTACCCTCGACGTCACCGCGGGATCGACTCCTGTCAAGAGGACTGAATCCATGGATTTCATGATCATCAACGTCAAGGCGGCTTACAACGCCATTCTTGGCCGACCCGGACTAAACTCCCTCCAAGCGATACCTTCGGCCTACCATCTGAAACTTAAATTTCCCACCCCCCAAGGGGTCGGCCTCGTCCGAGGTAGCCACGAAGCAGCACGATCGTGCTACATAACCACCGTCGGAGGGGGTGTATTCCCCCTCGACGCCGTTGAACTCGAACCCGAGAGGGACGGCCCAGCTCCCGAGCCGGTTGACGAATTAGAAGAGGTCCTGTTCGATGCCAAGGATGAATCGAAATGGTTCCGGGTGAGCCGCTCGCTCTCCGAGGACTTGAAGTCAGGCATCATCGCCTGCATCCGTCGCAACGTTGATCTCTTCGCTTGGAAGCCCTCCGACATGCCCGGGATCTCCGAAGACTTGATTATGCATCGACTAAGCGTCATCCCAGACTCTAAGCCGATCGTCCAAAAGAGGCGCAAAGTCGCCCCGGAGAGGCAACAAATTGTAAAGACAGAAGTGGACAAACTCTTGTCCGCTCGATTCATCCAGGAAGTCAGCTACCCCGAGTGGTTGGCTAATGTCGTCATGGTGAAGAAGGCAACAGGGGGTTGGCAGATCTGCATCGACTTCACGGACCTTAACAAAGCATGTCCGAAAGATCCTTTCCCCCTCCCCCGCATCGACGCTTTAATCGACGCAACCTCGGGGCACGAGCTACTGTCCTTCATGGACGCATTCTCGGGGTACAATCAGATCCGGATGTTTCCACCAGACATCTCCAAGACCTCGTTCGTCACCGACCAGGGTCTTTATTGTTACCGCGTTATGCCCTTCGGACTGAAAAATGCTGGAGCCACGTACCAGCGACTCGTCAACAGAGTCTTCAAAGACCTGATCGGCCGCAACGTGGAAGTGTACGTCGACGACATGCTTGTCAAAAGCCGGACTGGGCCGGACCACGTCGCCGACCTCGAGGAAGCCTTCGGTGTCCTCCGACGCCACAACATGAGACTCAACCCGGCTAAATGCGCCTTCGGCGTCTCCACGGGGAAGTTCTTGGGGTTCATCATCAGCCAACGCGGCATTGAAGCAAACCCCGAGAAAATCCAAGCCATTATTGACATGTCCCCACCCCGAAATGTCAAGGAGGTTAAGAGGCTCACAGGTCAGTTGGCGGCAATCGGCCGTTTTCTCTCCAAGTCAGGGGAGAAGTCTCTCCCCTTCTTCAAGGCCTTGCGCGGAAAAGGGGGCTTCGAGTGGGGTACCCATCAACAAGAAGCCTTCGAACAGCTAAAGCAATACCTCGCCAACCCGCCTCTCCTCAGTAAGCCCAAGCCGGGCGAGCCGCTTTGGCTCTACCTGTCCGCCTCGGACAACGCTCTCAGCGTCGTCCTCGTCCGAGAGGAGGAAGGGGTTCAAAAGCCACTGTATTATGTGAGCAAAGTGCTCCTCCCAGCCGAGACGAGATACGCAAAGATAGAGAAGGTGGCCTATGCGCTGGTCATGGCAGCCCGGAAGCTTCGCCCTTACTTCCAAGCCCACTCCGTCCAAGTACTGACCGACCAACCACTGAAGACTGTCCTTCACAAGCCCGAAAACTCCGGCTGCTTAGTCAAGTGGTCAATCGAGCTGAGCCAGTTCGACATCAGCTATCAGCCAAGGGCGGCCATTAAAGGACAGGCCCTCGCCGAATTCATAACTGAGTGCACCGTCTCCGAGCAGCCTAGCCTCGAAGGGTCGGATCCGACCTGGGAGGTCTTCGTCGACGACTCGTCATGCGAAACAGGGAGTGGGGCTGGCATCATCCTTCGTGGCCCCGACCAATTCCTACTTCAATACTCCCTCCGCCTCAACTTTCCGGCCTCCAACAACGAGGCAGAATACGAGGCCATGATCGCCGGATTGACCCTCGCCAACCGAGCCGGAGCCAAGCAAATCCGGGCCTTTAGCGATTCTCAACTCGTGGTCAATCAGATCACCGGAGAATACGAAGCCCGCGATGAACGCATGATGAGGTATTTGGCGGCAGTCAAGCGACTCCTGGCGTCCTTCAGCTGCGCCACGGTTATCAGAGTCCCCAGGGAACAGAACGCTCAAGCAGACGTGTTATCCAAACTTGCCTTTTCCTCCTTCGAGGGCCTCGATCAGACGGTGCTCATAGAAGTCCTCCTGAAACCGAGTATCAGTGACCCAGAGCCGGAAGCGATGTGTGTGCAAGATAGGACCAGCCCGGACGACTGGACCACTCCCATCCGAAGATTCTTAATCAGTGCCGAGCTTCCTGAAGACAGAGCCGAGGCCAGACGAGTCAGAGTCCGAGCTGAAAGGTTTGTCATGATCGATGACATCCTCTTCAAACGCTCGTACACCTTGGCCGATGGCAAACCATACCTCCGCTGCCTCACCAGCGACGAGGCCAGCTACGCCCTCAGAGACCTGCACGAGGGGATCGGCGGATGCCACATGGGGAGCAGGACGCTTGCTCGGAAGGCCCTGAATCAGGGGTACTATTGGCCAACCATGCTCCAAGACTCACAAGACTTAGTCAAGAGGTGCGGCCCCTGCCAAAGATTCTCCCCTATCAAAAGGCTTCCTCAAGCCAATCTCCGGTCCCTGGCAAGCCCTACGCCCTTCGCCATGTGGGGTATGGACCTTGTGGGGCCCTTCCCCCCAGCGGTGGGACAAAAGAAATTCCTGATCGTCGCCATCGACTACTTCACCAAGTGGATCGAAGCCGAACCACTGTCCAGCATCACCGAGCGCCAAGTGCAACAGTTCTTTTGGAAGAACATCATTTGCCGGTTCGGAATCCCTCGAGTCCTCGTCACAGACAACGGAACCCAGTTCCAAGGTCAAAACTTCCAAACCTTCTGCGCGGACATCGGCATCCAGCAGCGTTTCTCCGCCATTTGCCACCCTCAGTCCAACGGCCAAGCGGAGAACGCGAACAGGAAAATCCTCGACGGCCTCAAAAAGCGCCTCGACAGTTCCCCCAAAGGGCTGTGGGTCGAGGAACTGCCTAGCGTACTATGGGCGCACCGAACCACCCAGAGGATCCCCACGGGGGAGACACCATTCAGTCTGACCTATGGGACTGAGGCAGTCATCCCCGTCGAGGTCGGATTACCTTCTCCCCGGATCATAGCCTTCGATGAAGCTGACAATGCGTCCGGCCTGAGGGCCAACCTGGACCTCGTCGCCGAGGTACGAGAGAAGTCTTCAATCCGGAGAAGCATCTACCAGCAACGGATCGAGAGGTTTTACAACAAGAAGGTCCGCCCCACAAACATCAAGGCAGGGGACCTGGTATTACGAAAGCTATCTATCTCCGATCCAACCAAGAAGAGGAAATTGGCTCCCAAATGGGAAGGCCCATACCGTGTAGTCGAGGCTGTCCGCCCTGGTACATACCGACTGGCGGATATGGACGACCGACCCATCAGCCGACCCTGGAACGCCGAGCACCTAATGAAATTCCTGGAAGAGCGAACCTAGGTGCTAGCCTGACTAAAGTAAATTAAAACTGATGTAAGCTTTCGTGTGTAAAGGGCCACTTCAACGACCCTCCCTATCTGGTATAAAAGAAGTCTCTTTTTGTCAAAATCAAAATACCTCGACAACTCCGACCTGGTACCGGACAATGGGATCGGCACCCAGGTTCACGCTCCGGTATCGTCCCCAAGCGTCTCGGTAGGGTCGACCCAGCTCCGGACCAGGGAGTCTTCCTATTGCCCCACGTCGATCCCTCACGAATCTACGGAGCCAAACCTCGCCTCCACCGCCCTTCACCACACTGCTGACCAGAGCAAAGAAGGAAAAGATTTCTTTATTTCATACTCTTTTATTTTATTCGGGGAAAACAAACAAAGACCGTTACAGGACCACTCCACTCATCTCAAACTAAAGGAGATCACCGCCTTAGGGCTCCTCAGATCCAGCGAGGGGCGGGATCATTCCGACCGAACGACTTGGAGCTCTCTCTTCGTCATGACGGTCCTTCGGTTCTGCCACAGTCGACACACCGGCCACGGAGCTCTGGGCATCAACGGATCGCATACGCTCCATCAGAAGCATCGCAGAGGGAACCCCCTCCGCTCGCCGACCCCCCGAGGAAGATATCGAGACGCCCAACATCGTCCTATAACGGTGTATCTCCATCTCCTTCTCCACTATCACATCACGAAGTAGCTTTTCAGAGGAGGGCCTCTGCACCGAGGAACTAGACATAGTATATCCAAGACCGACGCCCCCGAGCTCCCGATCCGCCATCGCCCTCCTCAGCCGGCTTGCCTCCTCACTAAGGGCTTCGGACTTGTTCCTGTAGTAATTGAAAGCCGCATCAGTATCTCGGGCCCCCATTCGGTACCGAACCAAAGTGGCCTCCAGGGCCTCAACCTTGCTCCGAAGCCACGCCACGTCGAAACGACGGGGGTCCGCCTCAGGAGGAGGAGTCATAACCTACAAGAGAACCAGCCCACTCAAAACATATAAGCAAGGAGGTTCGGAAGTATTCAAGGTCAAAACACTTGGCCAGCCAAAAAACCCTCTTTTTATAAGTTTAGTTTCTCCATACAAAAAATGCGGTGGCCAGTCCGCGGAAGGCAAATACAATCGAGAGAAGGAAAAAGAAGGACAAAAATTATACAGCTAGTTTTCCCACCTCAGTGTCGGTCGGGTTCACAGGGGGGTCGGCAGCCTGGTCACCATCGGGCCCTTGTTCGCCAGGGGTCTTCGGTGTCCCCTCAATCTCCATATCAAACTCGAAGTTGGACAGGTCGATAGTAGGATAGAAGTGCCTCACATGACTGAGGGCCTTTGCATAACAGTTGTCCTGGGCCTTGATCACCAGGAGCTGACACGACTCCGTCAACTCATCCTTCTCCTTCGCCGACATCTTCTCCTGAGCCGCCATCGTCTTCGCCCATTCCTCCTTCTCCTTGTCGAAGGCCGCCTTCGTTTCCGTCTCCCTCCTATGAGAGCCTTCGAGCTCTACCTTCAACTCCTTCACCTCCTGCTCGGCCTTGTCAGCCCGGTCTCGCTCTCGCTGCAAAGCCGCCTCATAAAGGCCTCTCACGTGGGCCCCCTGCACGGTCACCTGCAGTAGCCCGACAATACTAAGAAACCTTTCTTAGCGACATGATCTGAAAGCAAGTGGGTTCGGTTGACTTACCAGCACATTGGCCTGCGCAAGACGCACGTACGCCTCGTCCAGGGCCTGGGCCTTCATATCCGAACGGTCCCGAGGGGTCGCCAGCTTATCTGCAACCTCCACGGCCTGGCGCCCTCGGACTAGGCAATCACCCTTGCGGATCGACCAATTCGGCACCCACGGTCGCCGAAGTCTCTCCTCTATCCCGGTATCCACCAAGGGACCCTTCCCCTTATCAAGATCAGTAGCCCTGCCCTGATCCAAGCCCCCCTAAACCACTGCATCCCCGCTTGTCTCCGACCGAGTCCTTTTGGCCCTCGGCTGAATTGGGGCCTCGGAGACCACCTGGGACAACTCGGTCGTCTTCACCGCGTCCCCCTTCTTCTCGGCCTTCTTCTTCTTCATAGCGAGCCTCAGCGCCTTAATCGATTCTTCATCCATATCTGTAAAAAAATCCATTAAGAACAATGAGCAAGAAAGTACAAGAAGATCGAGAGAAAAGAAACAACCACATACTAAGCACGGCCGGGCTCAGTCCAACACTCGCCAGGTGGGCCTCTGTCACCTTCGCCCAATTGATGCTGTACGACAGACGGAGGCGCTCAACAAACCTCCACTCCTCAGCCGTCAGGTCCCCCGGCCTCGGCGTTTCATAGCTCGGCTTAGAGTGGTTCCACCGAGTGGGAATATCCCAAGGATCCTCACTCCGGATCACCAGATATTTTTTCTTCCAAAACTTGATAGAATCCGGGTGACCGTGGACTACCTTCCCCTTACCACGAGGCGAGAAATAGTATACTCCCTCTGACGATGAGCCGATCATCAACATCGCTCGGAACACATTCAGCCGCAGGGGTACCTTCTGCTCTTCGCACATCAGCACGAAGCAGACGATCTGCTTCCAGGAGTTCGGCCCAAACTGCATCGGCGCCAAGGACGCCCAATTTAGCACCTCCCGAACGAATGGGTGGATCGGCAGCCTCAGTCCGGAGATAAAGGCGTCCACAGGGAAGATGCAATACCTATCCGGTAGGGGGTCGGTCGACCGAAGAGTAGAGTTCGGCAGCATGAGCTCATAGCTGGACCCTATGTAGTATGCCAACTGCAGAGCCCCTAAGTCGCCTGCCTCCAGAACTGTCGGGTGTGCGTCCACCTTCACCCTCTTTCGGCTCGGCGACGACGGCTGGACCCCAGAGAGCTCCTTATCGGAGAGGTCGTCCGGATAGCAACGGAAAGGCTTGGGTTGTACAGACGATCCTATCGTCAGGTCACCGTAAACAGGCACCTGACTCGAGCCGCCGATCCCCGACCCCTTCTTCTTCTTCGGAGCCCTCTTCTTCTTGGCTCGCTCCGGCGAGGGTGTAGACAATCGAGCCAGACCGGTCGGATTCCGAGGCCCTTCGGCGCCATCCCCTTCGGGACCACCCTCCTCTCCGGAAACCAATCCTGGAGTCCGGACTTCGTCTGAACTACTGCCCCCCTCCTCAGAGTCGCTACTATCCACCACGAAATGCCTCCGAGATCGCAACGGCTTCACATTATGTACCACCTCCTCCTCGCTTACCGTCTCCTCCCATGAAGTCGATTTGAAGACAGGCTTCACTCCCCCCCTAGACGTCGACGCCGACGAGCCAGACTGAGCCCTATCCATCTGTGCCTAAGCTAAACAGACTTACCAGCTAACCTGAGATCACTTCGGAAGAACGAGCCTACTGCAGGAAACTGAAGGGGCGAACACTGAAGAGTTGGAAGATTTTTTGAAAAGTAAGGAGCGAGAAAAAAGTGGGCGATGAGAGGGGAGGGGAGAACATTTATAGAGGATAGAAACGACTCCTTGATTTCCGCAGTTACTATTCATCGATTGACGTGCAACTGCCACCTGGAGAATCGCGCCACGACCTCGAAACGTGCGCTGCTGACGTCACCCAGTGCCAGGCTGGCAGCCCTGCACAGGGGTCGGTTCGGATTTAGGGCTCGGCGGAGGTAATGTTTTACTTAAGATTTAAGGCTCCAGGGTTCGGTTGGCTCACCTCTCACCCGCGAACAACTCGGGGCTTACGACCTCGGCAGCCGAAACCCCGAATTGTTCCCGGGTGGGAGAATAGCCACCATCGCCTGCGCCCCGGGCTCCAGGACTCGGTCGGCTCCCCTCTCACCCACGAACAGCTGGGGGCTTACAGCCTCGGCAGCCGAAACCCCAAAACTGTTCAAGGGTGGTAGAAAAGCCACCATCGCCTGGGACCCTATCAGAAAGCAAATCGCCCCCCATATCCGAGGCTCTTCAGCCTCAGGCCCAGAATACGGTGAGCACCACTCCCGTCTGGATCTCTCTTGGGCCAGACAACCGTGTAAGGGCCGTCTGAACCGAAAAGGGATCCGGACGGCAGAGTCACCACCAATCAGGATCGGGGGATAAAATTTTTTAAGAAAGAGACGTCCGCCGAAGTAGACACCTCTGGCGGCCAATGGACCACCCTTGCTGTGATCGAATCCTCAGGGGGGAATTAGGTATTTATAACCTCCACCGTTGTCCTGCCACTATGGCGTGGGAAAAGCCAAACGACGGAAGCCCATGCGCCATGCTTTTATTAGGCGGCACCATTAATGCCCCTAGGAAATTGGAACACCTGCACAGATCCCGGAGCACCTTCTAAGCGCCGCAAAGGCAGCAGACCACCCCACTTAATCCCTCTGAAACACCACGGCTCGTCATCACCCTTACCGACCCGTAATTCCTCGCCAGCTCGAGGTCTGGTCTGGCACCAGGGTACTCTTCTTCGGAAGATCCACCGGCTCGCCATCACCCTTACCGACCCATAATCCCTCCGCATCTCGAGGTTCGGTCCGGCACCAGGGTACTCTTCTCAGGAAGAAACAACGGCTCGCCCTCACCCTTACCAACCCATAATCCCTCGCCAGCTCGAGGTCTGGTCTGGCACCAGGGTACTCTTCTTCGGAAGATCCACCGGCTCGCCATCACCCTTACCGACCCATAATCCCTCCTCATCTCGAGGTTCGGTCTGGCACCAGGGTACTCTTCTCAGGAAGAAACAACGGCTCGCCATCACCCTTACCGACCCATAATCCCTCGCCAGCTCGAGGTCCGGTCTGGCACCTGGGTACTCTTCTTCGGAAGATCCACCGGCTCGCCATCACCCTTACCGACCCATAATCCCTCCTCATCTCGAGATTCGGTCTGGCACCAGGGTACTCTTCTCAGGAAGAAACAACAGCTCGCTATCACCCTTGTCGACACATAATCCCTCGTCATCTCGAGGTTAGGGTCGAACACCAGGGTACTCTTCTCCGGAAGATTCAACGGTTCACCATCCCATTTTCACGACCATGAACACTCCTCCCCGGCTAGCTCCCGCACCCCCGCAGGAGTGGGGGGCTTGTGTAGTAGGGTAAAAATGGCCTGGGGGGCCCAACCTGGGCCCAATACAAACTCTCACTCAAGAAAGGTAAATATAGCAATTTAGTTCGCCTTCGAACCATTGCAGGGTCGGCGCCGAACCTCAAGTTCACCCCCACAGAACTGGCCTCCTCGTATCCGACGAGCCTCAGTGGTCCTCGGCATCCGATCCGTGACAGCCCCATGGGCCGTCCCCCCTTTCTGGCGAAGCATGGGGATGACCTGGCACAGCCTAGGCCCTCCGATGCTCCCAGAAGCACAGGAGACCTACGATCAGCCATGTCAGCTCCAAATATCACCAAGGGTTTTGCCACGTTAGCCCTATACCGCTCCTGGTATTGCCACGTCTGCCCTAAACCCCCTGGGCCTTCTGCCACGTCAGGCCCATGGGCTTTCGGATCCAGACCCGGCCCCCAAGCGGAACCAAACCCGGTTGGGATTCTCTATAAATACTAGACCCTCACCCACCTTTTGAGGTAATCAATCTTTGACCACTTAAATTCACCTAGTTATTGCTACTCTCTCACAGAGACTGACTAGATCGTCGGAGGGTCCGCCACCGGGACAAACCCCGGTGTTTCAGGACCGTCTGTAGGTACACAAGACCTCGGATCCGAACCCTCTGATCCGAGCCCAGATCTCCGCCTTATTCCGAGGTCGCCGCAGGTTCCGCCCGGTCAGCCGAGGGTCGTCAGACGAGCAGCTTTCTCCTTCAAATACAAATTAAGTCCGAACTCATACCTGGTGCATCCACACGTCTCCCAGAAATAAACCGCATCAGTAATGTAGGCCTAGCGAATGATGTAAACACCATCCATAAGCTGTACCAGACAAACTCAATAATATGAAACAACATTCACAACCACGCAAGAAGATATAATCACATAAAATAAGGATCAACTTCAATAATAAATGAAATAATTCAAATAATAATATCCAACATATGGAATAAAAACAAACTCCGGGTCATAAAAGCCCAAAAACAAAGTATAATATCAAGACAATGTTCAAAGAAATAAATCTAGCAACAAAGAAAATTTAGCAACGCAATCTTTGATTCCATATCCTTGAATCGTTGCTCACCAATTTCTTCTGGTATTGTTCCTCCAGTACCTGTAAACTCTTGATCTAAACAGAGAGAAAATAATGTCCTTAGAACAAGTCATTGACAGCAAGTAGAGGGAAACAGAGAATAATAGGAAGCATGTATATCAAGAAAAGGGACGGGATCAAAGTCAATAGCAAAGACAAAGAATGGAAATAATGTCAAGGGTTTATGTTTACTCATGCATTTAATTAATAGTTTCAATTTAAGTCCAATAGGTGATAGTGTACGGGATCAAGCATGAAATATCAAATGCAGGTTATTAATCATTTTATTAACCTACCTAGTGCACGTATTACTACGTCCCATTTCACAGGTTCGGTGTAAGCACACAGTGTACGCTTTAGACTGATGATGAATTCACGGTTCGTGTACTCGGTCCAGTAATCAGTGTTTAATGTTCAATGACAGTAATTATCAAGCAGTATTTTATGGCCATCAGTCAGTACAAATCAAGCAGTAGGGCCCGACCGAGTACAGTTTTTCGATTGTTCACTACCAAGTCATCCCATAATATCCCGACTTGTTATCATTTTATTTCATCCTATGTGACCATACAAGAATGTGTCAATATTGTATGGTGCTAGGTGTGACTAATTCTACACGTTACAGACCAATCAAGAAGCAAGCATATTAATTAAGCACAAATCACACAATCTGAACAGTATGACGTTGCTGTACAAAAACACAGATTACAGGGAAAAAAAATCTGGATTCGTCAAAAATTCTAGAAACTAGTCTCTCTACCGGTTCCAGCAAATATATATACGACCTATAAAATTTACAAAAACTAGGGTGAAACTCCTATTCTTTTCAGATTTAATGTTCATGCAGCAAGTTATAAATTGTGTTCACCTATATGTTTTAGGTCAGATTACTCAACAATTAAATCTACAAAAATTCAGGGTAGTTCCTACACTTGTCTAGTCTCAGCCAAATTTATTTCATATTTTTATTTTACTGTTATCATGTTCAATTTAATTATGAAACAGAAAGATATGCATAAATTTGTGAATCTGGAATTTCAGACACTGTTGTACTAAAATACTGATATCTAATAGATTATAACTCGAAATTCAGATCTGTCAAAAGTTCTGGAAAATAGATTCATGGGGCTATAATTCATGTTCAAAAAGTTATTTCAAATTACAACAGAACATGGTCGAAAATCTAATACAAAAAGGAACAAACAGCATGCCAGAATTTAATTTGATATGAATAGGCAACAACTTAATCATACAACCATATAGTTCATACTAATTAATAATCAAAGTGATGCTAGATGTTTAATATGCAGATTTCTAGGTTCAAGGTGCAATTTCACAGACATGGTAATCAATTCATTAATTCAAATTCAATCTAATATATGCAATTCATCAAACAAGTCTATCACATTGATCTAGTTATTTTTCATGTAATTGTGCATATGCAAGATACAAGAGGAACTAGGTTTTAGATCAAAGATGTAGGCACGATGTTAAGGATATATCAGGTTAGCTCGTATAAACCCTCAATACACTTAACAGAATTCAAATAGTAGTACAATAAAAAGGAATTAGATCTACTTGCGGAGATCAAAGGATCTTGAACAAAACAATAAACTAGTTCAAGAAGAGACTTGCCTTTTCGATGTTAATTTCGAATATATAGAATAACGGGATGAGAATCCCGGGCGACGAACCACGAACACGGAAACACGTGTAAGCTAGGTGCAAAACAGAAAAACACAGCAACACTCCAACACAGATTGCAAAACAGCAAACGACCGATCTATCCACCAAAATAGCAAACACCACAAATCCAACGGATCCCCTCTCTTACAAACAATCGACGGAGGGAGAGAGAGAGAGAGACTTGATGGTGGGGAACGACGGCGATCGGGTGGAGACTGGCGATGGCAGCGACCCACGGCGAGGGCGGCTGACGGCGTGGCACTGGCGGTCGGGAAGCGACGCAGCGACGAGAACAACAGCACTCTATTTCGCACCGAAAAGAGAGGAGAGCGGGACAATGGGGATTCGAGCTCTGGACGACGACGACGAGGGGTGAGTGTTCTTCGGTGGTTGTAGGGGACATCGGAGGGGGCGAAGACGGTGGCGACGAGGCGGATTGGAAGGTGCAGACGATGGGTTCGGTTGGTGAGGTGATGGGTTCGAGCGAGAGACGGACACGACAAGATGAGGTGGCGGGATGGTAGTGATGACGACGAGGGGACGCAATGAGGAGGGAGAGGGACAGTCGAAGTGGTGGTCGGAGAGGACGGGAGGAGTGACGGCTTGGGCGGATGCGTTTAGAGTAAAACAGGGGGGGAGAGAGAATGAGGGTGGCGGGTTAAAGGGGAGAGAGAGGTAGGGATTATTTAATTAGGATTTAAAGGGGGTATTATATAGGAGATTGAGATATAGGAGTTTTGGGTTGCAGGTTAATGGGTTAATGGATTTAGGCTCCAAAAAGAGATGAACAAATATAGGTCAAAGAGATGTACATATAGCGGGACAATTCAAACTCAAAACAAGAAGAGCAAAATTGCAATGAGCCAAAAAATAGCAAGATTCAAGTCAAAAGAGCACGAAATTATCAAAAGAGAATAAATGAACCCAAGAAAAGCAAAAAAAAATGTTATTCAAAGGAATTTCAGATACAATAATCAAGAAAAAGAAAATAAAATACAAAAAAATCCAAAATAGAAAAAAAGGTTACACTTGTAGAAATTTTGAATATGCAATTTTTACCTGAAATGTATACGACTACACTCGCTATTTGAGATAGCGAGTTCATTTGAACTGGACTTGCTATTTCAGATAGCGAGTTCATTTAAACTAGACTCGCTATTTCAGATAGGGAGTGTAGTTGTACTCATTTTTTAAGAAAAAATTTGAACCTAAAATGTATACAACTACATCCGCTATCTGAGATAACGAGTCTAGTTCAAATGAACTCGCTATCTCAGATAGCGAGTGTAGTTCTATGATTTTCTAAAATACTTGGAGAAATTTTGAACATGCAATTTCTACCTGAAATGTAGACAATTGCACTCGCTATGTGAGATAGCGAATGTAGTTGTACTCATTTTTTCAGAAAAGAATTGAAGATGAAATGTATAAACTCGCTATCTCAGATAGCGAGTGTACTTCTATGATTTTCTACAACACTTGGAGAAATTTTGAACATGCAATTTCTACCTGAAATGTATACAATTGCACTCGCTATTTGAGATAGCGAATGTAGTTGTACTCATTTTTTCAGAAAAAAATTGAAGATGAAATGTATAAACTCGCTATCTCAGATAGCGAGTGTACTTCTATGATTTTCTACAACACTTGGAAAAATTTTGAATATGCAATTTCTACCTAAATGTATACAACTACACTCGATATGTGAGATAGCGAATTCATTTGAACTCGATGTATTCATTTTTTCGAAAAAAAATTGAACCTAAAATGTATACAACTACACTCGCTATATGAGATAGCGAGTCTAGTTCAAATGAACTCGCTATCACAGATAGCGAGTGTAGTTGTACTCATTTTTTCAGAAGAAAATTGAACACAAAATGTATACAACCACAGTCGCTATCTCATATAGCGAGTTTAGTTCAAATGAACTCGCTATCTCAGATAGTAGATAGTGAGTGTAGTTCTATATATTTCGAACTAAACTCACTATCTGAGATAGCGTGTAGTTACATACATTTCAGGTAGAAATTACATGTTCAAAACTTCTCTAAAAAATGAGTACAACTACACTCGCTAAGTTGAACTAGACTCGCTATTTAAGATAGCGAGTGTAGTTATATACATTTCAAATACAAATTTTATGTTCAAAATTTCTCTGAAAAATGAGTACAACTACACTCGTTATCTTTCATTTGAACTAGCCTCGCTATCTCAGACAGCGAGTAGGTTAATTTGGTAAATAGTTTCGAAAGTTTGTCAGTTTGGTAAATATTTTCAAATAGTGGGTCATTCTGAGCAAATATTCCCAAATTACTGACTACAAAATGCATTGAAAAGCAAAAAAGTAGCCGTACATGCACATGGCGCGGAGGCCCTACTAGTTGTCTCTAATGCCAGTACCTATGTTGGCTTTTTTGGAGTTAATTTGGCTTTGATGCATATAGCTTTGTATTGATGATCAGTGTTTTCATTGCAGATGATAAGTGTTTGTATTGAAGATAGCATTGTATTGATGATAAGTGTGTCTAATAGTCTAATGCTAGTTTTTCACGTTTTTATGTCAAATCGGTTCTTCTTTCTTTAAATCCTAATTTGTTGACTTTAGGGTTTAATTTTTCTGCACTGACGTTTAGGATCGTCTTTTATGTTAATTTACCTGTTTTAATTTAGCCTTAATCTCTCTCATTTGTTTTCAAGTTCATTTTTTAATAAAAATATAGAATCCATAATGAATTTGAGCTAAAATATTATATAACAAAAATATATATGAATTCCAAACAATAACAACTAACAGGTGTCGCACAGGATGGGGTTTGGGCCCACAGAAGGGTTTCCCCCATGAGATGCATAGAGGGGAGATGTTTGTCTTCTTGGTCGGCAGTAGAGGAGGCGCACACTGTACTCGACCTTCCTTAACCCAATGCCACAGATTTTGCAACAACACCGCCACTGCGCCCGCATCATTGACCCTAAAATCTACAATGTCCACCGTCCGCAGGGCGAGAGGTGAAGGTGATTCTTCAAATTGGATGTGATTTGGTTGGGTTTTACGTGAGAGAGAGAGTGAGAGAGTGAGAGAGTGAGAGAGTGAAGACGTTGCTTCTCACTACTCTATGCAGGTGTCTGGTTGTGTTAGACTGTGTCCGTGATTAGGGTTAGAGAGAGTTTTTTGCGATGACTCTTCTTTTGGGTCCGACTCCGATTGGGCCATGTTTGAAGTGGCGTTGATGAGGTAGAAGGAGGGGAGTGGCAAATTTTCAAATCCCACAGGATTCGCTTCAGGTGGGTGAGTGCGTGCCGTGGAGGTGGGTGCTCAAAGCTTGCTTGATGGACATACAATTAGTTGGTCCTCGTAGGTTAGAGTGAGAGCTGATTATATGTACTGGTCATGTCGCTTTATGTTTTTTTTCTGTCTGTAGGTTGTATCTTGCTCCAGCATGCTGGAGTTATTTTGTTAATTGCTTATTAATGAAACATGGTGGTCTTATTCCACCTTTTCCCTCAAAAAAAAAAAAAAAACAACTAACAGGTGTCAGAAGAAGTGACTCCTAAAACAACACAAGAGTTACGTTATCAACATATCATCAGAACATAATTTGTTTTCAATTTCTCTTATGATCTGTTTATTATTGATATAGATGGGAATTAAATTACATAGGAGATTAGTAAAGTTTCGATCTCTGCCTATAATTATTTTTTTAAACTTAACTATTTTTGCAAACTTTGTCACCGAAATTAATCTCCTGTATTTAATAGGAGTATCTAATGGCATATACCCGATCATTACCTTATCATTCTATTATTGTTATTGTTATAGTTATTGTCTAATTACATTTATTTTGTAGTCTAAATTGAAACTAATTGTAATAATTCAGTAACGTATGACCTGTTTTCAGATTTTAATTTTTTTTGGAAATTTTTTTCTAATCTCTGCAATATGCACTTGGTACATGGTTAACAATGACAAACAACTAGATCTTCTGTCAATTCTTAAATAAGTATGATTGAAAATTTACTCAAAAATCACTATATAGAAAAAAGAAAATCGAAATTCATAATCCAATATTAAGAAATACATATAATAGACGTTTCCACAAAAATCTAGTCCACTAACCTTTGCTTTACTTTCTTTCCCCGTTTCTACTTTCTGATTTCATTCTAGTGGTTGTCGGTAAACAGAAGACATTTCTCGCATCGCCTAGGCCCCACATCTTCCTCCCCTCCTCAACTGCCATTATATTACATACTAGTGTGTAATGCACGTCTTAATAAATATATACCCCACATTATAATATGAGAGAATATATATCCTCCAAAATCCCCGCAACCTTATCCCTGCTATCTAATTTGCATTCCAATTGCCTCAACCAAGCAAGAAAGAAAAAAACAAACAAACAAGAGGAAATCTAAGCATGACCGATCCACATCCCCAAATCCAACAGCGGCAGCGGCCTCTCCTCCTCGGCCGCTTCGAAGTCGGCAAGCTCCTCGGCCACGGCACCTTCGCCAAGGTCTACCACGCCCGCAACGCCACCACCAACGACTCCGTCGCCATCAAAGTCCTGGACAAGGACCGCATCCTCAAGTCCGGCCTCATGGCCCACATCAAGCGCGAAATCTCCATCCTCCGCCGCGTCCGCCACCCCAACATCGTCCAGCTCTTCGAGGTCATGGCCACAAAATCCAAGATCTACTTCGTCATGGAGTTCGTCCGCGGCGGCGAGCTCTTCGCCAAAGTCGCCAAGGGCCGCCTCAACGAGGCCACCGCCAAAAAATACTTCCAGCAGTTAATCTCAGCCGTCCATTTCTGCCACTCCCGCGGCGTCTTCCACCGAGACCTCAAGCCCGAGAACCTACTCCTCGACGACAACGGTGATCTTAAGGTCTCTGACTTCGGCCTCAGCGCCGTCTCCGATGGGTCCCAGCAGGACGGTTTGTTTCACACTTTCTGCGGGACGCCGGCCTACGTTGCGCCGGAGGTTCTCTCGCAGAAAGGCTACGATGCCGCTAAAGTTGATATCTGGTCGTGTGGTGTGATTCTCTTTGTTCTCATGGCTGGCTACTTGCCCTTTCACGACAAGAATGTGATGGCTATGTATAAGAAGATTTACAAAGGGGAGTTCCGGTGCCCGAGGTGGTTTTCGTCTGATTTGACGAAACTCTTGTCTAGGCTACTGGACACGAACCCAGTGACCAGGATAACGATACCGGAGATTATGGATAATAGGTGGTTTAAGAAGGGGTTTCGGCATGTGAAGTTTTACATTGAGAATGATAAGTTTTATAGCTTGGATGATATTGATACTCTGGCGGCGGAGAAGGAGAATGAGAAGCCCGAATCGGAGTCTGAGTCGGAGAAGGAGAGTGAGGGTGAGAGGCAGGAGAGGAAGGGGTTAGGGTTGGGGTTGCCTAGGCCGGCGAGTTTGAATGCGTTTGATATCATTTCCTTCTCGTCTGGGTTTGATTTGTCGGGGTTGTTCGAGGAGAGAGGGGAGGAGAAGAGGTTTGTGTCGGGGGAGCCTGTGTCGAAGATTATTGAGAAATTGGAGGAAATTGCCAAGATTGTGAGTTTCGGTGTGAGGAAGAAGGATTGTGTGGTGAGCTTGGAAGGGACTAGGGAGGGGGAGAAGGGTCGGCTTACGATTGGTGCAGAGATCTTTGAGCTGACACCTTCGTTGGTTGTGGTCGAGGTGAAGAAAAAGGCGGGCGATAAAGGGGAGTATGAAGAGTTCTGTAGCAGTGAGCTGAAACCGAGGCTGCAGAATCTAGTGTATGGTTCGGCTGCTGCTGTAGCTGCTGCAAACCTTGCTTCTGATACAGAGTAATTAAGCAGAGCAAAATTGTTTTGTTGTTTCGATTACGGAGTGAGGTGAGTTGCTTCTGATGCGGAATTAGGAAAACAAATATTATTGCTTCTCAAATGGTGGGAGTAAAAGGAGATAATAGAAGACAGTAATGTTTCTTTATCTCGTTCCATTTTACATGTTTTGTGTATTTTTCTTTGTACAAGAAACACTGTTCGTTTTATGTATACATACATGATCAAACACTGATTAACTAATATAATAGCTTTTTCTGCATCTCGTGTAATCTCTTTCAAATATGTTTTTGGTATTTTTCGGATACGGATCGTACGGACCATGAAAAATGCAAAATCGATATAAGCTCCCGCCCCCAATAGGAGAACTCCACGGAACCATTTGTGCTATATCAACGAGTGCAAAAAATGCTCCATCTTCTCCCCCAACTTCTTTTCACCCATCTCTCTATATTGCCGTACACCCGCCAAACCACCACGACATTACCACCGCCTTCCCAACTCCTCGTCCATTCGGACAATTCCATCACCTCCACCACCACTGCCGCCTCCTCCTCCTCCGCTCTTCCTTCATTGCAACCACCTCCATAAAATCACAAGCCAACCACTACTGCTTCCATTAATGTGATTTAAGACCCTGTTGGGAAAAAGGGATTTACTCTTTTGGGATGGTGGGGTTTGGGTAATGGAGGTTGAGGTTCGGCCGGCTGCTGGGGTGTGTGGTTTGGTGGTCGAGCTCTTGGATGGGGTTGGTCTTAATGGGTTTGAATGGGGAGTAGATGGAGAGGAAACCCAAGGCAATAGCGGTGGTTGTTGTTCGAATGGACGAGGAGGAGGGGAGGCGGCGGTGATGTTGTTAGGATTGTGTCTTGAATACTCGTTATTTAGATTCGAAGAAGGTAAGATGAAGTACAACGGTCGAAGCGTCGAAGAGAGTAGAAAAAAACAGCAGCAGCAAGGTGCAGGCTATGTTGCGGTCGACTGTCCTATGTTGCGGTCGACCGCACCCCCCGACCGCAGTTGCACTGGGTTTGGCCGAGAGGTGGTACGGTCGTCCGGTCTTGTTGGACGGTTGACCGCCCGCGGCATTGTGTTCGTTTTTTGGGCTTCGATTTGTTAGGTCGTTTCAGCCCAATCTTCAACTCTAAGTTAGATTGTGCGGCTCCTATTCAGTACTTCTTTTTCAGGTTATATTGGATGACTGAGAATCAAGGTTAGACCTAGGTTTTTTTCTATTCTTCTATATATATTGTATACTCCTCAAATATGAGAGAGAATACTTCATAGATTCTTTTCTCCATTGCAAAAAGAGGCTCGAGAAAGAGATATTTCTTGGTGGGTGCGTTTATTCCTTGTGTTGAGTGAATCAGTAACTCCTTGTAATCTTTTCTAGTTGAATATCAGATCTTCCTATATTTCCCCCCGATTAAGCAAAAGCTAACAGGGATAAGTCATCGTTGTGTTTGTGTTAGATCGGTGGATCTACTTGCTTGCTCAATTGATTCGTCTCATCTACTTCGACTTCCTCATTGCTCTATTTAGTTCCGCTGCAACAACGGACATTGGTTGATGCCTCAATCCCAGCAGATGTGTTTATCAATTTAGTGGTGGGGTGTTGGGGGAGACGATACAGTAGTTGCAATTACTAAATTGTTGAAACTAGAATTGTGAAATTTTAGCACTTGATGACAAGTCAAAAATGCTTACGAAGAGCTCTCCTATTGAAGAGCTTGTATGTTTTGTATTTTGCATGGTCCGTATGATCCGCACTCACATTTTCCTTTGCTAAATAAATCTTTTGTTCCATGTATATGTGATCAAAGGTTGATTAACTAATATGATAGCTTTTCTATGTTTAAAGTAGAGCATATCACACTCAGATGTTTTTTTTTTTTTGATAAAAAAGATGACTACAGTCATCGTTTCATTAATGATAATTAACGAAACAACCACAAAATATTACAATCTAAGCCCAAAGGCACATCATACAATCAAAGTTCCCAAAACAGAGGCTAGTGCCTCAAAAACCTACTCGAATCGGTACAACAAAAGGAAATACAATAACATAACAATTAGCCGAAATCTTCTATATAACACAAAGGCCTTCAGCGCCCAAGCTGGAAATCAGCTATTCCTCTTCCTCCTCCAAACGAGGTTTCTTCTTGGATCCGATGAACCATGTCCATTCATGAAAGAGAAGGTAAATTTTGTGCATCAAAACAGATAATCTATGATTTATAGTACGAAAGCACAAGTCGTTTCGATCTAGCCATAGGTTCCATATTGTAGAGGCTACAACAATTTCCCAACTAAGTCTGTCCTCCTTCCTAATTCTGTTAGTTCTTCCTATAGCCCAAACCTCCTTACTCGAACCCGGACAGTCTAAAACCCCGAATCTAGGACCAATAATTCCCCCAAACCGTTTTAGCTCGCGAACAGTTGAAAAGAAAGTGATTCGTATCCTCGTCCTGAGTTTGGCATCTAGCGCAAGCAGTGTTGACCGTGATTCCCCATTTCGTCAAATTGACCTTTTGATAGAATAGCATCGTTATCTACCAGCGAAAGGAACATTTTAACTTTCGTGGCGACCTCACTTCTTATTCCTCCATCGTTGAGCCTTTTGTATAAAGAAGATACCGAAAATCTGAAGTTCGGATCCAATAACCATTGTCTCTCATCTTCAGTCTCTAGTGTTTGCCTCCCATCTATACGAATGAAGTTGTTTAGAGCTTGGAGCTGGGTGATAGACTCTTGATCTAGGGAATCGGTGACTTGTAGTCTGAGCCTGTTGTTACTCCAAACGTCACTCACCAATGTATCCCTACTTAGGACTGCATTTGCCGCAGATGGGAAGAATCCCATAAGGGTATTGCTACCGCACCATTTATCCTTCCAGAATCTGGTGTTTTTCCCATCCCCTACCCTGCAGGATGTATTGCTGTGGTAAATATCTTCCATTTTGGACACCCCTTTCCACAAAAATGAGCTTCTACCGTAGGCACTTCTTCCCCCATATTTGAATTTCCTCCTCGCCAGATACTTAATAAAGGATTTGCACCACCAATTGTTCCTCCTATTCGTCATCTTCCACAACCATTTAGAGAGGATGACTTTATTCATATCTCTAAGATTGATGATTTCCAAATCCCCGAACTCTTTCCTTTTGCACACTCTCCCCCAACTTATGAGGTGTACTCCTTTCCTTCCTCCGTCTGCCCATTTCCAAAGAAATCTCCTTATACTTTTGTCGATGCAGTTGATTACCCATCTTGGTAATTCGTAAACAGACATAAGATAAACAGGAATGTTGTTAATTACTGAGTTCAATAGGGTTACCCTTCCACCTAAAGTTAGCATGCGTCCTTTCCATCCAGCTAATATTTTCTCGATCTTTTCGATTAACGGTTGCCAATCATTCCGTAGTAATTTCCCGGGTCTGATAGGAATCCCCAAATAGATTAATGAAAAATCTCCTTTATTGCAACCTAGCATCTGTTGGATAGTGGTAACTGGAATAGAACATCTGTCGCTCAGTGGAATGATACAACTCTTGTTGAAGTTGACCTTCATTCCGGACCAAGCCTCAAAACACCTAAGAACCGTACCCATCGCCATGATTTCTTCTTTTGACGCTGATCCGAATAACAAAGTATCGTCCGCGTGCTGAAGGATGGATATAACTTCATTTATACCTTCGATTTTGATGTCGTGGCTGACGTTCTCCATTCTGCCATTTACAATCATCTCTGCTAGACCGTCCTCCACGATGGCAAATAATAATGATGACAATGGATCCCCCTGTCTTAGTCCTCTTTGGCATTTAATCTCCTTTCCTGGGATCCCGTTGATAATAAGTAACGATTTTCCTCCTCTGACACACTGCTGCATCCACCTCCTCCACCTTTCCCCGAACCTTTTAAGTAGTAGCACCTCGTCCACACAATCCCACTCTACCGCTCAGACTCGGATGTTACTGACAATATATAGGAATTGATACTATTTCTTAATCTATTAGTTAACTTGAAAATTCATAATCATTTTTCTGAAGAATTCTTCCATCCTTCATGTGGATCTTTTCTTAAAGAGAATAGATACGATGAATTTATCTTTTATAAATTGTTTGATACATCAAATAAAACTGAAAAAGGAATCTAATCCATTTCCACCAAGTATCGGAGTGATACATGTCTGAGAATTTGGAAAGGACTAGCAACCATTCCTCATAATTCTGTTTACATTTGTAAAATGAGTATATATCTGTTGTGCCATATGTAAACATGAAGAAACATGGCAATCCCGTGTCTGCCCTAAAGGTTTGGTATGAGAGACTACTTTATAAGGCTCTTCTTGCAGACGGCGATTAGAAGGAAATGATGCGCTTGGTTTGCTATACAGGTTCAGGGCAAATGCTATGTTTCAAAGCAAGAGGTTAATTAGCTTAAAGAATATAAACCCTTGGAGTTTCATTTTTCCTCATCATGTTGTATATACCTTGCACGTTGGAAATTTCTAAATTTGGTTCTAGCCATAGGCAGATATCAGTAGTTGAATAATAAATTCTATAAATACTGGCCATAAGTTCATCTTGAAAGAGTGAATGGCTTTGTTGCTTTGAGAGAGAGAGAGAGAGAGAGAGAGAGATTCACGGAGGGAAAACATAAGTTCTAGCACAAGGACACGGCTAGCACACTTTTTAAGGTTTGCTTCTCAGTCAATTGTGTGGCTACAGCCTGCAGCTGTGGCTGAAGTGCTGCGGACATTGACATTCACAAGCAAACTAAGATGCGTGTCAACACTGACAGTCCAGCCTAAGAGCGACTGTTAAACAAGAAACATGAGCTGGAAAGTACTAACAACTACCACAATTGTGAATAGACATGCCAATATTTAGCCTGCATTTCGTTGTTTGGTCAATTGAATTGCGCTGGTTGGGTTAATTACTGCTAAATGTGAATTAGTCGCAAGACTTCTAGCGTTACTATGCACTCGTTTTCTTCAGTTAGTCGTAGATCAGTCACAATTTCGACTGTGTATCCTTACCGATGCGATAAAGACTTAACAGTTAACACTCCGATATTCAAATGGCATGTGAGGATTGTTTTTCCATTACAGAAGTGATATGTTTTTTTTTGAGGTGATACAGAAGTGATATGTTGTTCTAGTGTGTCTATTGCATATATGCATCCGAATTTCGTTGTGAATTCTTGTTAGTGATTTTAGATCACTACCTTATAATTTTATAGCAAATGTAACAAGTCTAGTGCACATGTCAATACTATTCTCTTATGATAATTACTTACTATTTATTAGTCAATGGCGGAGGGAGGAAGAGAGTAGGAGATCATTTGGGATCCCAAAAATTTTGTAAAACCCCCTAATATAAACCAAAATTTTTATTTGGTCCCCCACTTAAAAAAAAATTGGGACTCCCAAGTCTAATCCACCTCTTATTAAATGCTCAAAATAGTGGTATGAGCTTTGGGCAAAAAATTAACAATGATACTTATCATTTGATTTGTACAATCATTGGATAAAATTTTGAATAAGAACTAGTGTGTACACAAGTTACAAGTATATTTATTTATTTGAGTCGTATCTCTTAGCCTCTAGTATTATAACAGTATAAATAGTATAGTATGATTATTGATTAGTATTATTCTTACCAAATTTAGAGTACAACTGTACCAGTGCGAAAAAATACATGATACTAAAAATATAAATTCGAATATTTACTTTGATTATAATATTATTTTGATCCAATTACATTAATTCTTCAAAACAAAAGTAAAGTAAGAGATTTTCGACAACAATTATGTCGATACCGGGAGAAGAAAAAAAAATTGAGACCCCCATTTTGATTTGTCTAGCTCCGCCACTGTTATTAGTACTAAGCTATTTATGCAAACGCTCCATCGTTATGCATTAAAATTCCTGACATACTTTATGCATGCATAATTGGCTGTGACTTATAATGCGTTGTCAATGGCTTTATGTAGACTGAATGTTTACGGCCTTTTGAGAGCATCCACAGTCATTTGAGGTAAAATATGCATATATGCATATTTTAATTCAAGCAAATATTGTAGTCGTCGAAAGCTAAAAAAAATGTGTAATTTCGTTCAAAATGAAACAGACAAAACAAATGTTACATCTGTGAGAAAAAATAATAATTTAAATAGGTAGAAACTAAAAATTTAATTTAATAATAAAATATACGGGACGGAACATCGTGAAAAAAAAAAAAACAAATCAAAATCAAAATTTCCGTCGGACGAAACATCAGTGAATTTTAATTATTTTTTTTGAATTTTTGGGAATTATTTTGAGGGTTTAAAAAAAACGTTGGGACCCACATGGGTGGGGTTTTTTTGAAATTAAGTTGTTAATTAAGTTTTTAATTAACTAAACCTAATTAATTTACTAATTATTTAACTAAAAGTTTAATTAAAATACTAACTACACTAATTAATTAACTAAATTAGGAGGTCAAGATTTTTTTTAAAAAATATAATTCAAGATTTCATCGGACGAAACATCATGTTTTGTCTGATAATTTAAAAAATATTTAAATAATTCAGACGAGACATTATATATCGTCACACATAATATACATATTGCTATATCGGCTGCTATCTTTCTCTTTTTACTGTAAAAAAAAGGAAAAAAATGACAGAATAGCCGACGAGTGTGGCATCTACAGTGCGAATTTATGCATAATATACATATTTAGCTAACGACTGTGGATGCTCTGACAGGTAGAAATCCTGTACGTTTTTTGCATGCACTTTATCTATTTAATTGGCATTAGTATTGTGGTAGGGTAAAAATGGCTTGGGGCCCAACCAGGGCCCAGTACAGCTCTCACTCAAAAATGGGAAAAACAACAATCTGGCTCGGCTTCGAGCCACTACAGGGTCAACGCCGAACCTCAAGTTCACCCCCACAAAGCTGCCTCCTCGTATCCGACGAGTCTCGATGGCCCTCGGCCTCCGATCCACGACAGCCCCACGGGCCGTCTGCCCAGCCTGGTAAAGAATGAAGATGACCTGGCACAACCTAGGCCACCAGATTCTCCCGGGAGCACAGGAGCCCCATGATCAGCCATGTCAGCTCCAAATACCACCAAGGGCTTTGCCACGTCAGCCCTATACCACTCTTGGTACTGCCACGTCAGCCCTAAACCCCCTGGGCCTTCTGCCACGTCAGGCCCATGGGCTTTCGGGTTCAGACCCGGCCCCCAAGCGGATCCAAACCCAGTTGGAATTCCCTATAAATACTAGACCCTCACCCACCTTTTCAGGTAATCAATCTTTTGCCACCCAAATTTTCCTAGTTATTGCTACTCTCTCACAGAGACTGACTAGATCGTCGGAGGGTCCGCCGCCGGGATAAACTCCGGTGTCCCAGGACCGTCTGCAGGTACTCGAGGCGAGGCGATCCGAGCCGATCCTCAAGCGCCGAAGCGAGCCTCCCGCTCGTCGTCCCGTGCCGCACACTTCCCTCATTACAAATTGAGTCCGAACTCACACCTGGTGCATCCACACTGCGACCAAAAACAAACCGCATCAGGTTGGCGCCGTCTGTGGGAACCTTTATCCGATACGGACGTGAGTCCGAGCCTCGCCACCGACGCTCTCCCTCGACCCAATCTCCCATGGCTCCCCGAGCCCGAAGATCAGATCGTTCCGCCCGACCAGACGGGCCTCCTCCCGAGGGGGCCCTCGACGGAGGGCAAGCATCCAATAATCCGGGTGGAAACCCCGGACCCCAGCGAAGCGCTTCACACGTCGCCGAACCCGACCTTCGTCGGGTCATTATGAACAGATGGCTAGCCAGGCTAGGGGAGGGACCGCTTCCAACTCGGTCTCGAACCACTCCAGGCCCGCGCAAAGGGAAAGGCCGCCGGCACTCAGCCGCATCGGCCGAATTCCTACACCCCGACCCAATTCTTCCGACCACGGCGGGGTCACCAGGGGCGAGTTCAGAAGCTTCAGAGAGGAAATCTTGGAGGCCCTCTATGGAGCGCCGAAGTCCGCGACCTATAGCCGACCCCTTCAAATGAGCGAAGGGATGAGTCGCACTCGTGCGCCGACCCCCCCTCCTGAGCGCGCAGACGAGGTGCTCCGACGTCTCCTAGAGATGGAGAATCGACTCGAGCGCATCGGCGACAGGAATCCCAACCTAGTCCAAGGACGGAGGCCTTCTCAACCTCCATTTTCCATCAACATCATAGAAGCGGAAATCCCCCGGAACTTCCGGCCTCCACAGTTCGAGACTTACAACGGCGAGGGTGATCCAGCTGATCACATGGAGGGCTTCAAAACCCTCATGATGATTCACAGTGCCTCGGATCCCCTGCTGTGCCGAGCCTTCCCGGCCACCCTCCGGGGTCCGGCCAGGGAGTGGTTCTCCAAACTCACCCCTGGTTCGATCTTCTCGTTCGACCAGCTGGAAGCCAGTTTCCTGGCCCACTTCATCACAAGCCGGAAGAGCGAAAGGACGAGCGCTTCCCTGCTTGACCTCAGTCAGAGGGAGGGGGAGTCGCTCCGTAACTTCGTCAAGAGGTTCACAACCGAGGCCAGATCCGTCTCTGCCCTCGACGCAGGGGTCGCCTCGGCAGCTTTCCGGCACAATGTCCGCCACAACCAGCTAATGGTCTCCTTGGCAAAAAGGCCACCTCTGGACTTCCCTGACCTTCTCAACAGGGTCGAGAAGTATATACGAGCTGAGGAAGCTCTGAACCCAGAGGGCAGCAAAGAAGTCGTGGGGAAGGGCAAGCGCAGGGTCGATGATGCCGAACCTGCCAAGAAAACAGCAAAGGAAGGGGTCGGCGCGAAGAGGGCACCTCCGGTCCCTCGATTCGAAAGGTACACCCCCTTGACACATAACGTGTCCGCCATCCTCTTAGAAATCGAAGACAAAGGCATTGTCCGACTACCTCCCCGATCCAATAACAACAAGAAGCGAGATCAGCGCTTCTACTGCCGTTTCCACAGAGATCATGGGCACGAAACCGACCAATGTCGGGCCCTGAAAGACGAAATTGAGGACCTCATCTCCCGAGGGTACCTCCGAGAATTCACCAGAGAAAGCCCACGGGATCGGCGAGATGCTAGGAACCGGAGGTCTTCACCTCCGAACCCTACTCCGAACCGCATCCAGGGTCGGGATCCCGAACCTGAGGGAGCCACGGATACGCCATTCATCTTACACTGTGTCCACGGAGGGCCAATGGGGGGAGAGTCAAATACTTTCCGAAAAGCCTTCATCCGAGAGGTGAATGCTGTCCAAGACAACCCCTCGCCCAGGGTACAACCGGTGCCAGTCTCCTTCTCAGGAGAGGACCTCGAAGGCGTTCGCCTACCTCATTGCGATGCCCTCGTCATTAGCCTCCACATGGCTAATTGTGAGGTTCGACGAATTCTCGTCGACAACGGCAGCTCGGTAAATATTCTCTTCCTCGAAGCCTTCGAGAATCTCAAACTACCCAGAAGCAAGCTCAAGCCAACCAGATACACCTTGCACGGGTTCTCTGGCGTCCCTGTCATGATCGAAGGGATTGTTACTCTCGACGTCACCGCGGGATCGGCTCCTGTCAAGAGGACCGAGTCCATGGACTTCATGGTGGTAAATGTCAAGGTGGCTTACAACGCCATACTCGGCCGACCCGGACTGTGCTCCCTTCAAGCGGTACCTTCGGCATACCATCTGAAACTTAAATTTCCCACCCCGCAAGGGGTCGGCATAGTCCGAGGTAGCTAGGAAGCAGCGAGGTCGTGCTACATGACCGCCGTCGGAGGAGGTGTGTTCCCCCTCGACGCCGTTGAGCTCGAGCCCGAGAGGGACGGTCCCGCCCTGTCGATGAGCTGGAGGAGGTCCCGTTCGGCGCCGAGGATGAATCAAAGTGGTTCCGGGTGAGCCGCTCGCTCCCCGAGGACTTGAAGCCAGGCATAATCGCCTGCATCCGCCGCAACGTTGATCTCTTCGCCTGGAAGCCCTCCGACATACCCGGGATCTCCGAAGACTTGATTATGCATCGGCTGAGTGTCATTCCAGACTCTAAGCCGGTCGTCCAAAAGAGACGTAAAGTCGCACCGGAGAGGCAGCAAATTGTGAAGGCAGAAGTCGACAAACTCTTGTCGGCTCGATTTATTCAGGAGGTCAGCTACCCCGAGTGGTTGGCTAATGTCGTTATGGTGAAGAAGGCAACCGGGGGCTGGCGGATCTGTATCGACTTCACGGATCTGAATAAGGCATGTCCGAAAGATCCTTTCCCCCTCCCCCGCATCGACGCTTTGATCGACGCAACCTCGGGGCATGAGCTACTGTCCTTCATGGACGCATTCTCAGGGTACAATCAGATCCGGATGTTTCCACCGGACATCTCCAAGACCTCGTTCGTCACCGACCAGGGTCTTTTCTGCTACCGCGTTATGCCCTTCGGGCTAAAGAACGTCGGAGCCACATACCAATGGCTCGTCAACAGAATCTTCAAAGACCTGATCGGCCGCAACGTGGAAGTCTATGTCGACGACATGCTCGTCAAGAGCCGGGCTGGGCCGGACCACGTCGCCGATCTCGAGGAAGCCTTCGGAGTCCTCCGGCATCACAACATGAGGCTCAACCCGGCTAAGTGCGCCTTCGGCGTCTCCACTGGGAAATTCCTGGGGTTCATCGTCAGCCAGCGCGGCATCGAGGCGAACCCCGAGAAAATCCAAGCTATTATTGACATGGCCCCACCCCGGAATGTCAAAGAAGTTCAGAGGCTCACGGGCCGGTTGGCTGCAATTGGCCGTTTCCTCTCCAAGTCAGGGGAGAAGTCTCTCCCCTTCTTCAAGGCTCTACGCGGAAAAAGGGGCTTCGAGTGGGGTACCCATCAACAAGAAGCCTTCGAACTGCTGAAGCAGTACCTCACCAACCCTCCTCTCCTCAGCAAGCCCGAGCCGGGCGAACCACTATGGCTCTACCTGTCCGCCTCGGATAGCGCACTCAGCGCCGTCCTCGTCCGAGAGGAAGATGGGGTCCAGAGGCCATTGTACTATGTGAGCAAAGTTCTGCTCCCCGCCTAGAGAGGTACGCAAAGATAGAGAAGGTGGCCTATGCTTTGGTCATGGCAGCCCGGAAGCTCCGTCCTTACTTCCAGGCCCACTCCGTCCAAGTACTGACCGACCAGCCCCTGAAGACTGTCCTTCACAAGCCCGAAAACTCCGGCCGCTTAGTCAAGTGGTCGATTGAGCTGAGTCAGTTTGACATCAGCTACCAGCCGAGGACGGCCATCAAAGGGCAGGCCCTCGCCGAGTTCATCACCGAGTGCACAGTCTCCGAGCAGCCCAGTACTGAGGCCTCGGATCCGACCTGGGAGATTTTTGTCGATGGATCATCATGCAAAACGGGGAGTGGGGCTAGCATCATCCTTCGTGGCCCCGACCAATTCTTACTTCAATACTCCCTCCGCCTCAACTTTCCGGCCTCCAACAACGAGGCGGAATATGAGGCCATGATCGCAGGATTGACCCTAGCACGTCGAGCCGGAGCCAAGCAAATCCGGGCCTTCAGCGATTCTCAGCTCGTGGTCAATCAGATCACTGGAGAATACGAAGCCCGCGATGATCGCATGGTGAAGTATTTGGCAGTGGTCCGGCGTCTCCTAGCGTCATTCTACCACTCCACAGTCATTCGAGTCCCTAGAGAGCAGAACGCTCAAGCAGACGCGTTGTCAAAGCTCGCCTCTTCCTCCTTCGAGGGTCTCGACCAAACTGTACTCATAGAAATCCTCCTAAAGCCAAGTATCAACGACCAAGACCAGGAGGCAATGTGTGTCCAAGACGGTGCCAGTCCAGACGACTGGACCACTCCCATCCGGAGATTCTTAGTCAGCGCCGAGCTTCCTGAAGACCGGACCGAAGCTAGACGGGTCAGGGTCCGAGCTGAAAGGTTCGTCGTGATTGATGACATCCTCTTCAAACGCTCATACACCTTGGCCGACGGCAAGCCATACCTCCGTTGTCTCACCAGCGACGAGGCCGGCTACACGCTAAGAGATCTTCATGAAGGGATCGGCGGATGCCACATGGGGAGCAGGACGCTCGCCCGGAAGGCCCTGAATCAGGGGTACTATTGGCCGACCATGCTCCAAGACTCGCAAGACTTAGTCAAGAGATGCGGCCCATGCCAAAGGTTCTCCCCTATCAAGAGGCTTCCTCAAGCCAATCTCCGATCCCTGGCTAGTCCTACCCCATTCGCCATGTGGGGCATGGACCTTGTGGGCCCCTTCCCCGTAGCGGTGGGGCAAAAGAAATTCTTGATAGTCGCCATCGACTACTTCACCAAGTGGCTCGAAGCCGAGCCTCTGTCCAGCATCACTGAGCGCCAAGTACAACAATTCTTTTGGAAGAACATCATTTGTCGGTTCGGGATCCCTCGGGTCCTCGTCACGGACAACGGAACCCAATTCCAAGGTCAGAACTTCCAAACCTTCTGTGCGGACATCGGCATCTAGCAGCGTTTCTCCGCTATTTGCCACCCTCAGTCCAACGGCCAAGCGGAGAACGCGAACAGGCAAATCCTCGACGGCCTCAAAAAGCACCTCGACAGTTCCCCCAAAGGGCTTTGGGTCGAAGAACTGCCTAGCGTGCTATGGGCGTACCGAACCACCAAGAGGATCCCCACGAGAGAGACGCCGTTCACCTTGACCTACGGGACGGAAGCAGTCATCCCCGTCGAGGTCGGCCTGCCTTCTCCCCGTATCATGGCCTTCGACGAAGCTGACAATTCATCCGGCTTGAGGGCCAACCTGGACCTCGTCGCCGAAGTCAGAGAGAAGTCTTCAATCCGGAGAAGCATCTACCAACAACGGATCGAGAAGTTTTACAACAAGAAGGTTCGCCCCACAAACATCAAGGCGGGAGACCTCGTGTTACGAAAACTGTCCGTCTCTGATCCAACCAAGAAGAGGAAATTGGCTCCCAACTGGGAAGGCCCATACCGTGTAGTCGAGGCTGTACGCCCTGGTACATACCGACTGGCAGATATGGACGGCCGGCTCATCAGCCGACCCTGGAACGCCGAGCACCTAATGAAGTTCCTGGAAGAGCGAACATAGGTTCTAGCTTGGCTAATGTAAATAAAATCTTTTGTAAGCTTTCATATGTAAAGGGCCGCTTCAACGACCCTCTCTATCTTGTATGAAAGAAATCTCTACTTGTCAAACTCCAAATGCCTCGGCAGCTCCGACCTAACACTGGACAATGGGATCGGCACCCGAGTCCTCACTCCGGTATCGTCCCCAATGTCTCGGTAGGTCCGATCCAGCTTCAGGTCAGGAACTCTTCCTAAGGCCCCGCGTCGATCCCTCACAGATTGACGGAGCCGAACCTCGCCTCCGCCACCATTCACTACACTACTAACCAGAGCCAAGAAGGAAAAGGATTCTTTATTCATACTCTTTTATTTGGTTCTGAGAAAACAAACAAAGACCGTTACAGGACCACTCCACTCATCTCAAACTGGAGGAAGCCGCCATCTTAGGGCCCCTCGGGTCCGACGAAGGGCGGGGCCACTCCGACCGAGCGACTAGGAGCCCTCTCCTCGTCATGATGGTCCTTAGGCTCAGCCACGGTCGACACACCAGCCACGGAGCTCTGGGCATCAACTGGTCGCATACGCTCCAACAGCAGCAGCGCAGAGGGAACCCCCTCCGCTCGCCGACCCACTGAGGAAGATGTCGAGACACCCAGCATCGTCTTGTAACGGTGTATCTCCATCTCCTTCTCCACAATGACATCGCGAAGTAACCTCTCAGAAGAGGGCCTCTGCACCGAGGCACTCGACATGGCATGTCCAAGACCGACACCGCCGAGGTCTCGATCCACCATCGCCCTCCTCAGCCGGCTCGCCTCCTCACTTAAGGCTTCAGACTTATTTCGATAATAGTTAAAGGCCGCATCAGTGTCACGAGCCCCCTTTCGGTAGCGAACCAACGTGGCCTCCAGGGCCTCAACTTTGCTCCGGAGCCATGCCACGTCGGAACGACGGGGGTCCACCTCGGGAAGGAGAGCCGCAACCTACAAGAGAACCAGCCAACTCAAAACACATAAGCAAGGAAGTTCGGAAATATCCGAGGCCAAAACACTTGGCCAGTCAAAAATCCTTTTTTATAAATTGAGTTGCTTCTTACAAAAAATGCGGTGGCCAGTCCGCGGAAGGCAGGCAAATACAATCGACAGGGGGAAAAAGAAAGATAAAACTATACAACTTGTTTTCCCACCTCAGCGTCGGCAGACGGGTTCACAGGGGGGTCGGCAGACGGGTCAAGAGCGGGCCCTTCTTCGCCAAGGGTCTTCGGTGTCTCCTCGATCTCCATGTCATACTCAAAGTTGGACAGGTCGACGGTCGGGTAGAAGTGCCTCACATGACTGAGGGCCTTCGCATAACACTCGTCCTGGGCCTTGATCACCATCATCTGACCCGCATTCGTCAACTCCTCCTTCTCCTTGGCGAACTTCTTCTTCAAGGAGACCACCCTCTTCCCCCACTCCACATCCTTGGCTTCAAGCTCGAGCTTCATCTTCTGCTCCCTCTTGTGCGAGCCCTC
The DNA here is from genome assembly GCA_017893485.1 of Hemerocallis citrina. Taxonomy (NCBI): domain Eukaryota; kingdom Viridiplantae; phylum Streptophyta; class Magnoliopsida; order Asparagales; family Asphodelaceae; genus Hemerocallis; species Hemerocallis citrina. The sequence continues at coordinate 379,266,000 of CM030359.1, forward strand.
AAGCTCGATCCGCATCTCCTTCATCTCCCGCTCGCTCTTATCTGCCTGAGCTCGCTCTTGTGCCAGGGACGCTTCGTAGAGGTTCTTCACGTTAGCCCCCTGCACGCAAGCCTACGACCAACAAGCGCAGATAAGAAAAAGACTTCCGCAGTAAGATTAACAAGGAGGATAGGGTCGACGAGCTTACCAGCACGGTGGCCTGCGCCAGGCGCGTGAACGCCACCTCCACGGGCTCGCTCTCCATCTCCTTGCGGTCGCGAGGGGTTGCCAACTTTTCCACCACCTCAACGGCCTGGGCCTCCTCGGTCAGGCAGTCCCCCATCCGAACCGACCAATCCGGTGCCCACCGTTGCCGCAACATCTCCACCACCGGGTCCTCTTCCTCGACCTCGACCAAGGGACCTTTCCCCTTGTCAAGATTGGAGGCCTTCGCTTGGCCCTGGCCCCTCGAAGTAGCCACCCCCTTGCTCGTCTCCGAGCGAGTCCTCTTGGTCCTCGGCTCGAGCTGGGCCTCCGAGATGGCTAAGGACGACTCCCTCGGCCTCTTCGTCGCCTCCCCCTTCTTCTCGGCCATCTCCTTCTTCATGGCGAGCCTCTTTGCCTTGATTGATTCAGGATCCATATCTGCAAGAAGATCCAGTAAGGACAATGAGCACGGAGGAACAACAAAGTCAAAAGAAAGAAACAACTACATACACAGAACGGCTGGGCTCAGTCCGACGCTCGCCAGGTGACCCTCGGTCACCTTCGTCCAGTTGATACTATGTGACAGACGGAGGCGCTCGACAAACCCCCACTCCTCGGCCATCAGGTCCCTCGGCCTCGGCGTTTTGTAGCTCGGCTTGGAGTGGTTCCATCGAGTAGGAATGTCCCAGGGCTCCTCACTCCGGATCACCAGAAATTTTTTCTTCCAATCCTTAATGGAGTCCGGGTGACTGTGGACGACCTTCCCCTTACTCCGGGGCAAAATGTAGTAGACACCCTCAGCCGCCGAGCTGATCATCAACATCGCTCGGAACACATTCAGCCTTAGGGGTACCTTCTGCTCCTCGCACATCAGCACGAAGCAGATGATCTGCTTCCAGGAGTTCGGCCCATATTGCATCGGCGCCAAGGACGCCCAGTTCAGCACCTCGCGAACAAACGGGTGGACTGGCAGCCTCAGTCCGGAGACGAAGGCGTCCACGGGGAAGATGCAATACCAATCAGGCAGGGGATCGGTCGGTCGAAGGATAGAGTTCGGCAACATGAGCTCGTAGCTGGACCCTATGTGGTACGCCAGCTGCAAAGCCTCCAAGTCACCTGCCTTCAGAACGGTCGGAAGTGTGTCCATCTTCACCCTCTTCCGGCTCGGCGACGACGGCTGGACCCCAAACAGCTCCTTATCGGAAAGATCGTCGGGGGTACCGACGGAACGGCTTAGGTTGTACGGGCGACCCTGTCATCAAGTTACGATAAACAGGCGCTTGGCTCGAGCCACCGGTCCTCGACCCCTTCTTCTTCGGAACCCTCTTCTTCTTGGCTCGTTCCGGCGAGGGGGTAGATAATCGCCCCAGACCGGTCGGCATGGAACTCGAGCCCACACCCTGACCTCCTACCTGAGCCCCTTCGGCTTCACCCCCTTCGGGGCCACCCTGCTCTCCAGAAGCCAACCCTAGAATCTGGACTTCGTCGGAACTACCGCCCCCCTCCTCAGATTCACTACTCTCCACCACAAAAAGCCTCCGAGATCGCAACGGCTTCACGTTATACACTGGCTCCTCCTCGCCTACCGGCTCCTCCCACGAAACCGAATCAGAAAGCTCCACATTATGTACGGACTCCCCCTCAAGCACGGGCTCCTCTCACGAAGTAGATTTGGAGGCGGGTTTCACTTCCCCCCTAGACATCGACGCTGACGAGCCAGACTGAGCCCTGTCCATCTGTGCCTAAACTAAACAGACTTACCAACTAACCTGGGTCGCTTCGGAAGAACGAGCCTGCTGCAACAAACTGTAGGGACGAGCGCTGAAGTGTTGGAAGATTTTTTGAAAGAGAAAGAAGCGAGAAAGAAGTGGGCGATAGGGGGAGAGGGGGGGACTTTTATAGAGGATGAAAACGACTCCTCGATTTCCGCAATTACTATTCACCGATTGACGTGTAACTGCCGCCTGGAAAATCGCGCCACGTCCTCGAAACGTGCGCTGATGACGTCACCCAGTGCCAAGCTGGCAGCCAGACACAAGGGTCGGTTCGGATGAAGTGTTCGGCAGAGAAAAATTTTCATTTAAGATTTAAGGCTCCAGGGCTCGGTCGGATCCCCTCTCACCCGCGAGCAGCTCGGGGCTTACGGCCTCGCCAGCCGAAACCCCAAACTGTTCGAGGGTGGGAGAAAAGCCACCATCGCCTGGAACCCTATCGGAAAGCAGATCGGACCTCCTCCCCTCAGAGACGACCCATCTAACCGAGGCTCTTCAGCTCCAGGTCCGGAATACGGTTGGTCACCCTCCCATCCTGAATCTCTCTCGGGCCAAACAATCGTGTCAGGGCCGTCTGACCCGAAAAAGGATCCGGACGGCAAAGTCACCACCAATTCGAGGCTCCTCATTCCCCGGTCCGGATTTCGGCCGTTATCCCTCTCGCCCTGATCTCCCCTAGATCTGGCTACCGTATTAGGGCCATCAGATCCAAGAGAAGATCTGGGCGGCAGAGTAACCACCCCTCCGACACAACCAGGGTTAAAATTTGCAAGAGACAGACGTCCGCCGAAGCAGACACCTCTGATGGCCAATGGACCACCCTTGCTGTGATCAAACCCGCTGTGGGGGGAGGGGTACTTATAGCCTCCCCCATAGACCGGCCATTATGGTATTGGGAAAGCCAATCGACGGAAGCCCATGCGCCACATGCATTTATTAGGCGGCGCCATTAATGCTCCTAGGAAATTGGAACATCGCACAGATCCCGGAGCGCCTTCAATGCTCTGCAAAGACGGCGGGCCACCCCACTCAAACCTTCTAAGGCACCACGGCTCGCCATCACCCTTGCCGACCCATAATCCCTCGAAAACTCGAGGTTCGGTCGCGCACCAGGGTACTCTTCTCAGGAAGAAACAACGGCTCGCCATCACCCTTACCGGCCCATAATCCCTCGCCAGCTCGAGGTTCGGTCTCGCACCAGGGTACTCTTCTTCGGAAGACACACAGGCTCGCCATCACCCTTGCCGACCCATAATCCCTCGCCAGCGCGAGGTTCGGTCTCGCACCAGGGTACTCTTCTCCGGAAGACGCAACGGCTCGCCATCACCCTTGCCGGCCCATAATCCCTCGCCAGCTCGAGGTTAGGTCTCGCACCAGGGTACTCTTCTTCGGAAGACACACAGGCTTGCCATCACCCTTGCCGACCCATAATCCCTCGCCAGCGCGAGGTTCGATCTCGCACCAGGGTATTCTTCTCCGGAAGACGCAACGGCTCGCCATCACCCTTGCCGACCCATAATCCCTCGCCCGCACGAGGTTCGGTCTCGTACCAGGGTACTCTTCTTCGGAAGACTCACAGGCTCGCCATCACCCTTGCCGACCCATAATCCCTCGCCAGCTCGAGGTCCGGTCTAGCACCAGGGTAGTCTTCTCAGGAAGGCTCAACGGCTCGCCATCACCCTCGCCAGCTCGAGGACCGGTCTAGCACCAGGGTAGTCTTCTCCGGAAGACTCAACGGCTCGCCATCACCCTTACCGACCCATAATCCCTCGAAAGCTCGAGGTCCGGTCTAGCACCAGGGTAATCTTCTCAGGAAGTATTGACGGCTCGCCATCACCCTTGCCAGCCCATAAACCCTCGCCAGCTCGAGGCTCGCTCTAACATCAGGGCAACCCCATCATGAAGGCCCAGCGATTCGCCATCCCATTTCTACAACCATAAACACTCCTCCACGGCTAGCTCCCGCATCCCCGCAGGAGTGGGGGGCTTGTGTGGTAGGGTAAAAATGGCTTGGGGCCCAACCAGGGCCCAGTACAGCTCTCACTCAAAAATGGGAAAAACAACAATCTGGCTCGGCTTCGAGCCACTACAGGGTCGGCGCCGAACCTCAAGTTTACCCCCACAAAGCTGCCTCCTCGTATCCGACGAGTCTCGATGGCCCTCGGCCTCCGATCCACGACAGCCCCACGGGCCGTCTGCCCAGCCTGGTAAAGAATGAAGATGACCTGGCACAACCTAGGCCACCAGATTCTTCCGGGAGCACAGGAGCCCCATGATCAGCCATGTCAGCTCCAAATACCACCAAGGGCTTTGCCACGTCAGCCCTATACCACTCTTGGTACTGCCACGTCAGCCCAAAACCCCCTGGGCCTTCTGCCACGTCAGGCCCATGGGCTTTCGGGTTCAGACCCGGCCCCCAAGCGGATCCAAACCCGGTTGGAATTCCCTATAAATACTAGACCATCACCCACCTTTTCAGGTAATCAATCTTTTGCCACCCAAATTTCCCTATTTATTGCTACTCTCTCACAGAGACTGACTAGATCGTCGGAGGGTCCGCCACCGGGATAAACCCCGGTATCCCAGGACCGTCTGCAGGTACTCGAGGCGAGGTGATCCGAGCCGATCCTCAAGAGCCGAAGCGAGCCTCCCGCTCGTCGTCCCATGCCGCACACTTCCCTCATTACAAATTGAGTCCGAACTCACACCTGGTGCATCCACACTGCGACCAAAAACAAACCGCATCAAGTATTATTACTAATAAATAGCCGCGCGTGCGGGGGTAAACTTTGGCATCTGAGTGAATAATTGCTGATTGATCTCTACTATTTCAATGGGAGAGTTGGGATTGTAAACAAACAAACCCTAATTTTGTAACTGAGTAAACACGTGCAATATACGGCAAACTAAATCTACCAAACATACCCGTGTGATGCACGTGCAGCTCCTAAAAAAGGGATATTTTAGCAAATGCCCCATTTAAAACGTGAAAATTAGCATATACCCCCACTATTTTTAAAAACTAAGAAATACTCCTATTTCTAATATTATAATGGGAGAAGACCTTAGTGTCATTTGAAAATGTTTTGTTAATATACCAACCCGTGTAATACACGTGCATAACTATTATAAAGGAGGTTATAAGTTCAAATCCAGATTATGTCTAAATTTTTATTTTAAAAAATTATATTTATTAAGACGTGCATCGCATGTCCAAATTACTATTTATTAAGACGTGCATCGCACGTGCAAATTACTAGTATTTATTGATTTGTAAGTGCCCACCTACGATACTATTTTAAAGTTTTTTTATATTTCGAATCTTAGTATAGCTAAAATTTGTATTCTTGTCGATTTCAAGGGATAAAAATTATTGAAACAAATTTCCTTACTTAAATAACCATTGTGTAAACTTTCACTACTTTTGCAAAAAAAGAAAACAAACAAACAAAACTTTCACTACTTTAAGCTAAACACTAAAGCCAACTCATCATTGTTCTCAAGAAAAATGTCTTCCTTTACGTTATCGGAACTAGAGTTGAGTGGGTACGGGCCCAATGAAAAGGTCCGTCACCGTCAGCTGCCTCCCGCACTCAATGACCCCCTCCCCATATCACTCCAGCTACTGCGAATGCTCCCCCTCACCAATCCACTAACCCCCACCACATCAACATTTGCAGCCACTTTCCACCACAAGGCGAGCTTCTCCCCCCATCCTCGTCTTCAACCCTATTTCTAACCACCACCACCCTCCACACCTGGGTTACCCTCCTAAGAAGAGAGATGTCACGCCCCGCTTCCCAAAAATATGGAATACGAGCACATGACGAAGCCCAGCAGATGATTTTAACATCATCCATAAGCTGTAGGATCGACTCAGCATCACAACAAGAATATAACAACATATATATACAACCAAGCATGCATGAATAATTTATTAAGCAACAGAAAACAATTGAAAACAGATAATAATGTCCACATAGTTTTCAAGTCTGGATCAAGTGTAAAACTCAGAAACAAGTCTTATATAGCAGAAGAAATAAATACCTTAAGGAAAGCAATTATTTAAACAAGTCCTTGCTCCAAGCGAAGCCTACAATGTCTACTCGCCAATTCCAGCAGGCAGCTCTTCTCCAAGGTCTGCTTAATAAATAAAGCAAGGAAAAACAGGGGGGAAACAAGAGAAAATGCCCTTAGTGCAAGCTAGAGCCACAAATAGTGAAAACAAGTACAAGTATAGGGAACAGGAATTGGAATCAAGAATGTAACAGAGTTATAACAAGTAGTGGGAATCTACGAACTAGCTAGCAAGAGGGACATCCTAGTAAACAGGCTAGTTAACAACTGCTAATGGTAAAACGTGTGACAGGTGAACCTATAGGGGTATTTAACATCAAGTGACAAGTCTCAAGTCTAGTGTCATGTAACAAGTGCCAAGTCTAGTGTCAAGTATTATTTCAAATGTCAGGTCTCAAATATCAAGTTGTCAAGTCTCAAGTAACAAGTTGTCAAGTTCAAGTTGTCAAGTTCAAGTCTTGTGGTGATTACTATCTAGGTAGCACTTCATGCATCCATCTTTTTACTACATGGTTGCTACAGTCAAAGCAATTTCGTTTAGACCTAGTAATGGAGTCTATAGGGCGGCGTACTCAGGTATCAAGTATCAAGCAAGTCATGGTTCATGAATCGGAAATAAATAACAAGTTCACGAAGCAAGTTCGCGAATCCACAAGCAAGTTCAAGAACCGCACAATGGGTTCATGAATCAAACAAGTTCATGAGCCAAGTAACTGACTCCATGAATCGAACAAGATACAACAAGTTCATGAACCAAGTATTTGGGAAACACGGGCCCCCTTCCGAGTACACTTACCTATATTGTCCACTCTATAGTCTTTCCCATAACCCCGGCTTGTTACTTTTATTAATTCTTATCAAGCAAGCATACATATGTGAATATTGTAATTTAATTCTAAGAAAAATTGGGGATGTCCTATAGGGTGTCCAGAAACTACATATAAAATTTCATGTCAAACGCTCGCTGTTTACACAGCTAAATTAATTTGCAAAGTAAATGTATACAGCAGTTTTGTAAATCTGCGTCTACTGACACATCTGCAGTATAACCGCCATAACTCCTAGACCGTAACTCCGAATTCAAAACTTTTGGAAGCTATCGATATCTACACATCCAGACCTACAATTTCTATTCAGGCCTCGGGCCCAGATTCAAATGATAAATGGGTCGAAACAGCAAAAGAATATTCAGACAGCAACACGTAGAATAACTTACTAGCGTAGGTTACATGGGAAATGACATTGGCGTCTAAGTCATTATGTGGCATAAATACATGATAATGGAGGTCAAAACAGCAAATAATAAATGTTTTTCAAGTTATAGGGTTGCAAGTTCGTCAAATATTAAATGTAACATGTGTCTACGAATTTAGGGCTCCTAAATTCATAAGTCTATGTGTTCATGTGCTCGAGGGGTAAAAGAGTCCAATAATTATAAATTAAATACAAGGAAATTTTGTGCTCTTAGAATTGTCAATTTGGAGGTTCAATATTGATCTACAATGATATTCAAGGAGGAGTCACAATCTAACTATTTGTAGTATTTTCAAGGGTGCTTGTACTAGAACAATAAATTGTACAAGGATACTTGCCTTAATTTGACGATGACTAGATCCACTTGTTGTAGAAATTTGGGTAGAAAAATCTCGGAAGAAGTCCTCCAAAAGCACGTGCAAAAATCAACCGTAAATCAAGTTTTCCCCTACATTGGATCGTCAAAACAGCAAACAGCAACGTGGGATTTGGCGCGGCAAAACACGGTACAGCAAATTCCACCAATCGGATTTATCCCGCACACCGGATCGGCGACGAACAGGGAACAGCGAAGGGGATCCGCTGCGGGTGAAACACGGAACACAGATCGGATCGGATCTGAGCGGCACGAATCTTGGCGCGATCCAATGGTCGAGATTCAAACTCGCCCAAACCGGCTGCTTCTTCTTCTTTGTTCTTTCGATCGGCGGAGAGCGAGGGAGCGGCGGCGACGCTGGCGATGGCTTCGACGGCGAGGCGGCGTGACTGTGACACTGGCGGCGGCGCGGGTGTGACGGGAGGCGACGACGGTGGGTGCTCCTCCGTTCGTGGGTTCAATAGCAGGGGAGTGCGGAGGATGGTGGCGATGTTGGCGACGGTGTGGATGGGCGAGGCGAGGTGAGGCGACGGTGGTGCGAGGCTTGGGTATTGGGTAATGGTGGAGGTCGAGAGCGATGGGTTGCGAGGTTGAAGAAGATGGGTAATGGTGGGGTTAGGTTCGATGGTTTGAGGACGACGGCAGGGGTGTTGTGGTGGTAGTGACGAAGGTCAGGGATGGGGACGGAGTTGGCGATGGGGAGGCGAAGCTTGGGTAATGGGTTCGACGGTTTGGGTGAGCGGGAGGAAGGGGAGTTGCGATGGAGAAGGAAGGAGATGGGGAGTTGGTTTCGGGTTTGTTTGTTTTGTTTGGGTTTTGTTCTGGTTGGGGGAAGACACAGAGGGAGAGATGGAGTAACAGGAGGGAGAGAGAGTAATGGTAGGGTTTTAATAAAATAATAATTGAAGTTGTGGGTAGTTAGAGAAAGTGGGGGTGTGGTTACGGGGATGTGGGAAGAGTGGGGAAAATTGTATACGGGTGTGTGGGGGGGGGGGGTTAATCTGTATAATATATGGGTTCTGGATTTGGGCTTGGTTCTTGGGCTCAAAAATATTTAATTAAAACAATTAGGACATTGGGCTAAAATATTTTGGGCTCAAATTAATTTAATTAAACTCAAATACGAAATTGGGCTTATAACAAAATAAAATAATAACTAAGGTATTGAGCTAAACAATTGGGGTCAAATTAATTAAAATACAAAAATGGGCTTTTAACTAAATATTTAAACAATCGAAAAATTTGTATATTGGCTCATAAAATAGTTTGAATAATAATATAATAAATTAGGAGAAACTACTTACAAAATACTAATGATTTAAAATACCAAAAAATACTTGAAAATTACGTATTAATGAAAACAGGAGTTACAAGAGATTGGAGGCTCAGACAGTCGACCGCGCGTGCACACCGTAGTGCGCATCAGCCTCAGTATGAGACGGAGCTCAGTCATCATCACCGATACTCTCCACCTACAGGGGGATGGGCCCAAAGAAGGGGTCCTCCTACAAGCTCTCTCAAGCATAAAAGCGACTTCCTCCCAGGCCAGCATCGCCACCACAAAGTGAGGGTCAACCACAGATACCGCAACTATAATGAGATAGCTCATTTGTAAAAGCATCAACTCCCTCAACCCTCTTCGTCTAAACTGTACAACCCTAACCTCCACAGAGATCACCGTTACCCTCCCACCCATTAGAACCACCACAATCTTCCCTCCCCTAATGCCGACCATCAACACACACCCCACAACTCAGCTCAGTCCCTGCCACCGTCCCCTACTCATCAAACCCACCCCAAACACAACAACCCTACTTCCGTTCATATCCACATCCCCCAGTCTCCCCCACCACCTCAAAGGCACACGAAGGCCCCACCTAAATTCACTGTCGAGCGGGCCCAAGATGGGGATCCGCCAAACGAGATTACAGGGGAGTTTGAGCCACTTGAGAATGGGGTACCGTGGATTGAAGTATCCAACAAAACAAAGAAGAAACTGAGCATTCCCCCCCTCCTCAGTTGGAAAACAAAAGGAGACAACGGAGAGGAAAACGCAAGCCAGTACCTTGCTTCAACTGTGGCGATTTGGGCCATTATCGGAAAGATTGCACGAAAGAGGTTTACTGCCGAAGTGTATGAAATGTGGCCATTTGTCATATGTTTGCACGAACGTCATCGACACTAACAACGACGATGATCGCCATGTCAGTAGAGGTAGATCACCAGATAACCCAACTCTAATCAAACTCGCAAATAGCCTGGGTACTATCAAGAATGAGGAAAAATGGATCCGTTAGTGGTGCGCTATTGCAAGAGTTAGGGCAGGGAGCCCATCGGAGACCCACCTCCTACAAGCACTCAACTCCAAGTGGCCAATAAGGGCCCACAGGGACTGGGTGGCGAATAAGATGTGCCACCTTCAATTCCTAGTTTCCTTCCCATTGCCGAAGAAGATGGTTGAGGTCACCGACTTGGGCACAATGGACTTTGGTCATTTCAAGATGGAATTCTACGATTGGACACCAAGCTTCAGAGCGGAACTACCACAGGGGGAGAAGTTTTGGATTTGGATTATAACGTGTCACTTCACTACCACAGGATGCATTACAAGAGATCATCGCCGACTTTGGAACAATTGAAGACATCAACGAAAAGATGGTGCGACGCTCCGAAATCTTCTCAGCTAGGATTTTGATCAGGAGTGCCGACATCTCTCTTATGTCGCGGTTTGCTAAAGTCTTCTTTTTCCAGAAATCATACCTCATTCGCTTTGTACTGGACAGGCGAGTGGAGACGGAGGTGGAGCGCCTGTCCATCACTTCCCCCACTCCTCCACCCTCACTCAAAGACGACCGCTCATACAAGGAGGTGGTCTCACCAAAGTGGGACTTGACCCTAGATGGGGGGTCACTAAATGGAACGTGTGCACCGTGAACTCATCAAGGTGGCGAGAGGGAAGGAGGCGCGCCCTGGCCAGGCGGCGGAAGGATCAGAACCAAACTCGTCTTCTCCAACCACCTTTGGTCGAGGACGAGGCTCGGCCAGCGGATCCAACGGTCGAGATGGAAGACATACGGAGGATTCGCACCCATTACCAGATTGGGGTGCTTTGGATACCTCAAAAAAATTGACGGAAAAGGGAGGCCAAAAGGAAGCTAAAAGAGGTAGTCAACTCCTGAAAATTGGTGGGGAACTGCGGTGAGTGGAGCAGAGGGTAGAGACCACCCATACAAAACCTAGAAATGGCAAGAGCACCTTGAGAAACGACATGCTGAGTCGATCTCCAAAAAGCAAAAAGCTACAAGCTTTGGGTAGAGAACCGGTACGGGAAGTCACTATTCTGGGGAAGCCGACGAGCGAGGGGTGGCTTGTAGAGAGGGGTGCCAACCCAAAAGAGATAAAAACAAGATTGGAGGAAGAAGCTCAGAAAAAGGGGAAAGACGAATGCAGAAATTTCCCTAAGGGTAAAAGACTGGCTCATAGCAACGAAACCCAAAGAGCCCTTCAGCTTCCCTCGTTTCCATCGCCAACCTCCTTGTCTTCTACGCCAAAAGCACCGACCCAAGTGCTAGCCACTAACAAGGAGCCACATCACATGAGATCTGACGAAGGCATCAGAGGTTTCGACTGGGTGTCTCACACAGACAGGGGAGCCTATTGTGCTCCCAAGGAGGGGTTTTCAGTAGAGGGGATGCAGAAGCCCACGTCACATGAGTCCACCTCTTGTATGGGCAGGCTTAATGGGCCCAAAGAGGGGCCCATGTCTACAATTGCAATAAATCCCAATGTATTGAGTAGGCCTGTCTCAAGTGATGGGCCCATTTCGAAAATTAAGGGGATCGCTACCGCCACCGCCGGTGAAGGAATTTTATATGAGGGGGTTGTTGTAAATGAGCCTAAAGAGGGGCCCATCCCGAATGTAGGGGAAGAGAAATTAATTATATCCAAAGAGGGGCCCATATGCATTAGCCCAATTAATTATACTACTGTCTCACCTCTTGGCCAAGACGAAGACGATCGAGATGATAGACTAAATCTTGAAGATGACTATGTTTATTCGGAAGGAGAGTCTTATGATTCTAAGGGATTGGCTGATGAGCTTGCGAGCCTCTCCCCAGAATTTGTACCCTCCACTTTCCCTCCCTTGCAACCAAAGGTTACAATCTCGACTTAAGGCGGTACAGGATTTAGGGTTCAAAAAGTCGCTAAGAGGACTATTGAGGAGTCCTTAGATGATTATCTAGAGATTGTTGCAGCCGCAAAATCGGCAAAGACAAGTGACGGAGGTATATGTTCCTTCCTAGCCTCTATTTTTAATTTCATAACTGATACTGAGATATTTAGTCTAGCCAAAACCTGTGGTCTTGCGGTTACCGATACTGATAGGAACGCTTTGCTCCTTAACAAAATTAGAGGATGGAAGACCGATAGAGCTAACTTTATTTCCAACACGACTTCCAAATCGAGTCACGATCCCTTTTCTATCCGTAGTTAATAGAGGCTCTTTTCTAGAATGTTAGAGGCCTCGGTAGGCGGGGCAAACGGAAAATGGTAAAGGAGGTCATAGCCAATTCAAAGGCTAACATTGTGGGTCTTCAAGAGACCAAACTTACATATATGTTTAGACTGAATAGGTTGGGGGGAAATCGAGTCTCTGAATGGAGAATGTCTCTATTTGTTGGGGTATCTGGGGGTATCGCTCTAGGTTTTAACCCCGATACTTTTTGTTGTCTAGATGAGCTATACGGGCAATTTTCACTGTCGGTCTTGCTCCAGCGTAAAGCCGACCTGTGGATTCAATCGATTACGATGGTTTATGGCCTGCACACTTCGGCTTCTAGATTGGATTTCTGGACAGAACTTAGAGCGATCCATGCACACTGGCCACACCCTTGGGTGGTAGGGGTCAATTTTAACATTACTAGATTCGCCTCTGAACGCAAAGGCAGAGGATCCAGTGACGCTGATAGGGAAGCGTTTAATGAGGTTATAATGGACCTGGAACTAGTTGACATTCCCATCTCTGATAGGCTTTTCACCTGGTCAAACATGCAAGCGTTGCCCATTCTAGCTAAACTAGATACGATTTTGGTCTCCACTGAATGGGAGACCTAATTCCCGTTGTCCTCGACTAAATCACTCCATAAACCCACATCGGATCATGTACCTATTTTCCTATCTTCCGAAGAAGATCAACTCAGGAAATCTTCAAAGTTTAGATTCGAGATAGCATGGTTAGAAATCCAAGACTTCCACCACATGGTCTGCGAGAGTTGGTCTCGCCCTACTGCGGGATCTGAAGCGACCGCTATATGCTGTGAAAAAATTAGAAGACTTAGGGGCAAACTCAGAAAATGGAACCGAACCAGATTTGTGCTGATCTGGAGGGCAAAAGAATCACTTCTTGAAGGTATTGAGGAACTTGAGAAGATTGAAGAAACTAGAGATCTGCTGCAGGAAGAGCGGAATAGATTGCTCTAATCCAGACAGAAAATTGATCAACTCTATAGACTTGAGGAAATCAAATGGCAACAACGGTCCAAAATTTCGTGGCTCAAAGAAGGAGACGCGAACACGGCATTCTTCCATCGAGTTGTCAGTGCCCGGCGTAGAGCTAACCTCATCCACTCGATCCACTTGGAATCTGGAATGGTCCAAGGTGATGAGAATATCAGAATGGCTTTCCAGTCCCATTTCAAGCTCCTCTTTGGACACAAAGAAACTTGAGAGTACCCCTACATCACGAATTCTGGCAGGACCAGGTGGGCAACTCCGTCCCTATGATGCAATCCCTAGAAGCACCCTTCACTGAGAAGGAAGTCTGGGAGGTAGTCCAACAGCGTGGAAAGGATAAAGCCCCATGTCTAGATGGTTTCCCGATATTATTCTATCAGACATTCTGGGAGGAAATCAAAAGCGATTTGCTGAAGCCGTTCACAGATCTCTACGACCATAAACTCAAATTAGGGAGATTTAATTCTGCGAAAATTGTGCTGATTCCTAAGAAAGAAGACTCCCGACGAGTGGGAGACTTCCGCCCTATTAGTCTTCTCAACTGCTCTGTCAAGATCATTACCAAGACTCTCGCTAATAGACTGGAAAAGATGATGGATGGCCTCATTTGTCACGACCAGACAGGGTTCATAAAAGGACGATGTATTCAGGACAGTATAGCAACGACTGAAGAAGCTATCCACCAATGCCACACATAGAATTCTAAGAACTACCTCCTGAAGCTGGATTTTGAGAAAGCTTATGATTCGGTTGAATGGGACTGTCTTCTGGAAGTACTTGCTGGAAGAGGTTTCGGAGATAGATGGATCAGATGGATCCACACATGTCTTACCACCAGCAGAACGGCTATTTTGGTTAATGGAGTGTCAGGCTACCCATTTTCGTGCTAACGGAGCCTCAGACAAGAAGATCCGCTCTCACCCCTTCTCTTCACCATTGCGGCAGACGTTCTTAGATCCATGATGGTTAAATGCAGTAGAGCAGGTTGGATCATACCGGTGGCCAAGGGAGTTAATCGCCAAGGGTGCTCAATCCTTCGATATGCAGATAATACTCTTCTATTTGGTAATGGCAACCTCGGGGAAAGTACAACCTTCAAAGGAATACTATATAGTTTTGAAGCTTGGTCTGGTCTCAGGGTTAACTTCCACAAAAGTGATCTCATCCCCATTGCCCTGACACCGGAGGAGATACTAGAACATGACACAATTCTCAATTGCTCCATCGAGAGTTTCCCCATTAAGTACCTGGGATTACCACTTAGGCCCGGGAAACTCAAAAAGGCTGATTAGCTACCCATTATTGACCGGGTTGAGAACCGTCTTGCAGGTTGGAAAGGGAAATCCTTATCATTGGGAGGGGGAGTCACACTAATTAATGCAGTCCTCTCAAATCTTCTAATGTATTATTTGTCGTTCTTTGAAATGCCGCGATGGGTAATTCAGAGAATCGACCGGACTCGAAAACGGTTTTTATGGAAAGGGGCAGATACGGAACAAGGCGGCTATCACCTTATCAGATGGGAGAAGGCATGCATGAAAAAGAATCATGGAGGGCTAGGTATTATTGATCTCCGAGATATGAATCTTGCTCTACTGGGTAAATGGTGGTGGAAAGTTTTCCACCATAATGGAGAAGGGTGGCAAGATTTTATCCAGGGATATCTACATGGGAATGGAACAAAAAAATTGGGCTTCAGGGTAGGCCCACGAGTCTGCTGGTTCTGGAAAGGTATCGCTAAGGCCTATGATCCCTTCATTAGCTGTGTAACATCAGTGATCGGTAACGGCAGGCTTACCAGATTCTGGTGGGATAAATAGAGTGGTGATCACACACTTAAAGCCCTATTCCCAGATCTATATGATCATGCGTCACAACTGCATTACACGGTGGCCATTGCTTGGAAAAGAGGCACCTGGAAATCACCCTTTAAACAATCGCTCGATCCGGGTTCTCAGCTGAGGCTTACTGAACTTCAGACCTACATCACCAACATTGGTATTAGTTGCTCTCAGGGCCCAGATAAGAGATCCTGGGGTTTGGAAAAGAACAACACTTTCACCGTGAGCTCCATGTATAACCGCATTCACTTTAGGGGATGTACCCCAAAGTGGGTATGCGTCATTTGGAGGACGAAAGCACCGCTGAAAATCAAAGCTTTCTTATGGCTGGTGCTGAACGATGCGATTTTGACTAGAGAAAATCTTCTTAAATGCCAACTGAATGTGGACTCTCGTTGCGGGTTCTGCAACGCTATCCTAGAAACTAGAGACCACCTCTTCCTACAGTGCCATAGGAGCAAAGTGGTACTCGTTGAGGTACTCAGTGCCCTGGAAACGAATCAGTACCCTAGTGTGTACAAGGAACTGTGGGTAGGTCCAAAATTTGCTACTGAGAGAAGAACTATGAGAGAAGCGTGGTTTATCACTATCGCCGCAACGACCTGGGTTCTTTGGCTAGACAGGAATAATTTTTATCTTCGCAGAAAGTGTAATAATATTTCTAGTAATTTGACTCACATTATGCATTTGATTTCATTTTGGGCTAATGTGGCCGCAGCAGGTCCCGGGGGGAGGATAGCGAGCGTATTCCAGGTTGAGAAATTTGATGATGATGAAGTCGAGATCGGTCCGACGATCGACTGACAGCCAGCTCTGTCTTTACTGTTGATAGATACCCAACGCCCCAGGGTTTGTTGGGGGGCTATGATGTATTTTGTTTAGTCGTATTTATGTTGCGGACATTCTGGTCTTCTTCTTTTGTCCCACTTCCCATGTTGAGGGTGGAGTTTATGTACTTCTGTTACGATTGCAGGACCTTGTATTTGGCTCAGTACTCTGAATTTGTTTTATTAATCCCTTATTAATAAAATAGGGTGGTCATACTCTACCTTTTCTTCAAAAAATAAAATAAAATAATAACAATTGTGTACCACGGCAATTATTTCTGTACTTTTAATTGTAAATTTGTCCATAAGTTTAGGAGTTGCTCTTTGTTAAAATAGCTGGAGACCTGTACAACAGCTTATCTTGATAAGGTGTGTCATTTGATGCTAATAAACATGGATAGAGTGAATTATCTCTCTTTCCCCCTTCCTTCTGTTTAGTTGTTGGTGAGGTTTCCTTAAATTAAGAGGTAAATATGGATTATTTGTGTTGTAAAGTTAACAGTAACTTAGGGATTTAACTTTCTATTATAAGCTCCATTGTTTGAAACACAATTCAGAGGCTAGAAACACACAATTCAACTAAGCGAAGAGAACACGATGGGTTGAGGAATACCAGGTTTTGGCAGCACTATATACATGCAGTAACTATGGGTATGACATTTAAAATACTATTAATTTCACGTGTAGTGCACGTTCTAATTTTAAAAAAATTATATATAGTAAATAATAAGATGAAATCTAACCTCAAACCTGAGACATCCCTTTACTGATCACATACTTTTTACAAATTATCCAGTGGCACAAACTTTTATTTTATATGTGTGCCACTGTGTAAATAATTATGTCATAAATAAATTTGAGCTTTGAAGATATTATGGTAACTAACAATAGTTGAGTAAATGAATGATTAATATAATTTCCACTTAAAAATGAATGGTTGAGATTAGGTGGTTGAGTGAATGTCTACAAATTCCGTGTTGTCTACAAATGACAACCCCAACTCTCCCAGTATGATATTAGAGATCTTAAATAAACTAAAACATGCATCTACAGAAGTCGAGATTGATGCATTTCAAGTTTTAAATTACTGGTAGTGTTTTATTTTATTTTTCATTTTTTTTACCAACGAAAAGGTAGGAACACCCTACCTCAAAATATATTAGCATAAACTAAGTAAGCATGATATATACACATATAGGTTCTTGTTCTCAATCGGAAGGCCAAGAGATGTAGTTTAGATGATGTTGGGAGAATGGGATGCATCTCAACGCTAGAGTGAAGAAAAGGTAAAGGACTATTGTCGTACATCTCTATCTACTCTAAGATTGAGATCATACGAATTCCCCCATCTATATATGTGCTCCATCTCAACAAAATTGGTCTCCTCAAAAGAACATAAACACAGATAGAAGTAAAACTAGGTAGTAGAGATATAGTCTTACGCTATAATGATATAGGCGTTGAGTTCAAGTTCGAACCATGTAGACTGCGTTGGACCATGGCTACTCGATCTGTTAAGAGTTGGGCTCGAAAATGTACTCTAAAAATATCTGAAAATAACAGGTAAGGCCCAACCCAACATTATCTTTATCATCCTCACCCAGCCTGTCCTGGACTACCTTGTATGCTCCTTGTTCTTTTTCCATAAACTTTTAATATATATATATATGCCTGTCCTGGACTATATATATATATATATATATATATATAGGGAAAGCTTCGGTTGAGCACTACTCTAGTGCTCACCGCGTGAACACTAGGCCTTCGGGCATTCATATCGAAAATCCGAACCGTTCACATTGATCTACACACCTAAATTAGTCTAAATATATAAAATCAAATCATTTGAAATTCATTTGCCCATTCATTGAAGTGTTACAAAATTGTATGGTTGAAAATCATTGTTTTTATATTCACATGATGGATGGGCAAATGAATTTCAAATGATTTGATTTTACATATTTAGACTAATTTAGATGTGTAGATCAATGTGAACGGTTCGGATTTTCGATATGGACGCCCGAAGGCCTAGTGTTCACGCGGTGAGCACTAGAGTAGTGCTCAACCGAAGCTTTCCCTATATATATATATATATATATATATATATATATATATATATATATATATCTCTTCAGTTGCGCACCCTCCTCTTGCGCACTCTCGTGCGCACTCTACCTCCACCATTCGATTTCCATTATGATCTTGATGAAGATCGTGTGGCTCCCCTTCCTCCCGCTCTCTGAATTATGATGGAGGGGTATTATGGTCATTTTACTTATCCCTCAATCTCTCCTCTCCTTCTATCTCCCCGCTCAGATTTTCTTGTCTGCTCTCTCTCTCCCCGCTCCCCAAATCGCCCCAAATTTCCCCAAACCCTACCTCCAAATCTGACGACCCTAGCTCCAAATCAAAACTCAAAATCCGATCATCTCTCTCTATTTTCTCTTACTCGACAATTTGGGGCACTCCTCCGCTCATTTCTTCCGCTCTCGATAATCCCCCAAATCTGAAACCCTAGCTCATCTGACCATCTCTCTCTTTTTTCTTCCGCTCTCGATATGTTGTGATTTTACTCCGAAAATCTACCTTACCCAAATCGAAGGTGGCTCGGAGTTGAGTTCTGTCATTTGATAAGAGACTACTGAAGGGAAGTGTTTGATTCTCATCTTGTTCAGTTTGTTGCATTTTTTTACCATGGGTATATAATCAGTAGGCAATGATGAATTTGACAATATAGTAGGCCTGAGTTATTATATGATACTTAGTTGCTTGAGTTATTATATGATAATCAGTAGGCAATGAGTAATGAGCCTTTGTTGTATGTTAATTTGTTGCATTTGTTATACTTTGCTCTTTCTTAATTTGGTGTTGTTGCTGCATTTGCAATGTAAGCAATGATGTTGTTTTACTGCTAGTCTTGCAGTTGTCATACGTTCCTCACTGTTAGTTTTGCAAATGAATGAGGAACACGAAGGAGAGAAGGGGACTGTTTATGTTTCGATTGAGTTATAATACTCATTTAAACAAACTATATGGCATGGCATTAATATGCAGCCGTAGTTAGTGATGATTGAATTGTTGAGTAATTTGCAGCATTTTTGTGTACTTGAACTTAGAATGAGTAGGAAATTTGAGCTGTTGAAATTTTGATCTCAGTTTTGGTTGATTCAAAGCTGTATGTTATTTGGTTGATCCAATGCAGTTTTCATGTTGATTCTTATGATTATACTTTGACAATATGATAATATGTTTGAGATCTCTTCAGTTGCGCACCCTCCTCTTGCGCACTCTTGTGCCACTCTCCCTCCACCACTCGATTTCCATTATGATCTTGATGAAGATCGTGTGGCTCCCCTTCCTCCCGCTCTCTGAATTATGATGGAGGGGTATTATGGTCATTTTACTTATCCCTCAATCTCTCCTCTCCTTCTATCTCCCCGCTCAGATTTTCTTGTCTGCTCTCTCTCTCCCCGCTCCCCAAATCGCCCCAAATCGCCCCAAACCCTACCTCCAAATCTGACGACCCTAGCTCCAAATCAAAACTCTAAATCTGATCATCTCTCTCTTATTTCTCTTACTCGACAATTTGGGGCACTCCTCCTCTCATTTCTTCCGCTCTCGATAATCCCCCAAATCTGAAACCCTAGCTCATCTGACCATCTCTCTCTTTTTTCTTCCGCTCTCGATATGCTGTGATTTTACTCCGAAAATCTACCTTACCCAAATCGAAGGTGGCTCGGAGTTGAGTTCTGTCATTTGATAAGAGGCTACTGAAGGGAAGTGTTTGATTCTCATCATGTTCAGTTTGTTACATTTTTTTACCATGGGTATATAATCAGTAGGCAATGATGAATTTGACAATATAGTAGGCCTGAGTTATTATATGATACTTAGTTGCTTGAGTTATTATATGATAATCAGTAGGCAATAAGTAATGAGCCTTTGTTGTATGTTAATTTGTTGCATTTGCTATACTTTGCTCTTTCTTAATTTGGTGTTGTTGCTGCATTTGCAATGTAAGCAATGATGTTGTTTTACTGCTAGTCTTGCAGTTGTCATACGTTCCTCACTGTTAGTTTTGCAAATGAATGAGGAACACGAAGGAGAGAAGGGGACTGTTTATGTTTCGATTGAGTTATAATACTCATTTAAACAAACTATATGGCATGGCATTAATATGCAGCCGTAGTTAGTGATGATTGAATTGTTGAGTAATTTGCAGCATTTTTGTGTACTTGAACTTAGAATGAGTAGGAAATTTGAGCTGTTGAAATTTTGATCTCAGTTTTGGTTGATCCAAAGCTGTATGTTATTTGGTTGATCCAATGCAGTTTTCATGTTGATTCTTATGATTATACTTTGACAATATGATACTATGTTTGAGATCTCTTCAGTTGTGCACCCTCCTCTTGCGCACTCTCGTGCGCACTCTCCCTCCACCACTCGATTTCCATTATGATCTTGATGAAGATCGTGTGGCTCCCCTTCCTCCCGCTTTCTGAAATTATGATGGAGGGGTATTCTGCTCATTTTACTTATCCCTAAATCTCTCCTCTCCTTCTATCTCAGTTTTGTCGCTCTTGCTTGAGCTGTTGAAATTTTGATCTCAGTTTTGTCCAGCTGATCAAATTCAATTATGTGTTTCCCCCACCTACCATCACAAGTATAATTATGTGCATCACTTCTTAAATGTGATTATGTTGGCTGATTGGCATTTCAATCTGTTTCCCTTTGGTTCCTAGGTTGAGCAATTTTTGTTGATGTTTATTAGCTTTCGACAGCTCAGCTCAAGTTTGGTTTCTTAGCTTCAATACAGCAATTTCCATAAGCTTCAATGCTATCGAGATTGTGTAACCATTTACAAAGTGACAGAAACATGGGTGTCAAACATATAATCAGATTGTCAAAGTATAATCATAAGAATCAACATGAAAACTAATTTCGATCAACCATAGTGCTTACATTAGTTCTAATAAAATCTCAGTTTTGGTTGGGTTTTCATTACAGTAGTCCCTTCATTGTAGATCCTTAGTAGAGGTGGGGTACTACAAATTGGGCAGCAGCTATTAGGCATGGCATAATAATGCAGCCATAGTGCTTCTCAATTTGTATGCATTTGATACACTTGTGGTTGATTCAAAGCTATTAGGCATGGCATAACAATTCACTTATAATAAGCTATGTTGTTTCTGAGCCTACTTTTTTTTTAAGTATTCATGTTGTTGTGAAAGCATGTTCTCTGTTTATGTTATGAAATTAAGCTGTAAACTCATTCTGTAATTGCAGAGTGGAAGCACCCTCAGCAGCCACAGCTCATGCAATAGCAGCCGCAGCTCAAGCAAAAAAGCAGAAATTTTGTGAACTTAGAATGTGTACAAGCAGCTTAGAATGAACTTAGAATGTGTACAAGCAACTTAGAATGTGTACAAGCAATTTTTTGAATTTAGAATGTGAACTTAGAATGTGTACAAGCAGAAATTTTGTGAACTTAGAAAAGTAGAAATTTCAACTCAGAATGTGTACACTCATAATCAAAAATTTATGTGTACTTGAACTTAGAATGAATATGAAAATTGTGACAGTTTTTTTGGCATTTCAGTTTGATGTCCGTTTTGTTGCTCTTGCTTGAGCTGTTGATCTCAGTTTTGGTTGATCCAAAGCTGTATGTTATTTGGTTGATCCAATGCAGTTTTCATGTTGATTCTTATGATTATACGTTGACGATATGATAAATGTGTTTGATACCCCTGCTTCTGTCCATTTGTAAATGGTTACACAATCTGGATAGCATTGAAGGTTATGGATATTGCTGTATTGAAGCTAAGGAAAACAGAAAGATAGAACTTAGAAATTTCAGTTCATTTCAGTCCATTTGCTGCATTGAAGCTATGGAAATTGCAGAAATTGAAGCTTATTTGATTCCATTTGTTGTATTGAAGCTTATTTGGTTGATCCAAGCTATGGAAATTGTAAATGGTTACACAATCTGGATAGTGTTCGATACCCATGTTTCTGTCTATTTGTAAATGGTTACACAATCTGGGCTGTATTGAAGCTTATGGAAATTGTTGTATTGAAGCTGAGAAAAACAGAAAGATAGAGTACTCAAATTTTGCTGTATTGATACCCATTTTTTTAAACAAGAGTCAACTTCTTTAATTACAGAAAAATTCATTCTAAGTACTCATTCAATAAGTACTCAAATTTACCTCAATGCACTAAAACTGATTTCGATAAAGGAAATTATACCAATACTGTAAATTAAGCTGAAATATAAACACACTCAAATTGCACAAAAAATATTACTTTATTTCAAATTTGCTACTACATTCTTATCAAAGTCATTACAACAATCCATTACACATAACTACAGTAAACTTGTCTTCTCCAGTTACACTCAAATTGCAAATGAAACTTAATTAGCTATTTCAGCTACAATTGAACTTTGCTAGCAAGCAGTTAGTCTACCTATTTCAGCTCCACCTACTTCATCATCTTCTTATTCGGTTCGGGTAGCACCTCCTCTTCCTCATCCTCTTATGCTGCTGAAATTAAAACAAAAACATTAAAAAAAACACACACAAGGATTAGCTACGATTCAAATCAGTGTTGTTGCATGATTTGTAACCTCTAAATTCATGTTGCAATTTTTGAAGTGGCAGTAGGCTAAAAAAAAAACTTTTTAAAATTATAGTAGGTTAATAAAACCTCATTTCAGCAAAAAAAAATCAGAATCTTCAGTGCATCAAATGCAGCAGAGAAGTGGACAAGCATCGGTATTTCCAAATGAAAATATACTATAAATTGCTCAACAATTCAAACATCACTGACTAGGGCTGCATATTAATGCCATGCCATCTAGTTTGTTTGAATGAATATTATATATATAGAGTAGTCTTCAATTGCGCACCCCTACAGTGCGCAGTCTCGTGCGCACGATACCATAGCCGTCTGATATTCATCTTGATCACGATGAAGATCTGATGGCTTTCCTTCACGCGCTCTCTGCCTTAATGAAAAAAACCCTAGCTAACTTTTTTCTTAGCTTCAATACAGCAATTTCCATAAGCTTCAATGCTATCCAGATTGTGTAACCATTTACAAAGTGACAGAAACATGGGTATCAAACACATTATCATATCGTCAAAGTATAATCATAAGAATCAACATGAAAACTGCATTGGATCAACCAAATAACATACAGCTTTGGATCAACCAAAACTGAGATCAAAATTTCAACAGCTCAAATTTCCTACTCATTCTAAGTTCAAGTACACAAAAATGCTGCAAATTACTCAACAATTCAATCATCACTAACTACGGCTGCATATTAATGCCATGCCATATAGTTTGTTTAAATGAGTATTATAACTCAATCGAAACATAAACAGTCTCCTTCTCTCCTTCATGTTCCTCATTCATTTGCAAAACTAACAGTGAGGAACGTATGGCAACTGCAAGACTAGCAGTAAAACAACATCATTGCCTACATTGCAAATGCAGCAACAACACCAAATTAAGAAAGAGCAAAGTATAGCAAATGCAACAAATTAACATACAGCAAAGGCTCATTACTCATTGCCTACTAATTATCATATAATAACTCAAGCAACTAAGTATCATATAATAACTCAGACCTACTATATTGTCAAATTCATCATTGCCTACTGATTATATACCCATGGTAAAAAAATGCAACAAACTGAACAAGATGAGAATCAAACACTTCCCTTCAGTAGCCTCTTATCAAATGACAGAACTCAACTCCGAGCCACCTTCGATTTGGGTAAGGTAGATTTTCGGAGTAAAATCACAACATATCGAGAGCGGAAGAAAAAAGAGAGAGATGGTCAGATGAGCTAGGGTTTCAGATTTGGGGGAATATCGAGAGCGGAAGAAATGAGAGGAGGAGCGCCCCAAATCGTCGAGTAAGAGAAAATAGAGAGAGATGATCGGATTTAGAGTTTCGATTTGGAGCTAGGGTCGTCAGATTTGGAGGTAGGGTTTGGGGCGATTTGGGGAGCGGGGAGAGAGAGAGCAGACAAGAAAATCTGAGCGGAGAGATAGAAGGAGAGGAGAGATTGAGGGATAAGTAAAATGACCATAATACCCCTCCATCATAATTCAGAGAGCGGGATGGAAGGGGAGCCACACGATCTTCATCAAGATCATAATGGAAATCGAGTGGTGAAGGGAGAGTACGCACGAGAGTGCGCAAGAGGAGGGTGCGCAAAGATCTCTCTCTCTCTATATATATTATATATATATAAAGATGGCACATAGTTTTATCCCAGTGTCATTAACGATATATTGATGAAAATATTACAAAACTCTCCCAGGTTCTCAATCATACAAGTTTCTCTACATTCAAAACTTCACAGATGTATTAGTTGATTCTACATTTCTGTCGTGAGTGTAATATGTGCAGTTCACACAGCCATGAGGAAAAGGCTTGCTCCATTTGAGTTTGATCATTGTTTTACGATTGATGATGTTCTAGCACAACCAGGGCCGGCCCTACCCTAGAGGTGGGTAAGGCGGCCGCCTTAGGCCGCCAGAGATTTCGCAATTTTAGGGACCCAAAATTTGAACTTCTCTTGTAAATATAGGTTCGTATTTTGCGCGTAAAAAAATATATATGTTATTAGGCCCCTAGATCAGAAGTTTGCCTAGGGCCCCGGGAACTTAGAGCCGGCCCTGAGCACAATTGCTTAAGATTAATGCTTGTTGTGTAATAAGAATTGAAGTAGACATTAGTTGTTGAGATAATGGCTATAAAATAAAAGATTTACCCTTCACTATGATAATGAGAAAAAAAGATTTACATTTCACTATTAGTATGAGTCCAATTTTGTGATATAGAGTATTACATCAGTTCTGAATAACAATTATTGCATCAGCTATTCAGCTCTCTCTTTCTGTTAGAACCACATTAACAAGTTGATGCAATCCAAAGATCAAAACAGTTATCACAAGAAACCAAGGAATATAAATACCATTACTTCCATTTCCCTCCAACCAAAACACCTTCTGAGTATCCAACTCCTATCAGTCTTAAACTTACAATGGCAAACGGTTTAATTATTGTGCTAGGCCTAGTGATGGCTGTCGTGGGTCATCTGGATGTTGCGGAGGTTGCCATCAGCTGCATTGATGTCGACATGGCCCTCTGGCAATGTGTACCTTACCTGATGGGACATGCACCAATGCCAGCTTCTGCCTGTTGTAAAGGAATTGGGCACATCAAGAACATTGCTACCACCACATCAGACCACGTCGAGCAGCATGTAGATGCATGAAGGAGCCTATCTCTATAGGGGATTAAAGCGCAGCGGGGGATGGTAGAGAAGCGACAACCAATCACAATGAATCAACCAAGCAAGTAGACCAAACCAAACAAATAAAACACAATTGGTTCGGACGAACCTAATCCCAAGAAGAAATAATCAATATATTATTCAACTAAAAATATTAGAGTTACAATTACTCTTACCAAAAATAGATCTATATCAAGCCTCACTAGAAAATACTATATTGTTCACAATGGAAAATTTTCAGATGAGGTACTCGCACACCTCTCAAATGGCCAATACAATATTATATAGAGATCTAGAGAAATCATAGGTTGTAGTAGGGTTGGCAACCGGACCGGGCTGACCCGCGACCCACTCGTCAAATCCGGCCCGTTAACTTACGGTTCGGGTCCGGGTCGAACCCGCGAACCTAAGCGGGTCGACCCAGGTCGTCTAAAATGGGTTTCGAACCCATTGAACCCGACCCGCGAACCCGATGAATAGTGCCCCGCCCATGAACCCGCGAGTTTGAACCGTTGGACCCGTACGGGCCAAACGTTCAACCCGGACGGGTCGACCGTTCGACCCGTGGGTCCAACGGCTATTTTAGCCTTTTTTTTCCTCCCTATAAATACCGCTTAAACCACTCTAAAAAATTTACACCTTACTCTCTTACTCTCTCTATTACTACTACTCAATTCAATCTCAATTGATTCAAATTTTTTAAACAAAGAAGCTAACAATATAGAAGCGACAAATTCCGATCGTATCGAATTCAACATTCAACTACGTCTATTTCAAGTCTTCAACTCCTCCAAGGCTCCAATAAAGAAGCTCTCTTTCTATCAATATACGAGTCGGACTTCTACTTGTACTTGTACTTTTATTTTTAATCTCATTATATAAACGAGTATCCGCAAAGTACGGTATCAAAATTTCACAACCCTCTTATCGTCTTTATATTTTTTTGTAGTTTAAATTTTTTGTTTCATATTAGTTTGTTGGTTTTTTATCTTCTCTCTCACAACACTCCTATTGTTTTCTAGATTTTTTTTTTAAACTTTTATTGCCTAGATTGATTTTAATTTTTTCACATAGACTACTACATCAATATGTCTAGATCACGAGGTAGTGGCCGTAGCCAAAGTGGACAAGATTCCACCGGTGCTTCTCGTAGGCCTTTCATTGTCCCCACAAAATGACCCCGACGAAGAGTACCATATGACCCAACACATTGGGACACACGATGTGTTCCCACAAGACATAGAAATAGAAGAGGAACCACAAATACAAGAAACCGAAACAACACAACCAGGTAATAGTAGGAAAACTAGAGGGAAAAATAGTGATTTGCACAAATTTTATGATTATATTCCGGACGAAGAAAATCCGGGTGTAGGAATAAAAATTTGTAAAACATGTTCGAAGCCATATAAATGGAAGAAGCTTGAGGGGACGGGTACAATAAAATGACACATCCAAAATGTACAAAAAGAACTTCTTGTAGACCTACCCGGCCAACAAAAAATCCACCCTAAGACCGGTGTAATTGATAGCCACTCTTATGATCCCGAACTTGTTCGTCGAGAAATGGCCCGACTAGTAATAAAGAAAGAGTTACCATTTTCTTATTCCGAGAGTAGGGACTTAGAAACTTTTAATCAAACCGCTTTAAACCCGCATTTTAAAAAAATCCCTATGAATACTTTGAAGTCGGATTGTTTCAAAATGTACAATGAAATGAGAGAAGCTTTGATTACCATTTTATGGAGTTTAACATGTAGAGTTTCTTTAACTTCCGATTGTTAGAAGTGTTGCAACAATATTCCAATGATGGGAATAACTTGTCATTGGATCGACAGTGATTGGATTCTTCAAAAAATGATCATATCACTTGCCACGTTGCCCTATCCCCATAGTGGTATTGAAATTGTAAATCATATTTTAGAAATTTGTGATGTTTTTCATATTCGTGATAAAATTATGTGTATAAGTTTTGATAATGCATCTAACAACAATGCATCAATTGGTATATTACAAACCGCATTAAACCTCCATTCTGACAATATTTTTCATATTCGATGTGCATGTCATATTTTAAATCTATGTGTTCAAGATGCATTAAAAATAGCTGACCTATATATAGTTAACATTAGAAATTGTACACATTTTATTGCATTAAGTGACCCTATATTTCAAGAATGGAAAGTTTGGTTAGGCTTAAAAATGTACATTTTAAAAAATTTTCAAAGAATGTTAAACACCGATGGAACTCTACTTTTGATTTGTTACATATTGTTACTGAATATAAAGCATGTATGATATGGCTAAAAATAGGATTAAATCGGGACCGTTCACATCGGACACGAATCTTAAAGCTCATGGGTAAAACGGTAATTTCACCTACAAACGGGTCTGAAATGAGAACTGGGTTTTTATTCAAAGCCCAATAACCCATGAACGGATCCACGTCAACTGGGTACGGGTTCCAACACGCTGCACACCCGATCCAGCAAGATACAATCAATGTCCCTGATTAGATCTTAATCAACGGCCCTGATTCACATCTATCTTTTCACTGGGAATTAGGGATTACATTCCTTATCTGATTACTAGGAGAATATCCCTTACCTAATCACGGGGAATACATTCCTAATCCAGTCCCAAGATGCCTATAAATACCCCCCATCCATCTCCATTGAGAGGTAATCAGTATTTTCTCAATTTACGATCTTTCTTAATCATTTCTGATTACTGACTTGAGCGTCGGAGGGTGCGTCGCCGGGATCAACCCCGGTGTCTCGCACTTTTTGCAGGTTAACGGCGGGAGTCAACGGTCAATCTCCGGCGGAACAGGTTAGAGGTTTGCTATTCAGGTTTTTCACGAATCCACAAATACTATCTGTTTACCCCCACACCAGATTTAGCGGTAACAGATTGGCGTCGTCTGTGGGAACACCAAACGAATACCAGCCCCTCTTCCCGTTGGTCCGATCTTCTCCAGCCATGCCTCCGAGAAAAGTCAGGTCCAGAGGGTCCAACCGCGGGCCCAACCCCACCGATCAGCAAGAGGTAGTCCCCGTCCAACCCGCTCCGCAGTAGGGACAACCCCCGCTTCAAGTGGAGGACCCTCTTCAACAAGATCAGCCTCCTCTTCAGAATCAGCAACCCCCCAAGGGTCCCACCGGTCCTCAGAACGCCGGTGCGGGGGGCTCCCGCATGAAGCAACCTCTCCACCTAGACCGCGTCTCCATACACAAAGCCTCTACGGATTCCATGGCCTCTCACAATCCTCAAAACCAGCAGAAGGTGGAGGACTTACGCCACCGTCTGGACGAGAAGCGGTCCCGAGAGGGAGCCTCCCGCCAGCAACGTCCGGGTGAGCGATCCCCACACCGCCGAGATTACAAAAGGTCCCATGTCCGAAGGGGAAGGAAGGAATCCCCCGAGCACTACAGAAGAAGACATCGTTCCCCCGCCGATCGGCAACACCCAAGGAACGATGAGGCACCCATCACCCGTGCCGAGTTCCAACAATTCCAAGCAATGGTGCAACAGGCTCTCAACCTCCGTCCTCATAACTACAATGCCCAACGGGATCCTACACCCCCGCGGGTCCAGAGTCCTCACCACCGGCAGCATACTCCTAGCCCTCGCCGTTCCCAGGGTTACCATCGCCACAGTCCTCGCTCCCCCTCCTACGAACACGAGTCCAGAGGCTCGTTCGACTACAGTCGGAGGGACGATGCCCTCCACCGCCGTCTCCACGAGATGGAGAGGCGCATTGGCCGGATCAACCGGGGAGAGGAACAGAGGGGCAGGACCCTCTGTCCAAGCCGACCTCCTTTTTCCCGAACCATAATGGATGCGCCAGTGCCAATCGGCTTTAAAACTCCTCAATTCGAGACCTACTCCGGGGAAACTGACCCCGTTGACCACATTGAGAGCTTCAAGACTCTCATGCTCATCCATCAAACTTCCGATGCCCTGCTATGCAAGACCTTCTCCGCAACTCTCATGGGTCCGGCTCGAGAATGGTACTCTCGCCTTGCCCCATCCTCGATATTCTCATTCGAACAGTTCGAGACCCTCTTCGTCACCCACTTCGTGAGTAGTCGCCGAACTGAAAAGACCAGCATTTCGCTACTCTACCTTAACCAGAAGAACGGTGAGAAGTTGAGAGACTATGTGAAGAGGTTCACAGCTGAAGCCAGGTCTATAGCTTCCCTCGACCAATCCGTCGCAACGGCCGCCTTCCAATCCAATGTCTTCAATTCCAGCCTCCGTTCCTCTCTTGCTAAGAAGCCTCCACAGAACTTTGCCGACCTCCTTCTCAGGTGTGAAAAGTACATTCGGGCCGAAGAAGCCCTCGACCCCCTTGCTCTGGAGGAGACATCTTCCGGGAACAAACGGAAGAACACAAGTGAAGAGGAGTCCCAAAAATTCCAGAAGGACAGTAATGGCCAGCGCCGTTCGACTCCACGTTTTGAAAAGTTCACCCCCCTCATTGCTAATATATCAGAAGTCCTTATGGAAGTGGACAAGGAAGGACTACTCCGCGCTCCCCCTAGAATGAATACCCCTGGCAAGAAGAGGGACAAAGATAAGTGGTGCCGCTTTCACAGGGACCACGGCCACGACACGGATGATTGTCGGGCTCTCAAGGAGGAGATCGAAGAACTCGTACAGCGGGGACACCTGACCAAGTTCATCCAAAAAGAGGGTGCCGAGCTTGGTTCGATTCTGCTTCGAATAACTTGCTCTTAAGCGGGTTAGAAGCGGTTCGCCATTCAGAATTGCTCCCACAACCGTTCAATAACTCTAACGATGGTTCCGGAGTCCAA
The DNA here is from genome assembly GCA_017893485.1 of Hemerocallis citrina. NCBI lineage: Eukaryota > Viridiplantae > Streptophyta > Magnoliopsida > Asparagales > Asphodelaceae > Hemerocallis > Hemerocallis citrina. The sequence continues at coordinate 379,295,984 of CM030359.1, forward strand.
CACTTGGTTCGATTCTGCTTCAAATAACTTGCTCTTAAGCGGGTTAGAAGTGGTTCGCCATTCGGAATTGCTCCCACAACCGTTGAATAACTCTAACGATGGTTCCGGAGTCCAACACTTGGTTCGATTCTGCTTCGAATAACTTGCTCTTAAGCAGGTTAGAAGTGGTTCGCCATTCGGAATTGCTCCCACAGCCGTTGAACTTTTCTAACGATGGTTCCGGAGTCCAACACTTGGCTCGATTCTACTTCGCAAGTTCGCTGTTAAGCGAGCTAGAAGTGGTTCGTCATTCGGAATTGCTCCCACAACCGTTGATTCCCTCACTTAAATAACGAGTTCGGAGCTCACCACTTTCTCCTAGAGTTGCTCCTCAAACTCGTCTCACAAATGGCACTCTCCTAGAGCCAAGCTCCTCGCTCCGCTCGCCTCCAAAAGCGGACCTCTTCTCAACGAGTTCGGAGCTCACCACTCTCTCCTTGGGTCGCTCCTCAAGCTCATCTCACAAACGGCTCTCTCCCAGAGTCAAGCTCTTCGCTCCGCTCGCCTCCAAAAGCGGACCTCTTCTCAACGAGTTCGGAGCTCACCACTCTCTCCTAGAGTTGCTCCTCGCACTCGTCTCACAAAGGGCTCTCTCCCAGAATCAAGCTCTTCGCTTCGCTCGCCTCCAAAAGCAGACCTTTTCTCAACGAGTTCGGAGCTCACCACTCTCTCCTTGGGTCGCTCCTCAAGCTCGTCTCACAAACGGCTCTCTCCCAGAGTCAAGCTCTTCGCTCCGCTCGCCTCCAAAAGCGGACCTCTTCTCAACGAGTTCGGAGCACACCACTCTCTCCTAGAGTTGCTCCTCACACTCGTCTCACAAAGGGCTCTCTCCCAGAGTCAAGCTCTTCGCTCCGCTCGCCTCCAAAAGCGGACCCCTTCTCAACGAGTTCGGAGCTCACCACTCTCTCCTAGAGTTGCTCCTCACACTCGTCTCACAAAGGGCTCTCTCCCAGAGTCGAGCTCTTCACTCCGCTCGCCTCCCAGACGGACCTCTCCTCGAACAAGTTTGGAGCACAACTCTCTCCCAGAGTTCCCCCTCACACTTGTCTCACAAATAGCTCTCTTCCAGATCCGAGCTCTTTGCTCCGCTCGCCTCCGAAGCGGACCTCTTCTCAACAAGATCGGAGCTCACAACTCTCTCCTAGAGTTGCTCCTCAAACTTGTCTTCCAAATGGCTCTCTCCTAAAGCCAAGCTCTTCGTTTTGCTCACCTCAAAGGATGGGTCTTCCCACGGCTCTTACAAGGGTCTTCCTGGCACAAGGGTTTTCCCAGCACAGCTTCTCCGCCCCTAAGAGTGGAGCTCCTCTTCCAAAATCCCCACGACCAAAACACTCCTCAACTTCATGAAGACAAGGATGTTGCGGGGCTATTTTGACCATGAAGGAGGGTGAATCCTCGTCTCACTCCTAAAGAGAAGTTGTAGATCTTCGAATTAGCTTCGAAACAAGGGGTCGCACGCCCCGAGCCGACCTCCGTAGCACCGGGAACATCGAAAACTCTCCTCAACCTCATGTATACAAGGATATTCTCTGGCTATTTTGACCATGAAGGAGGGTGAATCTTCATCTCACTCCTGAAGAGAAGTTGTAGATCTTCGGATTAGCTTCGAAACAAGGGGTCGTACGCCCCGAGCCGACCTCCGTAGCACCGGGAACATCAAGAAGAACTCTGCAGGGAAAAATTGGAGTTCGACACAAGCTGCCGAGCGTTCTCGGAACCGACCTCGTTATGGGAGAAAATTCAAGCTCGGCACAAGCTGCCGAGCGTTCTCGGAACCGACCTCGTTACGGGGAAAAATTCAAGCTCGGCACAAGCGGCCGAGCGTTCTCGGAACCGACCCCGTTATAGGGAAAAAATTCGAGTTCGGCACCAACTGCCGAGCGTTCTCGAAACCGACCCCGTTATAGGGGAAAAATTCGAGTTCGGCACCAACTGCCGAGCGTTCTCGGAACCGACCTCGTTACGGGGGAAAATTCAAGCTCGGCACGTGCTGCCGAGCGTTCTCGGAACAGACCCCATTACGGGGGAAAATTCGAGTTCGGCACCAACTGCCGAGCGTTCTCGGAACCGACCCCGTTATAGGGGAAAAGTTCGAGTTCGGCACCAACTGCCGAGCGTTCTCGGAACCGACCTCGTTACGGGGGGAAATTCAAGCTCGGCACAAGCTGCCGAGCGTTCTCGGAACCGACCCCATTACGGGGGAAAATTCAAGCTCGGCACAAGCTGCCGAGCGTTCTCGGAACCGACCTCGTTACGGGGGGGAAAAATCGAGTTCGGCACCAGCCGCCGAGCGTTCTTGGCGCCGACCCTATTACGGGGAAAGATTGGACCTCGGATCATGCCGAACTCTCTCTCAGTACCGACCCACAAACAACACAAAAAAAAGAGATGAAGGGACTAACGGGTCGGGCCCAAACCCGTTTGGACCCCCAAACGCAAACAGACCCAACGACCCGTGCTCCTACTTCTCTTCCAATTTCCCGCCAGCTCATTCCTTCTTCTCCAGAACCCAACACATCAACGAAGAGCTTCCACTGCGCCAAGCTCGAGCTCGCCTCCCCCGGACGTCAGCCACTTCCACCTCCTTCAACCTTGGGCTCCGCCGAACCCATCTTCGCGCGAACTCGACCTCGCCGACCGCCTCCTCCTTCACCGAGCTCCATCACTGAGCTCGATCCCATAGCCGAGCTCGACTCCCTAGAGCGAAGCTCCGAACCGCAAAATGCCAACTCGTCATCTTCAAGCTCTACCCACCACGGCCGGGCTCCATCTTCGTTGCCAAACTCACCACCTCCGTCGTCTAGCTCCGGCGTCGAGCTCTCCATCCCGAGCTCGTTTCCAAACCCAAATGCCGAGTTCTCCTTGCCGCCATGGCCGAACACCTCCGACCCAGGCGAGTAGACAGCTTGGTGCATTGCAGTAGCGTAGAGCTCGGGGGTGAGCTCGTCTTGGCACCGAGCGTCGCCTTGGCACCGAGCTCCAACAGTCGAGCTCCACCACCGTCCATCCCAAAGGCCTCCGAGTTCCGCCTCCGCCGTCGCCAAGCTCTACCTTCGTCACCTTCGACCTCGCCAGCCTCCAACTCCCATAAGGAGCTCCATCGAGATTCGCCGCCGAGCTCCTTCCCTCGAGCTCTCCGCCATGGCCGCACCTTCGTCGAGTTCCGCTGTGCCTCCCTTACCTCAGACGAGCTCCATTGCCGAGCTCCGTTTCCTTCGCCTCCGCTGAGATCGCTCTCCGACGAGCTCCAGCACTGAGCCTCGACCAAAGCTCGTCGCCGCCCTCATCGACTTCACCCACTCCGTCATCGAGCTCCGTCGCCACAAAGCTCCTCTCCACCGCTTCGAGCTCCTACCTCGCCGAGCTACATGGACGAGCTCCAAGCTCTACGCCGAACCCTTCGAGCCGAGCGCTACCTCCTCCGTCACCGCCGCCGAGCTCGACTCCCTCGATGAACCCCCGAGCTCCAGTGACGCTCACAATTGGGGTCGCAGGCGGAGCTGGGTCGGAGGCGTCGTTGGGTCGAAGTAAACGAAGAAGAAGAAGGAAGAGAAAGAAAGGACAGCGAAGTAGAAGAAGCAGAAAGAAGTGAAAAAAAAAAGAGTCAAACTTTGACTGCCACGTGTCATCCACGTGGACTTCGGCCACCTTTTCCGAGCGTTCTCGGAACCGACCTTGTTACGCCCAAAAAATGGCTTCTTCTTCCTCCTCCCGATGCGCGCTCGCTTGATCGTGATCAACGCACACAATCGCGCCAGGTGTCCAGGTAAGGTTTTATTTATTTATTTATTTATTTATTTATTTGTTTTAATTATTTAAAAAATCCGAAAAAATATTTAAAAATCGAAAAAAATTAAATAAAAATTCTAAAAATAATTATAAATTCAGAAAAATTATTTTAAATTCTGAAAAATATAATTATTTAATTAGAATAATTATTTAATATTTTTGATAATTAATTATTTAATTCGGAAAATGAATAAAAAATTCAGAAAAATTTGGAAAAATCACCAAAAATCCAGAAAATTCTGAGGATATTTTTGGGTATTTCACAAGCCCAGAATAACACCGTTACACCCCCGAACAAGATCCAAACTCCCTTAAGAACACCGATAAAATTCTGTACGCCATTAGAACAGTAAAACTACTCCTCAAAGGCTGATCAAACTCAGTCTTCGGGAGTGGGGGGCTCGTGATATGGCTAAAAATAGGATTAAATCGGGACCGTTCACATCGGACACGAATCTTAAAGCTCAGGAGTAAAACGGTAATTTCACCTACAAACGGGTCTGAAATGGGAACTGGGTCTTTATTCAAAGCCCAATAACCCATGAACGGATCCACGTCAACTGGGTACGGGTTCCAACCCGCTGCACACCCGATCCAGCAAGATATAATCAAGGTCCCTGATTAGATCTTAATCAACGGCCTTGATTCACATCTATCTTTTCACTGGGAATTAGGGATTACATTTCTTATCTGATTACTAGGAGAATATCCCTTACCTAATCACGGGGAATACATTCCTAATCCAGTCCCTAAGATGCCTATAAATACCCCCCATCCATCTCCATTGAGAGGTAATCAGTATTTTCTCAATTTACGCTCTTTCTTAATCATTTCTGATTACTGACTTGAGCGTCGGAGGGTGCGTCGCCGGGATCAACCCCGGTGTCTCGCACTTTTTGCAGGTTAACGGCGGGAGTCAACGGTCAATCTCCGGCGGAACAGGTTAGAGGTTTGCTATTCAGGTTTTTCACGAATCCACAAATACTATCTGTTTACCCCCACACCAGATTTAGCGGTAACAATGTATAAATAATTTTTGTATGGCAAAAAATATGCCAAATTTTGAAATGACTCTCAAGCTTGGTTTTATGCCGAATCTTTGTTAAAATTTTTAGAACCTTTTAAAACTGCAACTTTAAAATTTTTAAAATCTTATGAATCTACTTCGAGTAGCATTTTTATTTCAATAGTTACTATGATGCAAACTTTCAAAGAAATGATCGATGATGCTTTTATTGGTCATATTATGAAACCTGCATACACCAAATTTTTGAAGTATTTTAATCATCCTCCTATGTTGTATTGTATTGCAACTGTGATGGATTTTCGTATCAAATTAGAAGGTGCGAAGAGTTTGATTGAAATGTTTTTTAATTTACTTTGGGGAAGATGAATCTGAAATTGATTCGGGAACTTTTTTAGCTAAATTTGAAGCGACATTAAATAACTTGTATGATTTTTATGATAGAAGTTTTTCATCTAGTAGTACTACTACTTTAGTTACTTCTTCTTCTGCTACTTCTAGGTAAGGGTAAGAATAAATTAGATGATGCGACATTTAATTTACTTGCAAAAATTCAATCAAAAAAATATAGGACTAATCAACCAAATGAATTACATTGGTATAATCTAGAGATGGCATTCGGTCCGGGCTAGCTCGGGACCGACCCGCTCGGTCCTCGACCCGGGCCAGCCCGCCCAAATCCGGGCTGAACCGGGGCCAGCCCGCCCAATAGACCCGGTCTGGTCTGGTTCACCATTTGCCCTTAAAAGCCCGAATCCGACCCGGGACCGGATTGAACTGACCCGGTCCGATCCGGTCCGGGCTGGCCCACGGGCCGTTGGCCAATTTTGAATTTTTCAGAATTTTTTAAAAAAAATTTGGATTTGTGTGCTAATACTGCAAAGTATATATATATATATATATATATATATATATATATATATATATACTGTAAAATATTTCAAAATATTATAAAAATGAGAGTAGACATCAAAAATAATTGATCACTACTCATTACTCAATTTGCCAACCCTCACCCTAGCTATTTATAGCCAAGTCCACCTCCTCATTTCTCTAATCTCACCAATATGGGACTAAAAAATTTCTACTTCAATGGTCTTAATTATATATATATATATATATATATATATATATATATATATATATATATACTATCAAAATTTTAATGAAATAATGTTTTTGGTTGGATTTCTTGGCCAGTCCATGCAAATTAGTTCATTGAGTTTGGGTTTGTCGCGGGTTCAATCCTAAGAGAGCTTAGGTAATTTTATTTTTGAAAGAATTAATCACTTTTTTTGTCAAATTTATTTTTAGCTCATGTTTCTTTCTTTTATTTTTATTTTTATTTTTATTTTTATTTTTATTTTTATTTTTATTTTTATTTTTATTTTTATTTTTATTTTTATTTTTATTTTTATTTTGTAATTTAATAACATTTCAGATTTGTATGTTACTTATCTATCTGATTAATTTGAAATTTTGTAATTCATAAAAATAATTTAATTTATGTATCTTTTTTTTATCTATGTGTACAACCCAATTGTTCGCCATTTTCCTTTCCATTTATCTTTGTACACTCAAAGAAAGAAAAAAAAAATGAAAAGCCCGTCTAACTCGCGAACCCGCAACGAACCGGCCCAGCCCTTGAGCCATGGGCCAGGGGCCAGGTCTGGGCCGGCATTTCCCTGCCGAGGCCCGGCCCGGCACTGCTGCTAGTCCGACCCGCAAAAGCCCGGCCCGAGGTAAAAACCGCAGGTTTCGGCCCGGTCCGGCCTAGTTGGCCCGAATGCCATCCCTAGTATAATTAACAAGATTATGAAAGTTTTACTTCTTCACTAGATATTTTACAATGGTTGAAAGACCATGAACATACTTATAGTATTCTTAAATATATGGCTAAAGTTCTACTAACTCCTCTCTCTACAGTTGCTTCAGAAAGTATATTTTCTACAAGTAAAAGGGTTCTAACCGATTACAGGAATCACTTGAAGCTTCAATCGTTGGAGATGCTCGTTTGTACGGAAGATTGGATGAAGGCCGAAGATAGGACTCGAGGAATAGGGTTCGACACGTCTACAAGTGGAAGCAACTCGTCGGAAGAACAACAACAACAACAATAGCGACCAACATGAAGAATTGAAGACACACCAACAACAACAAATTGAAGACCAACATATGCAAGAAAATTGTAAATGTATAAAAAATTGTAATCAATCTTTGTTTCTTATAAATAAGTTGGAAAATTGAAAAAAATTGTCATTTTAAAGAAGAAAATTGTAATTGTATAGAACCAATTTATAATAATTCTTTGTTTCTTACAAAAAAGTTAGAAATTGTATAAGTTGAAATCATATGATTAATATATACATTTTTTTAGCAACTTCACTCTTTAATTCTTATTATTATTATTATTATTATTACTACTACAATTTTTTTCAAAGTTAAAAAAAGGTTCAAACAAACGGGCCAACCCACGACTCGACTCGACCCGACCCGGGTTGGACTCGAATGGGTTCACGGGATGGCCGGGTCGAGATTTCCCTAAGCAAACGCGGTCCGACCCGGCCCGGTTAACCACCCGACCCGACCTGGACCAGCCCAACTTCGGTTCCAATCCAGTCAGGTTCGACCCGACCTGGCCCGGTCGACCTGATAAGCAACCCTAGGTTGTAGTCTGGTTCTAACATCATTCGATACACCCTGAGAGAAAGTCACACGATAGGAGCCGTAGGATCTAATTTGGAGAAGAAATTGAGCGCAAATAAATCCACCAAGACCAGACCCAAGAGCAATTGACTGTACTGCCAGTCTTGCCCAACCACCCAGGTTGTAGTCGACTGCAAGTACTGCAGTCGACTGTCACCTTGCTGACTGCCAGAAACCACAACTCTCTCACTGCTCTGTCTTCGCTTCAAATATCTTCTCGCTTCACTCGTTTCATTTAACATCGAACCTAGTATGTAAGACATACTGATGTGAATAATTTGCAAGTATACAAAATCGCAACAAGTAGTATAGTTAAGTAAAAAGAGTGTCAAACCCACAAGAACTAATTATTTTACTCAGTACCGAAATTTACTAGATTAACTACTATTTGGGAAATCGAAATTCAATAAAGAAAGCAACTAAAATAAATTAATCTAAAGAACTAACTAAATTAATTAAAAGGAGCGGAATTTGAAATTTTGTTGTTTATTAATTGCAAAACTAATTCTAGGGCTTTTGATTTCACCTAGTTAATTCCACACAATTTATAACTCCATGTGAATAAAAATATTATTTTTCCAAGTTGTAGATCAAAATCCCCAAATTATTCAATATTCTCTCTCAAGCTATATCAAAAATATTCTCAACTAATTATTTGTCATAGTTCATGCACAACTTACTAATTGAAAATTCATTAAGATCTATGAATTTCTTAACGGGCACATTAACAGCGGTTCGTTCTTGTAACGGTGTTTAATTTTATTAATTCGAAATCAGAAATTACCAGTTCAGTCTCTCCATGATTTAATAAATCATACAAAAGTTGGCCAAACAATTGTAAGCATTAAGAATAAAAATTAAACACACAACCATGAAAAAATAGAAAAATAATATGAAATTAAAATTGTGTTCTAAAAACTAGGCTACATCAAAGTCCTAGAAAAATTAAAATTAGTTCATAATAAATTTGAAACTAACAAACAAGTTCATGGATTGCATAATAAAAATTAGAAGAGAAGAGAAAGAAAAACCGTGTTTTCCAAAAAAAAAACAAAAAAAACAAAAAAAAAACAAAAAAAAATCCATGCCTCGAAATTCCCACTTCTTCTTCTTTCTCCACTGTTTCTCTCTCTTCGTTTCCCTTTCTTCACGCCTAGCCAGAGTCCGTCATCTTTTTCTTTTTTTTTCTTTTTTTTCCTTCTTTTGATTTATGTGCCTACTTCTTTCCTAGCCCACCTACCGCACCTCCTTCTCTCTACTGTCTTCTTGTTTTCGCTGACATCACGCCTCGGAAGCCTTGTCGCCACTTACCTCTTCCTCTGTTCCGTCTCTCTCTCTCTCTCTCTTCTTTTGCCGCTTCTCTGACCTTGTTTTTTTTTTATAATTGATTTAGAGGTCAGCCGTCACTCTCTCTCTATCGTTAAGCACGTGCTTCTCTTGAAGTTGGTTGTTGTATTTATAGGGACACGAACTAGAGCTATTAGGGTTTACTTTTGCATATAACCCCATATCTTCTTTTATTTCTTTAATTATTCTGATTTGCTCTTTATTTCTTTCTTTTTTTCTTCTCTTTCTCTTTCTTGAAGCACATGTTGCACACACAAAAATAAAATCAGAATTTAAAATTTTAAAAAAATAAAATTAATTAGTTTAAATTAGTTAAACTAACAAATAATCATATTAGCTCATTTGTTTATTTCATTTTCACCCACTATTGCCAATTAAAATTTCTATTTTGCTTTTCACATGGCCAAATTGTAAAATTCAAATTTCAGCAAATCAATAAAAATTAATCAACCATTCTCCTTGTTTTGTTTGTTAATTTTTACTGGAAATCTTCACCTTTTGCATCAAAAAATTATATTCCTTCAAAAATAATTAATTAACTGAAATCTATGAAAATAAGATAAATTATTAACATGATGGACGAATACAAGCAATTTTTATGGGTAAATGAGTACAAATATTTATATAAAAATTATACACATCAAATACCCCCAAATTTAAGATTTTGCTTGTCCTCGAGCTAAAAGTAAAGCCATGAATAAAAGAATAGTAATCAATAATAGGCTCATCACACTAAGAGATCTTATCATGCAAGCATCAAAATTTTAATTTAAAATATAAACAATAGCAAATAAAGTAAAATCAAGTATACTCACTTTCTCCAGTGCAATTATTCATTCATAATTCCAAACTCAATCATATTTGTCATGCAATTAATGTAATTATAGTATGTAACAACTCCATCTGTAATTATCCCTTCTCACTACTACAAACCGAGTAGCAAACTAGAGTGTTTTTTCTTTTTTCTTTTTTTCTTTTTTGCTATTCTTCTCTAAGTTGTCACTTGCCTTTTGACGTGAATGCAAATATTTGTGATGAATTCACCCGGTAACTCAACAAGTCACAAACTTAAAGTTCTTTTGCATACTCATATTTTAAGTTGTCGTTTGACGTAAAAGTAAATATTGGTGATGAATACCCCTAGTTACTAAGTAACTCAAAATATTGGAGTAGATAGAATTTTATTTTATTTTTCATTATCACTTTATTTACTTAAACTCTGTTTAGAACTAGATCAAAGAGGATAATCACAAGAAAAAGTATCACATTTTTTGGTTATGTATAATCACATGACTCTCACAATTGTGAAAGGAATTTTGAGATTCAATAATCCTAAAGTAAATAAGTATGCTTAATCTTGATTTATAAGATATTGTCGATCCTAAAATATATATATATATATATATATATATATTAATGCTTTAGCACAATAAAGAACTCATAAGTGTATTGGTGAGCCCAATTACAGTACTTTGTTTTGTTTTTCTTTTCAAAAATATTAAAAAAATATTTACCCTCACCCCCAAACTTGAATATCACATTGTTCTCAATGGGAAAGGAAAAAGAAAAACAAAAGGAATGCGAAAAGTTCAGAATTTCTCTCCTGATTCGTGTTAAAATTTTGGACGCGCAACGTTCATTGTTTCAGTGATATCTGGAGGTGTAGATGTCCAAATTGTCTGATTCTTTTTGTTCTGGAAAGATAAGAAAATTTCCTACAATCGCTTTTTGAAACACTTTTGCCAGATTCTGACCCCATCCTGCTAAAAAACAGTCATCAATGTAGGTGTAGAAAACAGCTCCGCCCGGAAACCCCCAAACTTATGCAATCCTACAAAAATAAAAACAAAAAATACAATTAAAATAAACTAAACTGAAAATATTATCTAAATGCAGCCAAAAAAAGCATGGGTTACCTCCTAAGAAGCGCTAAGTTTTAAGTCTTCAGCCAGACTTGATAGTGGAGATGGTTATGTGACGCCAAGATCCAACAACATCAAAACATCTTTTCTAATACTTCTCTTCAGGTGTGGATTAGGTTCAAGCTCTAGTTTGAGTCATTTCTTTCTTGATGATGACGTCTTTGATATCTCTACCTCTTTGAATTTCAGCTGAGAAGAAAAATTAATAGATGGTGCAACTTGAACATATTCCAAAATCTTTTCTTTCTCAGATTCAAGAGTTGCTGAATTTATTGGACACACTTTAATTGGTAATTTCTCAACTTCCGCTCTATGTATCTCTCCCAAAATTAAATCAGTTACACTTACTTAAACACACGACTGTTCTTCGGCAGAAAACTTCATGGATTTAAAAACATCAAACGTTACTTGCTCATCCTCTACCCTCAAAATAAGTTTTCCTTGCTGGACATCACTCAAAGCTCTCCCCGTAGCTAGAAAGGGTCTCCCCAAAATCAAAGGGTTTGTTCATCTTCCTCCATGTCAAGCACAATAAAATCAGCGGAAAATATGAACTTGTCTACTTTCACCAAAACATCCTCAATTACTCCTCTTGGGTACTTAATAGATCTGTCCGCCAATTGCAATGAGATTATGGTGGATTTTGCTTCTCCAATACCTAATTGCAGAAAACATAATAGGACATAAGTTTAATACTTGCTCCTAAATCACATAATACTTTATGAAAAGAAGAATTTCCAATACTGCAAGGAATTGTAAAACTCCTTGGATCTTTAAGCTTAGGAGGCAACTTCTTTTGTAAAATTGCACTACTTTCTTCAGTTAGCATCACCATCTCATGTTTTTCCAGCTTTCTCTTGTTTGATAAAATATCCTTCAAAAATTTAGCATATTTAGGTATTTGTTCTAAAGCTTCAATAAGAGGAATATTAATATGCAATTTCTTTAAAATATTTAAAAATTTAGAAAATTGATTTTCGAGATTATTCTTTTCAAGTCTTTGCAGAAAAGGAATAGGAGGATCATAAGGTAAATTAGGATAAGTTTCAGAATTAAACTCCCTGAAATCCGTGGTGTTTGAAGCTCCTTTGCCTTTCTTGGAATTCTCAATTTGGTGGTTGGCAACATGTTGCATTTGTTCCTCCAAAATTGATTCGTACTCATCTTCCTTTTTAACCACATTTTGTTCGGTAATTTTTTCTTGTGGCTGCTCAATTGTTCTCCCATTTCTCAGTGTTATTGCGTTGACATGCTCTTTAGGATTTGTCGCTGTGTTACTAGGTAATGTTCCTGCTGTTCTCTCTGTAAGCATGTTTGAAATCTGACCAATCTGAGCCTCAAGAATGTGAATTGAAGCTGTATTATTTTGTATTACCAAATATGTCTTCTGCATGTATTGCATGAACATATCTTCAAGTGCCGGCTTCTTTTCTTGTTGTGAAAAATTTTAAGGTGGTCTAATTACTCCTTGATTGTTGTTCCAAGAAAAATTGGGGTAGTTTCTCCATCCTTGATGATACGTGTTCAAATAAGGATTGTTTGATGTTGAAAATTAGACACGTAATTTGCTTGACTGAAATTTGATTGAGCGAAAAGATTTCCCACTTGGCAATCTGTACTTGAGTGATTTAATGCACAAAAATCACAAATCATATTAGTTTGAATAACATTAACATTCATATTACCTATTTGTTTAGAAAAAATATCAATTTTTATAGTTAAAGTAGTAATAAGATCAAGTTCAAAAACTATAGCCACTTTTCTTGGCATTGCTCTTTCTAAAGACTATTGGTAATTGTTGGATGTCATCTTGATACACTTCTATGTCCTGAAATATAGCTATTAAATTACAGAAATACTAAAAAAAATAAAATTAGAAAAATCCAAATTAGTACCAATCTAGCAATTATCAATATCAATAAAAAATAATTAATCCTCGGCAACAACGCCAAAAACTTGATGGGAATAATTTGCAAGTGTACAAAATCGCAACAAGTAATATAGTTAAGTGAAAAGAGTGTCGAACCCACAAGGACTAATTATTTTACTGAGTACCAAAATTTACTAGATTAACTACTATTTTGAAAATCGAAATTCAATAAAGAAAGCAACTAAATTAAATTAATTTAAAGAACTAACTAAATTAATTAAAATGAGCGGAATCTGAAATTTTTTTGTCTATTAATTGCAAAACTAATTCTAGGGCTTTTGATTTTACCTAGTTAATCCCACATAATTTATAACTCCATGTGAATAAAAATACTATTTTTCCAAGTTGTAAAACAAAATCCCCAAATTATTCAATATTCTCTCTCAAGCTATATCAAAAATATTCTCAACTAATTATTTGTCATAGTTCATGCACAAATTACTAATTGAAAATTCATTAAGATCTATAGATTTCTTAATGGTCACATTAACAGCAGTTCGCTCTTGTAACGATGTTTAATTTTATTAATTCAAAATCACAAATTACCGGTTCAGTCTCTCCATGATTTAATAAATTATACAAAAGTTGGCCAAACAGTTGTAAGCATTAAGAACAAAAATTAAACACAAAATCATGAAAAATAGAAAAATAATATGGAATTAAAATTGTGTTCTCAAAACTAGGCTACATCAAAGTCCTAGAAAAATTAAAATTAGTTCATAATAAATTTGAAACTAACAAACAAGTTCATGGATTGCATAATAAAAATTAGAAGAGAAGAGAAAGAAAAAAACTCTGTTTTGCCGAAAAAAATCCACGCCTCAAAATTCGCACTTCTTCTTCTTTCTCCATTGTTTCTCTCTATTGTTTCCCTTTCTTCATGCCCAGGCAGAGCCCGTCCTTTCTTTCTTTTTCTTTTTTTTTCTTCTTTTGATTTCTGTGCCTACTTCTTTTCCAGCCCACCCACCGCACCTCCTTCTCTCTCCTATCTTCTTGTTTTCGCTGATGTCACGCCTCGGAAGCCGTGCCACCACCTACCTCTTCCTCTGTTCCGTCTCTCTCTCTCTCTTCTTGTGCCGCTTCTCTGACTTTGTTTTTTTTAATTGATTAAGAGGTTAGCTGTCGCTCTCCCTCTATTTTTAAGCGTGTGCTTTTCTTGAAGTTGGCTGTTGTATTTATACGGACACGAACTAGAGCTATTAGGGTTTACTTTTGCATATAACCCCACATCTTCTTTTATTTCTTTCCTTTTTCTGATTTGCTCTTTATTTCTTTCTTTTTTTCTCTTTCTCTTTCCTGAAGCACGTGCTGCACACACAAAAATAAAATCATAATTTATAATTTAAAAATAGAAATAAATTAATTAGTTTAAATCAGTTAAACTAACTAATAATCATATTAGCTCAATTAAACCCTTTTAAATTTGTTTATTTCATTTTCACCCTCTATTGCCAATTAAAATTTCTATTTTGCTTTTCACATGGCCAAATTGTAAAATTCAAATTTCAGCAAATCAATAAAAATTAATCAATCATTCTCCTTGTTTTGTTTGTTAATTTTTACTGAAAATCTTTACCTTTTGCATTAAAAAACCATATTCCTTCAAAAATAATTAATTAACTGAAATCTATGGAAATAAGATAAATTATTAACCTGATAGACGAATACAAGCAATTTTTATGGGTAAATGAGTACAGATATTTATATAAAAATTATACACATCACATACACCCAACAGTCTCCACTTTGGATTGCATACTCATGCTTCCACACATGTGATTAATTGCGTCTATTCTCTTTACTTTCTCCTTTTGTAAACAACGTGATTCAGTGCCTTCGTTTGCATTTCGAATTTACTTTCACTTGTTATTTCTCCAATCATATGTTCCCTCAAGGGCATACCAAAGTAGGCGTCTACACGAAGGCGCCACCTTTCACACGAACTCCACCTACCTCGAGGCATCCTCCACCTCCTGATAATATTCGAACATCTTGATCTCGCTTTGGTGATTATAATAGAGCGGACTAGATAATGATTTAGGAATGCTAGGCTTAGAAAAACTTGGCCAAGATTTACCGTTTCCACAAAGTTTGTAGAGGTTGTGTTGAACCCATCCTTCCCTTCATCACTCTACGACAACCTTCCCAAACAGATAGAACGCTACCTCGAGTTGTGTATCCGCAGCCCCATGTTTCCAGAATTTCCAAGGATATTAGGTTCTGTTTCAACAAAGGAATATGCATGAACTTCACTAATTTGAACTCATTTCCAGTTGACATCTCCAACTCAACTGTTTTATCATCCACCATGTTACAAATCTCACCAGTCCTCGTTCTCACATAATGAACTATTGTAGACTAGTAAGTAAAAAATATCTTTCTCTCGGAGAAAATATGAGAAAAACTACCCTAATCAAGAAACCAGCTAGAATCCATATCTATAGAACTTAAAACAAAAAGATAGTCTAAGTTATCAACTAATTCAACAACACAGCGAATGATGCGAATACATCATTCATAAGCTATATAGTTAACTCAACAACAAGATAACAAAATCAACCACGCAAGCATGTAAAATCACAATAAGATAACAAAGTACATGACATAGTACAGGACATAACCAACAACTGGAAAAGAAATTTAGTTACGGGTCAAACACGCCCGGATTACAACAAATGGTACATAAATAAAACAAGAACTAAAGTAGCATGAAAATAAGCAAGACTAAAATCTTTGCTCAGCAACACCTTCGGATAATTCTCCATCTAGGCCTGTAAGTATATCATTACAAAAAGAAGAAACAAGGGGGTACCCTTTAATGCAAGTCACGGGCCGCAAGTGGTACAAGCTAACGGAACAATTACAAAATGAAACAAAAGCAGGGAAAGAAAAAGGAATCAAGAATCATATAATAGGAGAAATACAACATGCAAACAGAATTATGAACAAGACCTCATGGAACAAATAGCATGCATGAAAGCAAGTAAATAATCAATAGGAACATGTAACATGTAAACGAGTAAGCAAGCAACGAGTCAACATGAACGCGGAACATGTAAACAAGTTAGCAAGTCATCATAAACATGTAACATGTAATTGGATCATGCAAGTGTACGTGTTAATGTCATGTCTTTTATTAACCTAACTAGGTAGCACTTCATGCGTCCCATACCACATAGTTGCTACTCGCAATCAAGTGAACGTTTAGACTAGTGGTGGGATCTATAGGTTACGTACCCGGGAAAACATGTCATATCAATTGTATCTTGTATCGAGATACGTGAAATGTGGAACATGTAGTTGGACTTGTAATGTGCACATGTAAACCTGTAATTTTACAAACTTGCAACTTGTAACTTGCAACTTACATCGGAAAACCACGAGCTCCCGTCCGAGTACGCTTTTCTATACACTACTAAATCTTTTCTCTTTATATCCTGGCTTGTTATCTTTTTATTATAATCTAACATGAACAATAACTACATGAAACAATAAGGACGGGTAACATGACAGGATCGAGTGTCAAGACTTATGCAATGCAGCAAACATATTTCAGGGTTTATAAAACATATTGTAACTATGATGTGATCAATGGCATATGCAAAACTTAATCAAGGATAACAGATATCATAACAACGTGCAACCTAGTAACAAGCAATTCATGTACAACATCAAGTATAGTTCTAAGAGTATATATGTGTGTATCGTGTTCATACAATGCATATGACAACAAAGTATTCGTGAACATGTACGAATACGGGATCGATAGATTATGTATAATACGAATAGAGTCAAGGAATATACTTGCGGTATTTATGTAAAGAAGCTTGTACTAGAACAAACGGGTTGTACAAGGAGATACTTTCCTGTTAGTCGACGATGATGATATTGAACAAGAATAACGGGATCAGAATCTCGGGGAGCGAAGCACATGCAAGATGCGTGGCAGCCACGCCAAAATAGCAACTCCCAAAATAGCAAACTCCAAAACAACAAACAACTCCCTCACAAACTCCAAGACAGCAACACACCAACTCTACTTCACAACACCAAACTCCAATAAACACTAATACAATAATCCAAGCAATTCAGTTCTCTCTCTGTACCAACACAACAGCAAACACCCAAGAGTACCAATACAATCAAATCCCTCTTCCAACAAAGACCAAACACTACAACACCCAACAGCAAATCAATAACCCCAAACAGTAACCCAATAACTCCACTTCGGTCTTCTTCTTCCCAATTGCGACACACAGAGAGAGAGAGAGAGAGAGAGAGAGCGATCGATGGCAGAAGGGGGAGAGAGAGAAAGCACGGGAAAAAGAGGGCGGCGACTGATCTAGTAAGATGCGACCAAGGGCAGTGCGATTTGAAAGCGACGGGGACAGGATGGTGAGCAGCAGGGCAGAGCTGGTGGAAGGAGTAGTGGTGAGGGCGTTCGAGACTGGTCGGTGACGGAGTGAAGCGGCAATGGCGGAAAGGCGAGGGTGGTCGAGGACTAAGGAGTAGAGCTTCAGGAGTTCTCAGAGCAGAGGCGTTCAGAGGTGGAGAACCTCGGGGACTTGGCAATGGCGGAGCGACGGCGTTGGCGAGGAGTCGAGGTGCTTCGGGGTTCTCAAGGTTGAAGACGACGGGGGTGGATGGGCAGCTCGACGTGGAAGGCAGGGCTTCGATGAGGAGTTGAAGACGAGCGGCACTTCGGGGCTTGGGCTTGAAGATGACGGTTGGGTCGACGAGGCAAGGGGAACGGTGGTCGAGCAGCGGGTGGAAGAAGAAGGATGTCGGAAGGACGAGATCGACGGGGCAACGATAGGGGGTTCGAGGCGGAGCGGTCGAGGTGCTTCGGAGAAGGATGAAGACGGGGGAAATGGGTTTGGCTCGAGGCTGGCGACGGGAGGCGGAAGTCGACTGGAGACGATGGGGACTTCGGGGGTTCTCGGAGTTGAACATTAACAGGGGAGAGCGAGGGGGTGGAGCGGCTGTAGGTTGAGCGGTTACAGTGGGGCGTGTTGAAGAGCGATGGCGCACGGGGTGCGGCGAGAGGAAGGAGGAGGGCACGATGGGAGAGGTGGTGGTCGAGCTCAAGGTGAAGACGAAGTGGAGGGGGTGCTGCAATGGAGGCAGGCAAAGCGGAGGGCGAAGTCGCACGAGGAGGAAGACGACGGGATGCTCGAGCGAAGGCGGAGCGGAGGCAGGCGATGCTGAGGTTGAAGACGAAGAGCAGCGGTGGGTTCTTCGGTGGTTGAGGGAAAGGGATGACGACGAGGTGGACTGCGGGGACTGGCAACGCTGGCGGGGCTTGAAGACGTTGGCGGAGTCAGAGCTTTGAGGTCAGGGGTGATTGAGTGAGAGCGGGAGATGGAGCAGTGGTGATGGGTGAGGAGGTCGAGAGGGAAAATGGAGGAAGGAGAAAAGGGAGACGAGGGGAGAATGGGTTCGGGGTTCCTTTGTTCTTGGTTGAGAAACAGAGAGGGAGAGATAAGGTGGGAAAGAGAGTGAGAACGGAAAAAGGGGGGATATTATAATAGTATAATGGATGATAAATTAGTGGGATAGAAGGTGTGGGTAGTTATGAGGAGCATGGGGGATTGTGCAGGTACGAAAATTGAAAAGTGGGAAGTTGGAGTACGGGACAGAAAAGTGGGGGGTGTGAAGAATTTGTATACGGGTAGGGGTGGGATAATTCTGTACAAGTATAGATATGGGTACTTGGTTATTAGATTTGGGCATGGTAATAATGGGTCAAGGAGATCCAATAGGAGATGGACTTCAAAATATTAAATAAAACAATTAGGGTATTGGGCTAAACTCTGGGCTCAAATTAATTGAATAATTAAATAATAAAATCAAAATATGGAATTGAGCTTATAAAATAGTTTAAATAATAAAATCAAAATACAAACTTGGGCTTTTAATAGACAATTGGGTTTCATAAAATAGTTCAAATAATAAAATCAACTAAGAAGAATAGTTATAAGATACTGAGGATTTAAATACGGAAAAATACTTTGAAAATACGTATTAATGGAAACAGGGGTTACACAAGGTCTTGATCACACTGGCCAACGAAAGCTTCTCCTTGATAGATTTTTCAAGTAGCATGGCGGTTATTAAATGATCATACAAATCTGGTAGTAAATATATCAAATTGAAATATTTATCCTCTTCACTTAGATCATATGTGTTTATCGCCCTCAATTCAGATAACATCTTATTGAATTCTACTATATGATCATGAAGAGTGGTACCTTCCTTCATTAAGAAATGAAACATTTTTTTTTTTGATTATATTTGATCCAGTAATGACGATCCCGAGTAATCAATTTTGAGTCTTGCCCACAGATTCACCATGCTTTTCTCCTCAAGAAAGTTACACTTAACTTCGTCCATCATTGATAGCTGGATTAAACTCAAGGCTTTCAAATAAATCTCATCCCACTTATTCTGCTTCATATTGGATGGCTTCCCTTTATCTCCATCTAGAGCAAGATGCAAGTCATTTTTAACCAGTACGTCGTACATGCCTACATTCCAGAGATTAACGTTGATCTACCATCGAATTGCTTGATCTTTATGTCATCTTCACGTAGGAACTCCAGCAACCTATGCTATGATACCAGTTGTTAGGGAATTAAAATGCATCGGGGTCCGATGAATCAACTAAGCAAAGACCATGCCAGGCACACAAAGCACACAATTTTGTCCTGGTTCGGGCAAACCTAATCCGACGGAGAAATAACATATATACTTTTCAACTATCGAAGATATAAGAGTTACAATCACTCTCACCAAAAACTTATCTATCTCTCAAGCATCACTTGAAGATACTATGTTTTTTATAATGGAAAACTCTCTAATAAAGTACTCGCACACCTCTCATGGAGACCAATACAGTATTATATAGAGATCTAGAGAAAACCTTAGGTTGTAGTCTTGATCCAACATCGTCTGATATACCCTGAAGAGAAAGCCACATGATAGGAGTTGTATGATCTAACTTGGAGAAGAAATTGGCTCAAACAGATCCACCAAGATCAGGCTCAAATAGCTGCTGCGCCATTGTTGGTCAACTGCTCCCTATAGCAGTGACTGTATGCAAGTCGTACCCAACCACCCAGGTTGTAGTTGACTGCAAATATTATAGTCGACTGTCTCCTTGCTGACTGCCATAAATAGAAACTCCCTCTCTAGTCCATCTTAGCTTCAAACATTTTCTCACTTCGCCCGTTTCTCTTCATATCGAACCTAGTACGCAAGATATACACCCAACAACCTCCCACCTCACGGGGCTCAAAGACAGTTGTGTTAGTTCTTTGCCATCACTACAAAGGAAAAGGTCATCCCCGACGCTTTTTTTGGGCTTCTCCGGCGTTTATAAACGCAGCGGAATAACGTACCGGCATTTGGAAAAACGCCACAACAAGCACCGGGGCAACGCGTGCCAGGGATTGTTTGGCGGCATACACCTGCGCTTTTGAAAACGCCGGTGTTGGTGTAATATACCCCGGCATTTGGAAAATGCCGGTATATACTTATTAAATTTTTTTTAATTTTTTATTTTTTTCCTGGAAAAAGATACCCCGACGTTTTGCATTTCTAAAAACGCCGGGGTAGGTACACATTTTTTTTTAAAAAAAATTGCACAAAAAATCAAAAAAAATTAAAAAAAATTAATGTGGCCATCGTAGAAAGATTACAAAAATTTCGATGTTCATGAGTTCACGAAACGATAGTAAATAAAAAAATCAAAATTACTACTACATAACTCAAAAGCAGCACTACAGAGGATAGATATCCCTGTTCCTGAGTTTCCTGAAGAAAATAAGCAAACCCAATACTACCCAAAACCTAAAATTACAACTATATGGCACAATATAACCCAAACCCTAAGATTAATAACCACCAATTACTTATTGCAGATTTCCTACTGCATATCTCCAGAGCAGCCTGTTAGTCTCCAGCTCCTTGTCCATCTCCTGAAGGTTCACCAGATTGTTTGATCTCCTCGTATTCCTAGCATTTTGCCACCTGTCAAGCTCTTTATCGACATTTGTGATGTAGTTGTCCTCGATCTGCTTCTGGTATTCTAATAGCTCCTTCCTTTTTGCAGTCTTCCATTCCTCAAAAACCTGTGTGAAAGCCATGCTTAATCAGAATTTGAATGATTTGATTGTAAAATGCAAGTGAAAGTGATGCATGCTTAATCAGTATTTAAATTATTTGAGCACAAGATGCAAGAAAGATATAGATAACTTCTTCTCTTGCTTCACTTATCACAGTAATTCTAATTTATAGAACCCAAGAATACAAAATAATCAAAATTTAGAAAGTCAGGAATGAGGTACGCCAATAAAACATGATATGAAACATGTCCAACATACCTAATAACCTCCGATTCGATGCTGACTATATCTCTAGATACAAGCTGATAGTGATAACGACACTTTGAACAAGAAGCAACCTAAATAAAACATTTCAAAAGAAAGAGAGATTAGAGAATGCACAAAATTTACACTCGTCAAAAAAAAAAAAGAGAATGCACAAAATTTACAACTTGTGTGATTTTTTGGTGAATATTATTGCTACAGAAAGAGATCCTTGACTATTTAATTTTATTCTAAATGTGATATCTCTAGTCATCCAAATAGACAAAGATAAATCTAATATGTAATATGAGAAAATAAACAAGATGGGGCTGGTTGATCTGCAAACTTATTTAAAT
The DNA here is from genome assembly GCA_017893485.1 of Hemerocallis citrina. Taxonomy (NCBI): domain Eukaryota; kingdom Viridiplantae; phylum Streptophyta; class Magnoliopsida; order Asparagales; family Asphodelaceae; genus Hemerocallis; species Hemerocallis citrina. Next base: position 379,317,466 of record CM030359.1, read on the forward strand.
GCCTTGTTGAGGTTGTGCAACTGCAATTGCTATTGTACAGAGAGGACATTGCACAATCATTCCAAATGGCACCTATACATAAAAAAATGTATGAGATATACATATCGCACTTTAATGTTTAAACTAGAAATAAAAAGTTGAGCTAATAGCACAAGAACTTCAGGCGTCTCCTTTTCTTCTATTCCTTATTAATGAGGTAATGGCTCAAACAAATGGAAGAAAATAAAAAATATTGGTCGATTATATACCTTAAATTGCTCTAAATACAAAAAACGAAGGTATGGCAAATATCAAAAATACTGACAAAATATTCATATGGCCAAAATCTATGTTGGTCATCAAATGCACTGCAGGATCTAAATAATACTAGAACATGTGAATCCACTTGTCATGCTGTTGTGTAGTAATTTCTCATCTAGGATTATACTCACTTGCAAAACAGTATTGCTTATGTTTGAAAGTACGAATGCTAATTTCAAGAACAAGTTCTTGAATTCATTAAAGAAGAGAGTCCCACTCCCGAAAAATAGGTAATGATCTTGATTGCGTCTGAAACTTGCAGCGATGCTGCCAGCCCCCGAACAAGCAATGCATATATTCACACATCTGGTATGGCCCAAGTCCATCTTCTCACTAATGTCTGTTCAACCCCAAAACCATTTAACCTCCATTGATATATCAACAATGTCCACCTGCTATTAATACACTCACATGCTCATGTAAGTGAAAACGAACATTGAACTTTTTATGAAAGGTATGTATCCAATAGACAACAAGTGGTTTGTTGTTTATAACTTCATATCTAAAAAATACAGTATAATTTCATATCTAAAAAATACAGTATACAATGACCAAAATGACTTTCTCAAAGGGAGTAACAGATTCGCTAACTTTGGTTATCAATAACTTTACCTCCCACCAAGTTATCTCGACTCCAAAAAAGGGACCCCAAACAGCCTAAATTTCAATCAAAACTAACAATGTATTACGCGAAAACCCTAAAATCTTAAAACTACAAAAAATAAATAAGAAATTCACCTTTCGAGTTGTAGTACTGGTTCTCGATGTCGACATCTTGCTTTTCCTGCTCCTCCTCCGAGTACTCTAACCCGTAATCCTCCATATCCGCATCTAACAATCACATTAATTTCAATCAAGATCAGTTAACCAATCTCTATTTCATGATAGTAACATGAAGAAATTACACTGTAAAAGATTAGGTTTTTCTTACACTAATGGAAAATCGATCGAAGCCCTAAAAAATTCCAAGAAAATCAAAAAGGAGAGGAAGATAGATCGATTACCTGAACCCCTAATTGGTTCAATTTGGTTCCTACTCCCAACACCCTCTCCCAACAAATTCACAAATTTACAAATTCAATAAACCCTAATTAGTCAATATTCTCAAATCCCAAAATACTCCACAATCTCTGATTATTCATCACACAATCCCAAACAATTTCATTCATAAATTCAAAATTTATTGAAAATTAGAAATATTCATACCTAGGTTTTGAGAGCTAGAAAGTGGGAGAAAGATGGCAGGGAGGATGATGGAGTCAACCATGGCGGGGAGCACGACGGAGAGGGGGCGAGGGGGTTTGCGACGATAGGGCTAGGGTTCAGAGAAGGGGGGATAGAATTCGAAAGAGCTGAAATAAAACTGAGGAAATAAAATTAAAATAGTGGGGGGTAATTAAGGGCCTATACCCCAGCATTTATTCAAAAAACGTCGGGGTTCATCACTATACCCCAACATTTTATATGAAACACCGGAGTAGATAAATCCTTTTTAATTTTTAAAAAAATTACGTATTCAATCCAGGCGTTTTAGAAAAGCGCCGGAATTTAAACACCGGTGTAGGCTTGTTTTGTCGTAGTGCAGCTAAGTGAAATGCCCCCTTCCTTATCCTCATCTCTACTTATGTTGATTGTACCAAGTGAATTTTTGTTCTACTAATTTTTCTTTAATCGCATGCCCCTTTCAAAGGCACACCCCAATAGATGTTATCATGGAGGTTCCACCCTCCACACGAACTCTACCTACCTTGAGGTTCTCTCCACCTCCCAACGATATTCGAACGTTGTACTCTCGCTTCGATGATTTTAGTGAAGACATACTAAATAGTGCTTTAGGAACGTAGTGCTTCCATCCACTCGCACGAGCTTTTCTGCTCCCACAAAACTGTTAGAGGTTGTGCTGATCCTGCCCAATCATCCTCTTACCCTTCATCACCTTACAACGACTCTTCCAAACTGTCAAAACTCCACCTCGAACTATGACTTGTAGCCCCGATCATCCAGAGTCCCCAAGGATATCATATTCTATTTCATCAAAGGAATATGCATGACTTGTTCTAGTGTGAATCATTTACCATCAGGCGTCTCCAACTCAACTATTACCTCACCCACTACTTCAAAAACATCACCAATCACCATTCTCACACTATGACCTGATGTACACTTATAAGTAGAAAACATCACCATCACTGTAAGTGTCTCCTTGGCAGATTCTTCGTATAGCATGGTAGTTATCAAGTGATCATACAAAACTGGTCGTGAATATATCAAGTTAAAAATTTTATCCTCTTCGCTTAGATCATTCGCGTTTATCGCCTTCAGTTCAGATATTACCTTATTGAATTTTACAATATGAACTTGAAGATGGGTAACTTTCTTCATTGAGAAACAAAACAACATTCTCTTCCAGTACATCTGATCCAATAATGACGATCCCGAGCAGTCAGTTTTGAGTCTCTTTTGCAGACTAGCCGCGTTTTTCTCCACAAGGATATCACACTTGACTTCGTCTGCCAATTGCAGCTAAATTAAACTTAAGGGCTTCAAACAAATCTCATCCCACTTTTCTGCTTCATGTCGGTTGGCTTCTTTCCTTCTCCATCTAGGGCAATATACAATCTCTTTTGACCAATGTGTCATACATGTCCACCTTCCACATATTATAATTGATCTTACCATCAAACTGCTTGATCTTCGTACCCTAATCTGTTATCTTCTCCAAGAAACTCAAATAAATCCACGAATCTGATGTTCTGATACCAATTGTTAGGGATTTATGTCCTAGGATCTTGTTAAGTCTTCGACACGATCAATACAAACCACCAAACAATTAGTAAATCACACAAAATACACAAAGCACACAATATTTGTGCAGGTTCGAGCAAGCCCTAATCTGGGGAAGAAAAATTGAGATATTATTCAACTAGAGATGATACAAGAGTTGTAACTCTCACCACAGCCCTCTCTCAAACCTAACTGAAAATACTTACTTTTACAATGGAGAATTCGCTCACCTCTCTTATGAAGCACTCTCTTCTTCTATTCGGCACTCAATAGAATCATATGATTCTTTGGATCCATTACATTGATTATATAGAGATTTAGAGAAAGCCTAGTGTTGAGTTATAACTGCGGAATAACTCACCAACGAGATGCAAAACAATAGAATCAAAAGCAAGAGAACAAAAGCAATCAAAAGCAATCACACAAGAACACACGAGATCTTTTCGAGGTTCACCCAATGCAATGGATATTTTTCCGCGCAGAGGTACTCCTGCATTTCCACTATAAATATGAAGAACAAGTTTACAAATCTCTCAAGAACTCACCCCCAAGGTGCAAAGTTTCTCTCTATCTCCATATCTCTCTCTGACGGCTGATAGAACTTTCTTTTCTCTTCACCTAACCCTAAAATCATACACAATGCAATATATGTATATAAGTTTACACAATATCTAATCTCAGTCGCTCATCAGTCAGTGTCGTGACGGTCGACCACAACTCTTGGACGGTCGACCGGTTTATGCCTTCGACTGTACAGGATCTAACAGAGAGTGGGTCGGTCGACTGCGCGATCGACCGGTCATTCCTTCAAGTGTACAGGGTTGCAATAGAGAACGAGACGGTCGACTGGCGGTCGAACGTGCACTGCCTATAGCTTATATATATTGTATTGTGTACGATTATATAGTCGGTCGGGGGTACGGTCGGAGTTGCGGTCGACCACAACTCTGTCTGTAGCTTCAGACTGTTCTTGGCTTGTTTACTCCCACTTCGACTCTCCTTCTTGTATGTCTTCTTCAACCTATTATCGTGTATTTGGATCCACAAACCCCAACAGCTAGTCTGTTATACTTGATACAATAATCATCCGATGTGTACTGAAGAGATAATCATACGACGAGAGCAGTACGATCTAACATGGAGAGCAAGTTGGGCTTCAATCGAATCCCCAAGACCCAAACCCCGTATCTGTAATCAGCCGCATGACGGTCGACTGCCCAAAGTGCGGTCGACCACAATTGTTCTCACGCTAATCTAAAGAGCTTGACAGTCGACTGTCCCTCTTATTGTTGCTGACTAGTGCTGCCTTGCTTCCAATTCGTTCCAAACTCCTTGATTCTCCTCGTTGCTTCCATTGCATCTCTTCTCATCCAATATAACATGCAAGTTATATAAACTCAACACTTATATGCTCTAAAGATTAGTAAAAAAGTACCATCAATCTGTTCAAACTTATTTAATGCTATGTGCATATTTCTTCCTTTCGAAGACTCCAGATTGAGAGGTACTAATTTTGAGTTATAATTTCTCCTTGCATGATCCGGTAACTTGGACCGTGATTAATCCCAAGCTGAGATAATAAAAGGAGAGAATCCTGCTTGCTTGGATCATGACATCTATAGCTCTACTATCTTTTCTTAATGAAGTTTTGCTTGCTTATATTTTTCTATCTTGTGAGATGTAAATAATAAAAACTTATTTGAAATTCATGCATGTAGTCTTTTTTGGTTAATTAGGATTTTTTTTTTCTTTTTCATTATGCAGAGAAATCTGTGTTTTTGAAATCCATATCAAGTGAGCTCCTTAATCATCTTCTAATTAAAGATAACTCAAGGGTGGGAATCATCTGGGAAAAAGATCTGGGAAAAAGAAAAGGATAATTCTCTGATAAGCGAAAAATGCAGTTACAATTTGTTCTAATATATCTACTAGGTTTGCCCATTGACACGTGCCTACGACACGTCTTCGGAACAGTGCACCTTGTTTGATCATATAAAATAGTTTTGGAGGTCCAACAAATTAATTGAAGTAGCAAACATATTATATGAGATACTTTTGGGGTCCAGAAAAAAAACATATTATATGATTTTTTTTGATTTTTTTGAATTCTTTTTAAAAATTTTAAAATTTTTCTTTTGGGATCCAGAAAAAAACATATTATATGACTTTTTTGATTTTTTTGAATTCTTTTTAAAAATTTTAAAATTTTAAAATTTTAAATTTTTTTTGGTTTTTTTATTTTAAATTTTTTAAAAATAAATTAAAATTTTATTTTCTTAATTTTTTGAATAAAAGAGGGAGAGAGAGAGAGAGGAAAAAAAAATTAAATAAATATAGGAGTCGTTTTGGTGGGGGATTTGAATTTGAGTTTTTGGGAAAACTTGGGGGGGGGGGGGGGGAATATGTTTTGTGAGGTTAGATCTGAGCCTTTGATTTTTGGGGAGATTGAAGGAGAGCCACTTGATAGCTTTCTTTGTGTTTTATTATATAGATAAGTTCATCTAAATTTTGTGGCCTTTGTATATTAAAAGTGTCCATTCCCAAAACTTTTAATCTATCGGCTATATGGGTCCTAAATTTACCTAAACTCCTGAACTGAATATCTCGACTCTTGCAAGTGAAAACTAGAACCAGACTTCGCAACCTCTTCCTTCGCCCTGTATCAATTTGATACCGAAGTAACACACTGAGCAATCACCAGTTAACTTTCTTGAAGCTGGTCTGCCTTATTTTGGGTGTAATTGTGACGTATCATTTCTGTGCTATATGTATCAGGTGCCACAATACTCAAATAGGCCAACCCGTCGTTTTTGTTTGAACGGTAGGTACTTCCTTTTCCAATCTTACAAGAAAGCCAACAAGAGCCCAGAAACGTAGGCTTCTAAGTTGCATGCTATGAAGGTAATTATTAGAGATGTGTTAGTCACATACGGGCAAAGCACGTACTTGTAATGAAGTTATGTATAAGTGTATCTAGTGACTAGTGCGGATTGTAAGTTTAGGAAAGAAAGTTATTATGGTATCAGAGCTCTCCCTGACCTCCGACCAGCTCTCCCTGACCTCCCAAACTTTCACCCGACCATGAGTGGGGCCCCCTTGGTTTCCATCCAACCATGAGCAACCCCATCAAGCTCCAGCCTTCTTGTTCTTCTTGTTCTTCTTGATAACACCCTAGAAGAGAGAAACTAGGAACACCATCATCTCCTTCTTCATCACCACCTGACAACACCATCATCATCTCCTTGAACGGAAACAAATCCAAACTTGATTGAATCTGACCAATATTAGAGTGGAACACAAGATGTTTGATGAACTACACACAAAAAAGAATTTACCTTTAGGTGTGTGAACCCCTCCAATTTAACTTCCGACCTGCCTTCCAGCACCATCTTGCACCTCTCTTCACCTTTGAGGAATTTGATTGTGTACTAATTTGTTGTGATCGGCAAAATGAGCAAAGAGAGTGATTTACCCGAAGTGAATGATAACTTCGTTGTGGCAGCAACTTCTCTTCCTCCCTTTCGATCCAAGTTAATGACTGTGAAATTGAGTAGTAGTAATTGCCAACAATGACACAAGATGGACTGAAAGGTATTCATCGCTCGGGTCATCTATTTCATGATCCACCTAAGACTATGATGGAAGATTGGGAAGCTGATGATAGCTTGAACATGAGCGCTATGTGGGAATCCATGGAGCTCGATATTCTTGATACTGTGATGCAGTGCTTTATGGCTAAGGAGCTTTGGGATCATTTTTAGTCAACCTATTCGGGTTTGACCATTATGAAACATGCCAACAATGTTCACCAGGCCTACTGTCGTTGTGAGATGGGAAGTAAGAGTATTGATGAGTAACTACTCCCACTTTAAGAAGACATGTGATGAGTTGCAAGAACTCTTTCCATTGAGCATTAATCTGAAGCAGATGCAAAAGTGCCAATAACAGATTCATGTTCTCACCTTTCTCGGAGGATTCTCAAGTCTCATGAGGCTGCACGACCTTTGGTAATGGAATTCCTGCCTCCAAGAGTATGTTAGAGGCCTAAAACCCTGTTGAGAAGATGTTTCCTCACCTTCCCTCAATCGTCACTAGCGACACCCTAGAAGAGAGAGATCTGCATTGGTTGCTTCTCAGGCCTCATTTTAGTCGAGGAGGAGGATGACATTGTCGTGGGGGTCGCACAAGTGGTTTCAATGGTCGCTTTGCTAGCTGTGACAGCTCACAGTGTGGCTCAAGCACTTCACTAGCCCAGATCATGTGCAACTATTGCAAAGAGTTTGGGCATACAATGTGGTATTGCCCTAACCAGCATTCTCAGAATACTCGACCATCACACACTGCGCATGTCGCCTCCATTTTGACCAACATTCAGTTAGACACATGAGAACTTCATGCTCTCCAACGATATCGTACTTATCAGGGACAGCCTTCTTCTTCTGTCACATTAGCTAGGTCTAGTAGTGTTTGCTTAACTACCACTGCTCCTACATCATGGGTAATTGACTCAGGTGCTTCAGATCATATGACTGAAAATTCATATATATTGTCCTAAGTTATAGAGTCATTTTATTCACATGTTTGTCTAGCTGATGGTTCTACCTTCCCGATTGGGGGGGGGGGGGGGACATGTTGACCTCACTCCCAATTTACCTCTTAGTTCTATTATGTATATAACTAATCTTTTGAACTGTTCAGTTACCTTCTATCCTAATCACTGTGTGTTTCAGGAGATTGGGATGGGATGAATGATTGGCACATGCCATGAATCTGAGTGTCTCTATCAGCTGGATGGTGTTCCTATCTCTTTTGCTTACTCAGACAATTTATACAATTTATAAGACAAATTAGATACTATGTAGTACAACTGCCCACCACAGGCTGCCTCTCAAAAGTTGGTTAACCGATTAGGTGACTCTTCATCATAGGCTATATTATTTATATTATATTTTATTATAGTTAATAACCGATATGGGACATCACTGTTTCATCTCTACTCAATTTCTGAAGCCAAGCAGTGTGAAACTGGGTGGTCCCCATTGTTACATTGCCATGTCATCATCCATTTTGACCGAAGTCAACAGGATCAAGGCCAAAGCTTTTTGCTGTACACAACATGGTGGACCCCCCATACATATATATATATATACTATTTTTTTATAAAAAAAAATTTAACACCGGCCGTTACAATTACTCTCGTGCAATATGGTTATATTTAATGAAATCTCGTTCTGAACTATTCTCTATTTTTAAATCTTTTTGTGTTGAGGTTAGAACCTAATTTGATATTAGTGTTAAATCTGTGTGGCGATAATGCCTGAGAATACTTTAGTTCTGAGTTTAACACAATTATGTCTATTCTGGTATTCATGAATCCTCTTGCCCTTACACCCCTACACAAAACGAGGTTGCAGAGCGTAAAAATCGTCATGTTAGAGGTTGCAAGAAAAATGCTTATTCATAGACAATTTCCTCTGCATTTCTGGGGGGATGCGGTTTTTACTGCATGTCACCTAATTAACCGCATGCCCTCATCTGTGTTAGATGGTCAAACACCATTTTCCGTTTTATTTCCAAATGTTGGCCCATTCCCTTTCCTCCCAAAATCTTCGGGTGTGTTAGTTTTGTCCATGACCATCATCCTGGTCACTCCAAGTTAGTTTCCCGTTATATCCGATGTATTTTTCTAGATTACTCTCCCTTCTATAAAGGTTATAGATGCTATAGTCCTGAGTTACGTCGTTGTTTTATCTCTGCTGATGTTACCTTTAATGAGTCCAAACCTTATTTTTCTACCACTTCCTCTGGTTTATCTTCAGTTCCCTCTGATGCGTCTGAATCTGAATTTCTAACCTACCCTAGAACCGTGGTATCTACTTCTCCTGGTTCTGTAGCACGATGCTCCCCAGCAATGCCCGAACGACATGCAATCACTCAAGTGCATAAACAATGTTCGAACACCACTCCCTCAGATCATGGCACTATGCCCATTGTCCCATAGCCCCATGTAGATGAAACACCACCACCTGGGCCTGCTCATACACCCCCACTTTCATCTATTGAACTCACTCCTATTATTCCCTATTCTAGTGAGCATTCTGATCTTGATCTTCCCATTGCCATACGCAAAGGCAACCATTCCACTGCACATCCTATATACGTTCGTTTTTCACATTCTAACTTGTCGTCTGCCCATCATGTATTTGTCTCTAATTTGGACAGTCACCAGGTTCCTAAGTCATTATCAGAAGCATTGTCACACCTTGGTTGGAGTTAGGCTATGCAAGAAGAGATATTTTCTCTTGAAGAAAATGGTACTTAGGATCTTGTTAACCTTACATCTAGCAAATGTCGTGTTGGTTGTAAATAGGTGTACACAGTTAAAGTCAACCCAGATGGATCACTGGCTCACCTAAAAGCAAGATTGGTTGGTAAAGGTTATTCACAGACCTATGACATTGATTATGATGAGACATTCTCTCCCGTGGCCAAAATGTCTTCTGTTCGGATCATTATTGATTCGGTTGCTCTGTTTCATTGGCCAATCCACCAAATTGATGTCAAGAATGCATTTCTCCATGGCGTTCTTGAGGAGTTTTATATGAAGCAGCCCCCGATTTTGTTAGTAATGCTGAACCCACTAAAATCTATTACTTGAAATGGTATTTGTACGGACTCAAACAGTCTCCCCGTGCTTGGTTTGGTCATTTCACTGAGGGTGTCACGAGTTTTGGATTGAGGGTGAGTAATAATGACCATTCTGTGTTCTATTGACATCATCATGGGAAGATAATCATTTTAGTTGTATGTCACGCCCCGCTTCCCGGAATACGGGAACACAGGCACGTAACTGAGGCCCAGCAAATGATATAAATACGCCAACTCATATCATCCATAAGTTGTACCAGTCTTAACTCAACAATATAAGAAAAATTAATCACAACCACGCAGGAAACATGATCACATAAACGAGAATGAAATTCGATAACCAAATCTGGAATATAAAAACTTACCAAATAGCTCGAGAGGCTCCAGCTCCAATCTTAGAAGAACTGCTCACCGATGCCTTCTGAAATTTCTCCTTATACACTTGTACTTGTTCATCTAAAAAGAAAGAATAATTTGTCCTTAGAGCAAGTCGTGGACATGCAAGTGGAGAAACAGAGAAACAATGATAATAGTGGTATAACAATGAATTCAATAAACTATGAAACCATTAGTGTTAAACAGTGACAAACCGATAATGGCATAATATGCAATACTTTGATTTATCGCGATAACAATAAACAATATCAATAATGGCAATAGTAGAGGTAACACTGTTCAATAAGATAACAATATGCAATGATAATGTGATGAGAGCCTTAGGTCTATTGTTCATTTTTAATTCTAGCTAATGCACGTACTACTGTGTCCCATGTGTGCCGTACCACAGGTTCGATGCATACAATCAATTTCGCTTAGACTAAGGCGGTAGATTCTATAGTTCATGTACTCGGGAACATTATTCAATAAAGACCGATGATCGAATCAATCGAGATACTGAAGTCAGTAATCTGCAATTAACTGATGACCGATATAACCAATAGACCGATAGACCGATAGACCGATAATTAGGGAAACACGGGTCCCTCTTCCGAGTACAGTCACCATGTCATCAACTACTTTAATCAACCCTTAACTCCGGCTTGCTTTACTTTCTTTACTCAATTATCATACAATAATGCAATTAATAAGGGACGCTAGAGAAGGTGACAAAACAACCCTAAGATCATGCAATATACTATATACAATTAAATACACTAAATATAACATTATAAACACAATTGTACATTATAAAGCATAAAATCTCAATTCTGGACAGCAGTAGGTTGCTGTACCAAAATCAGTATTCCCGTTGCTACAGGACAGCAACTATGGATCCGTCAGGTGTTCTAGAAACTATACTCCCGTCCGGTTCCAACGCATACTTAAAGCCTATATTCCGATGACGGTAGCTAAGTGAAATTCAGTGATCTTTATAGGTTTTAGTTTCTGGCTGGGTGTAGATGTTGTCTAATTTTAATTACAAAGGAAGTAAATAAATATTATAAAAATCAGTAAAAATAGTTTTTAACACCCTAAATATGTTATCTACAAATCTGAAATTTATCTTGGCCATATGTGATTAATAATTTACTTAATTCATTAGCCTAACTTGTTATGTACGTGAATCTGAAATTACAGCGCAGCTGTAGCAAAAGGTTCATAACTGTGGCAGTATAAGTCCAAATTCGAAAGTTCCGGTGTCTATCGACATCTAGACAGATAGGGCTACGATTTACTTTCAGGGAGTTTCTGATTTTAATGAAGTGATCTAGGTCTAAACAGCACATTAAGGTTCAGATTAGTGTAAATTCCAGAATGGTCTACATGTTCATTTAAAATAAAATGGTTAAAAAATTAAGGATAGCAAATTGGAGTTTAATTAATCATAATCACAGCGAATCAACCTTATGTGAACATGGTATTAATGTAGGTGATGTCCAACATTCTAATAATTACAATTCAACAATTTATCAATAGCAATCACATCAACAATCAACTAATTTATACAATCTACTATAGCTAATTGTCATTTAATGTCATGATATGAAATGTGTCTATAATTCCCTATTTTATAATCAATAACTATAACTATATGGTGTATGAATATCCCTATACATTAGAGGCAAAAAGATGGCACGATGTCGAGACTACCACTTGGATTCGCTAGTGTAAATCTGTGGCATCTCAACGATAGATACAATAACATTTTACGATTTTAAATAGGATCCACTTGCGGAATTCAATAAAAATTATCGAATATAATACAAAAACATTCGATAGAAATGACTTGCCTTTTTGACGATTAGATCTGATATATTGAGAATAACGGGATCGAAATCCTGGCGACACGGCGACAAGCAAACGATCACCGTAATCACGCTCGGGCACGGATCTCGATAATGACCAAGATGATGACCAAGTTGAAGATAAAGCGAATCCAATGGCTGAGATCGAACATACATAAACATATAAGAATTAGAATAGTACCAAAAGATTAAATTTACCATGATTGATAATTGACGAATGAGGACAAAAAGTAGATCAATGTTTACTCACCAAGCAAAGGACGAACGAGACGATCCAAAAGCCGAGATCAAGTTGATCAACCAATCGACGGCCGAGATCGAAGATCAAGATCCAGATTAAGATGGTGATGATGATCTGATCAAACCGGGAGGAGATCGGGCGATCCAGGATCACTTGATGGTGATCTGATCGAATGGTTGATATTGATCCATGCACTATTGGTGGAAGCACACAAAGATAGCGGCAGCCATGAGGAATGGTGTGTGTGCAACACAACGGGAGGGGACGACGGCGGCCAGGGGAAGCGGCACCGGCAACGGAGGGGTCGCGATCTACTGGCGTCTCTATAGGCGGAGGGCAGTGGACAATGGCCATGGCGGCGAGCGGCCAAGGCACACAGGGGCGAGCGACGGGGCTACCACTGCGGCGACGAGAGCTCGACTGGGACGACGGCGATCAGGAAGGTGTTGTCGCTGGTTGTTGCGGCGTCGGACAGTAGTCGTGCGGCATCGTTGCTAGAGTCCGCGAGGGTGAAAAGGCGGCTGGCACTGTAGTCGCAGGCGTAGGGAGGCAGCGACGGGAACTGGGGGGATTCTGAGGGTGGTCGCGACTCTGGTGGGTGCTGGCTGGCACTGGTGCTGTCGTCGACTTCGAGGTGTGTTGAGATGGACGGGAGAAAGAGGGGGAGGCTACCAATGCTGTCGCTGTGGAGGAGCGGCAGGGAGGGGGTACAGCGATGCGACTGGGGGGGAGGACGTCGGGGTGGAGGATTGAACAGGAGTAGGGTTTTCGGAAGGTGAAGAGGTAGGGGAAATGGGGAAGATGGAAGGTTTGCGGCTGGGTAATTAGCAGTAGTATAGGTTTTAGGGTTAGGTTTAGTAGAGTAGGTTTTTAGTAGGGTATTTATATAGTGGGTATTTGGTTATTGGGTAAAGAATCCAATAAGAATAGGGTAGGTTTTAATTAAAGGACCCAACAAGATAATGGGTTTGGGTTTGGATTTTAATGGGGTATTAGAATCTAACAGAAAAGACCCAATAGAGTAGATAAAATAATAAATGACAATTAGGATTATACAACAAAATATATTTGTACCACAATATGGAAATTATTCGAAATGACTACAAATACAATTTACGATAGAAATATATTTTTTTAAATTAAAAGTCAAGGGTAATAATATTAATAGTAAAATACCAATAATAATATTGATAACAAGAATAGACAATAAAGTTGGAATATACTATTTTTCGGAGTAATTATAATTTCCAGTTCGAAAAGAATTTTATTAGAAGGTCCAAGTCGAGTTTAAAATAATAACGAATTTATGAATAATTAAAATACGAAAAAATATTCAGAAAATATGTATTTTGGGAAACAGGGGTTACATTGTATATATTGATGACCTTGTAATTACATAAGATGATTAGAATGGTATTGAAGATTTGAAGTCATATATTCAACATAAATTTCAAAATAAGGATCTCGGGTGACTAAAATATTTCTTGGGGATCGAAATTGCTCGATCTAAGCAGAGAATTTGTTTATCATAGAGAAAGTATGTGCTGGACATACTTACCGAGAGCGGTATGCTAGGATGCAGGCCATCACACACTCCTATGGACCCAAATTCCAAGTTGTTGCCAAATCAGGGTGTCTTGTTGGAGTATCCAGAGAGATATAGAAGGCTTGTGGGGAAACTGAATTATCTCACAGTCACTCGTCCTGATATTGTATAGTTTATGGCCTACTCCTCTTGTAGAGGATTATTGTATACTGATGGTGGACATTGTCGTATTGTAGGTTAGTCAAATGCTGACTGGGCTAGCTACCCAATGACTAGGAGATCTACCATTGGGTATTGTGTGTTTGTTGGAGGAAACTTAGTTTCATGGATGAGCAAGTAACAAATTGTAGTGTCTCGATCGAGTGCAGAATCCGAGTATTGTGCTATGATTGACCTTACATGTGAAATGACATGGATCAAAGGATTACTTACTGAGTTAGGGGTTCTTCAGTATCAGCTGATGTGTATGTATTGTGACAGTTAGTCGACCATCCATATAGTCACTAATGCTCTGTTTCATGAACAAACCAAACATATTAAGGTGGACTGTCATGTGGTTCGCAACAATATTAGTGGCACTCCGTATAAGCCCCCTCAGATAGAAGCTAAACATACTTGTACTGATCACCACCTAACTAATGCTCTCACAAAGTCCCTTGTGAGAGCCACAATACAGTTTATTAATGACAAGTTGGGCATGTACGACATATATGCTCCAACTTGAGGAAGAGTATTAAAGATGTGTTTAGTCACGTACGGGCAAAGCTCATGCTTGTAATAAAGTCATGTATAAATGTAATGTGGATTGTAAGTTTAGGAGAGAAAAGTTATTAGTACTATCTCCAATTATTAAGCACAAAACAACTCTCTCTGGAAGCTCGAGAAAATATTTGATTCCTTCTCTCAGATCCCAAACTTCCCTCCACCATTTCATCAACTTACAAACCAAAAACTCCCTAAAAACCAGAATTACTCTCACATCTCCACTCATAGAAATCTACATATTCATTACACACCACGAGTTGAGAATCCCCTCTACCGATGGGAGAACGATAAAATCAACTCTTTTAATATGTAGAGGAACGAGCAAAGATGGTGTAGCGATTAGGGTTTCTTAAACAACATGAAAGAGTAGAAATCAACATAGTAAATATATTTTCGTCCCTTCAAACAATTGAGTAGTACTCACCAATCTCTCTGCACAAGGCTACAAAGTAATTTTCTTATCTACAGAAGTTCTTTCACCAAAATCCTAGAAATCTCCAAGCAATCTAGCTTTTTTTAACCCCCCACATAAACCCTAACGTCTCGAGTTTTTTGCCGTAGTATGCCACTTTTTGAAAATATTTGCGATTATGGGTCAATTTCGAAACTATTAGCGCTCGTGGGCTACTTTGTGCCACATCAATAGCGGCCGCTATTCTTATTAGCGACATCTTTATTTTGAAAGTCGCTAATGGAAACAGCGGCCGCTATTTTAAAATATTTTGAATTTTTTGTTTGTTGTCACTATTCCCACTAGCGACCTTAGTATATATAAGGTCGCTAATAGGATTAGCGACCTTTAATGAACTGTATTCTAACACTTAGCAAAATCTAGAGAGCTCGTGCTCTCTGAAAAACTAACAATCAATTTATTTTTGAAACTAAGGTCGCTATTCGGAATAGCGACCTTAGTTGTACAAAGGTCGCTATTCGGGAATAAAGGCATTTATTGTACTAAGATCGCTATTCCGAATAGATACCTTTATTTTACTAAGGTCGTTATTTCGAATAGAGACCTTAGTTGTGTGACTATTTTACAAATTTTATAAAGAACAAGGAGATTGAGTTTCCTACTGAGGTCGTTATTGAGAATAGCGACCAAACTATACTATGGTTGTTATTCCCAATAGCGACCTTAGTTATTTTGCAAATCTTACGGAGCAAGGAGATTTAGTCTTCTACTGAGGTCAACATTCGAACTAGTGACCTCAGTTTTAATTTTTTTTCCCCCAAGTTAGCAAAAGTTATCTAAAAATTGCTAATGTCTAAATATATTTATTTATTTGAGGTTGTTAATCCCATTAGCGACCTCAAATATACTTCAGTCGCTAGTGGCCTAGTGGGAATAGCGACAGCAAACAAAAAATTCCAAATATTTTAAAACATAGGCTGCTATTCTTATTAGCGACTTTCAAAATAAAGAGGCCGCTAATGAAAATAGCGGCCGTTGCTGACATGACACCAAGTAGCCCACGAGCGCTTCAAAAAGTGGCTTAGTCCGGCAAAAAAGTCTAACATCTCTCTCTCTAGCCTCCACTGACTCAGTTCAATTTGAATTCGGATTTAGACTTTATCTCAAAACCCGATTCGATTCAAATTTAAATAGGATCAACTAGGTCAACTAACATTGGAAGCCATCACAAAGTATAATTTTTTCCCAAAACGACCCTTTTTTGCAAAGTTTTTCCCAAACCGCCCTACTTTTTTTTATTTCCCAAACCGCCCTACTCGGTCTTTCAAAGACCGACTCTAGTGCAAATAGACTCGGTCTTTTTGGACTCTTGCGTTTTTAATAACGCAGATCCCCTTTCTTCTCTTCTTCTCTCTCTATTTTAACTTATTGTATTTCTCTAACTCATCTTCCTAAATCTAGGGCGACCTCCTACCCACAAAATCTCATCTTAATCCAAATATATTTACCAATTTCTTCCTAACTCTCTAAGCATCTCCCCTAAAAAAAACCCTAAACCCATCTTTTGAAAGATCCCTATTTTGGATTTTTGCTAAATTTGAAGAGGATAGCAACTTCAACTCTTTTACCCTAATATCTACGGCTATATCCTTGACGCTTGTGAAGGTACGATGAATATTGGCCTTTAATTTTCGATCTTTTTTTTATAGATTTTGTTTGTGGTTAGATAATAACTCGCATATCCGTATAAATATACGTAGGTATGGATATTGAGATTCCTATTTGGTTATACTTTGGTGGTGAAATAATTCGTGATCCAAAGATTGGTAGTTGTTACAGTGTGTTGGATCCGGAAATAGTTTGGGTACCTCGTACCATAACACTCGCAGAAGTAGTTGAAAAAATTTATGAAGTTACTAATTGGGATAGGAATCAATGGAAGGTGAAAATTTTAGCTCGATACGCAGCAGGTAGAGGAGATGGTCAATATTTTATGACAGTGCCCGTACCTACTGATAATGCACTGAAGTCATTGATTGGTAGGACATTTGATCCCAATTGTGCTTGGTCTGCATTAGAGTTATACATTCAGCAAATTCAAAATTTGGATGATCGGCCATATGATATTCCCAGTTCAAGCTTCATAAGGGTAGTACCTACACAGTAGATGAGGTATAACCCTGCTCAACCTTCACAACCAAATTCACTGTCCTCACAAGAAAACACCTACACAAATACAAGAAACGCTGATTCTACAGATGTTGAGTTGCCACCCCAACCTAGTTCGGTTCCTGACTATGTTCCAAATGACAGTGTGTTTGAGCTCTTTCAAAATGCAGTGGTTAACAACAGCTTATTAGATGATGATGAAGAAGAGGAAGAAACAGACGATGATGAAAGTGTAGAAAATGATGATGGAGAAGAAGATGATGATGTAGCAAATGTAAATCCTACGAACAACAGTTCTAACGAAGTGAGAGCTACTGATAGCTATGCTAATGTTAACGCTCATGTTACGGAGGAGATGGCTCAAGCTGCTAGAGTCCCCCCATTTCCACAAGAGTCCTCTGGTTCATCCAATGTAGACGAATTTTACGTTGGACAGGAGTTTGTAAGCAAAGAGTCCATTCAACAAGCTATGAAGGTGTATTCTATCAAGAAACATCGTGAATTTGTCACATTGAAAACAATACCGTCACTGTACACTGTCAAATGCAAAATGGCACCTAGAAAACGTACAATTGAGGAGATCGTACAAGGTCCCCCAGGAGTAAGTGATGGTGGATGTCCTTGGAGATTACGAGCTATTGTTCCAAAAGGGGGGAGAAATTTTGTAGTGAAGAAGATAGTTGGGCCTCATACTTGTACGAATCCCACGTTGAATCAAGACCACTGTAAAATAGATGCTAACCTTGTTAGTAATTTGATTGTGGGTGTGGTGAAGAAGGATATTGCTTTATCACCGGGGGCAATTATTGAGATTGTAAAAATAGAATATAATTATCAGATTTCATATAAGAAAGCTTGGAAAGCAAAACAAAAGGCAATTGAGAGGTTGTACGGTACCTTCGAAGAAGCATACACGAAGCTGCATTTTCTACTAACAGCAATTCAAGCAGCAAATCCAGGAACCGTTGTCCACTGGGATAAATATGAGTCTAGCCCCAGCGAGGAAACATTCAAGGGAGTATTTTGGTCATTTGGTCCTTCCATTGAAGGTTTCAAATCTTGCAGACCGGTTATTAGTGTAGATGGAACTCACTTGTACGGTAAGTACAAGGGTTGTTTGCTAATTGTTGTTTCCCAGGATGCGAATGGTTGCTTATTTCCATTTGCATTTGCATTGGTGCATGGAGAGAGTATAAATACGTGGACATGGTTTATGACTTGCATCCGGTATTATGTCACCGATCGCACTGAGTTGTGTGTTATCTCGGATCGTCATGCTGGTATACTGTCTGCTATGGATTTGCAAAACGGAGCTTGGAACGAACTGAATGGATTTCATCGATATTGTATGCGTCATTTTGCCACAAATTTTTTTAGCAAATTTGGTAGCAAGGCATTGCGGAAAAAGGCCAAAATTATAGCTTGTCAACACCAGCCCAAAAAGTTCATGGCCAAACTCGCTGAACTTGAAACCGTCAATGTCAAGGCGGCTAATTGGTTGAAAGAGAAGCCGGTAGAGAAATGGGCACTTTATGCAGATGAAGGTCGACGATATAGAATGATGACTACGAACCTGTCAGAATGCTTCAATTCAGTATTGAAAGGAGTCCGTAGTTTACCAGTAACTGCGATTGTTGAGACAATCTTTTTACGTCTCAACTCTTACTTTACTACTCGTCGACAGGAAGCTAGTAAGCTTTTATGTGAAGGGAAGATTTTTGCTAAAAGTGTACATGATTTGATTGATAGTCGTCGTGAAAGGGCAAATCAACATGAGGTTACAATGTTTCATCATCAGCCTGGAGTTTTTTCCGTGAAAACGGGTATACGCATGGTTAATGGAGAACGGAAGGGTGGGAACTTGCACACCGTGAACTTGGGTACGAAAACATGCACATGTATGAAGTTTCATCTATATCATATTCCCTGTTCTCATGTATTAGCAGCTTGTGCATATCGTGCAATCGATCACAAGCCTTATGTTGATAAATTTTATCTTGTCACGTCATTAGCACAAACATGGGCTCCCGTGTTTAGTCCTATTCTAGATCAAGCATATTGGCCTACTATCGACGGTCCACGACTCGTACCGGATGCTAGTTTGCGACGTTCACGGAAAGGCCGACCTAAATCCACGAGAATACGCAATGATATGGATGTGAGAGATAGTTCTAGCAGGGGTACAAGAATGAAATATTCAAGTTGCGGGTTGGAAGGACACAACAAGCGTCGATGTACTAACAGAGCATCTCAAAATAATTAAAATTTGATTATGTGCTTTCTAGTGTGTTTGTAATATTTATATCGAACTAAGCACTTAGTTTGGATGTGTTTAATTGTCGAAATTGTATGATGTTATATTGATGTTATGAGTTAGTATAATTTTGTAATATTTTGAATGTGGTAGGTGTTGTAAATTTTTTAGTTAGTTTGATTCAACAATTTTTTAGTTAGTTAGTTTTGATTGTGGTTGTGAAGATGTTCTTAATGTTCTTATTGTGGAGATGTTATTAAGATTGTTGATGTGGTTGTGGAGTTGTGGAGATGTGGTTGTGGAGTTGTGATGATGTTGAAGAAATTGTATGTGGCTGTAGTTACTTGTAATCAAATAGACTCAATTGTAAGCAAAAAATAAATCAGCATCAAGAGTCGGTCTTTCAAAGACCGAGCTCAATATAACTAGACTCGGTCTTTGAAAGACCGAGTCTTGAAGCTGATAGCCAAATTTTGCAATCAGCTTCATGACTCGGTCTTTCAAAGATCGAGTCTAGTTATATTAAGCTCGGTCTTTGAAAGACCGACTCTTGATGCTGATGGAGATTTTGATACAGCCAAATACAACCCCTTTCATCTCCCTTTTACAAAATATAACTACAAGACCAAGACCACACAAACACATCTTTTTCACAACCAAGACCACACATCAATAAGAACATTATGAACATCTTCACAACAAACACCCCACAACTATAAAAAACTCAGAGCAAGCAGACCCTGAACATATACAAAATGAGCAAAACTGATCAAAGTCTCCACAAACTGGACTCCACCAAAATATAAAAAATCTGAACTTCACCACTCAGTACCAAAATTCCACCAACTTACAAACACAAGCATATTGATAAGAAATTTACGGCTTACTAGCCATACAAAGACATGATAATTACCACAGTCAATTTCTTCAATACCATGCCCCATGCAACGAGAGGTCAAACGGTGGAATGTCACCGATGATTTCTTAGAAACGGTGAACATTCCATCTCTGAACGTAATCGAAGAAGCAAGTGGCCCAATTGTGTCCGGGGGTACGGCCCATTCCTGTGATGTTATGCATCTCGGCATTGAATGGCGCGGCAACTGGAATCCCCTGGTGAAGACCAAACTGGCGTAACACCCTATCGGGGTAGTAAAACTCAACAACCCCAAAGTTGATTAGCAGTGCTTTCGTGAGCCACAAATTACGCCTGAACGTGCAAATAGGTGGCAGTCGAATCAGTTGCTCCTCTGTGTAAGGGGTCCACACCACACAGTCAGCGGCCAACCTATCGAGCTCATCGCGGTAGTATGTCAAGCACCTGTTGGGGTTGGCTGTCCATGTCAGTTTGCCTGTCCAATACACACCGATAGGAGGTAGCATGTCGATATCATCGGGAAGAACTCTCCAATGTTGAGATTGGATCCGTACTACGGGCTGACCTACGTGAATCCGCTCCCAACTCCATATCTGCAGTAAAATCAGAGGTCCATTCATCTGGTTCGAACCTATACTGCACAGACACAGACTCCGATACAGTGACGATAGTATTGCACTGTCCCAACTGTAACGGCTGACCCTACCTAGATCGGCAATTAAGGGCAAGAACATCAATGCTACGGTATTTCCGGTCGAATTTGGAAACAAGACCGTGCCGAATAGCGTTAGAATATACGCCCTACAGTAGCACTCCACCTCCGCTGCAGTTGAAGCGTCATTCAATCTATCTTTAAACGTGTCCTTCAACCACTTTAAACGGATAAATTTTCCATTTATCGCACCGGCTTCTACTTCAACCCCTAAGTACTCCTCCACTATATACACTGGGTCGAAGTCCATCGATCCTGTGACTGCCTCTCCATCGATTGGAAGCCCGGTTAGTATGGCAACGTCCTGTAGAGTGACCGTCATCTCCCCGACTGGCAGGTGAAATGAGTGTGTCTCGGGCCTCCATCTTTCAAGCAGTGCTTCCAAAAGTGGACGATCGCACTTGATGGATGTCATCCTGGCAATACCATAGAACCCATAATCTCTTAGTATCTCGTGTATACGTGGGTGCACAGGTAGCGGATGACCAGTCCTAAAGCAGCACTCCGTAGCCTCACCGTTCCAAACATTCTGCGATCGATGCAACGGCTGGAGAGTGAGGAGTGAAGGGTCGAGTGGTCCGGGGCCTCCTGAAGGGATATATGACGACGAAGGGACCGAAGAAGAAGTGCCCGCCTCATTTGGATTGAATTCAACCTACATAACAATAACATTTACATCAATAGACCGAAATGTAATACAATTCTATTAGAATCAACATTTAATTACTTACATTAGTAGCCTCGGTAGGAGCACGACCACGATCACGTCCACCGCGAGTACGTGCTCTATCGCCACGTGGAGGTCTACTACTTTCTCCTACCTCCATGTTACCCCTTGTGCGTGCCATTTACAATAGGCTACAAATCCTACAAGTTCAACAAAAATGTTATTAACTATACATAACCAAGATATAAAAACAAATTCTATATAACAATGACGTTGATTCTCTAATTTTAGCAAAAAACTAGAGTATAACAAATTCAATAAATTCTATACATAACCTAGATTCTATAAAATTCTAAAAAACTAGATTCAACAAATACTATATGGAATTCTATACAAAATTAAAAAACGCCTACGTACAACATTGATTCAACAACAAAATTCTATTCAACAAGGTTATTGGTGCAACGCCTAATTAAAAAACTAGACTCAGTCTTTCAAAACAACAAAATTCTATACATAACCTAGATCTTGTACAAAATTCTATATGGAATTCTATATAACAAATTCAACTTCAACAAATTCTAAATTTTCTAACTCTTTCTTAATTTTAGCAAAAAACTATATACAATTCAACAAATACTATATAACAATGCCGTTGATAGCACCAACTTCAACTCTTTCAACTCTTTCTTTTTGAACAAAATTAATACTAAAAATAACAACAATAACTACTCTACATTGTCAACAATAAGTCAAATTCAACTCATCAACTTCACAATAGGATCAACAGTAACACAAATTTTTCTTAGCAAAAGCTTAAGAAATATACCTTACAAGTAGGAGAATCCAAAGACGAAGACGAAATTGGCGAGAAGAGCAAGATCCTACAACCGAAATCTTCAAAAGACGAAGACGAAATTGGCGAGGTCTACAAAATTGGGTATTCGGGGTTTAGGGTTTTAAGAAATAATCAATTTTGGGGAATAGGATTGGGGAAAATCGAAATTGGATTAGAGAGTAATTGGTTTTGGGAAGTTTAACGATCGATTAAGGGAGTAATCGAACAAAAAATTGGCGAGTGCGACGGATTCGTTGAGGGACAGAGCGAAGAAGAAAAAAAACACTCAAAATTCGAGAAGAAGAAGAAAGGGGATCTGCGTTATTAAAAACGCAAGAGTCCAAGACTCGGTCTTTGAAAGACCGAGTCTAGTGCAAATAGACTCGGTCTTTGAAAGACCGAGTCTTGCTCTTTGATTTTTCAAAGCGCAACTAGAGTCGGTCTTTGAATGACCGAGTAGGACGGTTTGGGAAATAAAAAAAAAAATAGGACGGTTTGGAAAAAACTTTGTAAAAAAGGGTCGTTTTGGGAAAAAATTCCACAAAGTATCCATCATCATTTAGGTCACACACGTCTTGATTCTTGACTCATCGCAGCTCTCGTGACTCAATAATTATACATGCATATCCTGTAGTAATTCCTACGAAAATCCTCACAAAGAATTCAATGTCATTGACATTAATCAATGGAACATGACATCCTTTGTCACACAAACATACTCATTCCTCTTTCTTACCCTACATAGATAAATGTCATTCTTCAACCTTTCTCATCATTTACTGCCACTAACACCAAAAACATATATACTACTCCATTGGCCACATTAAAAAACTATGTAGTAGTAGTTGTTGGTTAACCATTCCCTTCAATCACTTAACCAACTCCACTGTCTTTCCCTCCTACATCATCATTCATTCTCTCATCACTATTCATTCTCCTATCCCTCCCTCCTTCCTCTTCTCATACCAACCATGAAGCTACTTCTCATCATCTTCTTCTTTTTCTTCTTCTTCTTCCTCTCCCTCCTCTCAACCTCCTACTCATGCCCTCTCCTCACTCAAGCATTCAGCTCGGTATCCAACTTTGAACTCCCCAACACTACCACCATAACTTGCTCCGATATTCAAGAACTCAATCTTTCATCCAGGAACCTAACAGGAACAATCTCATGGATGCTCCTCAAGAACATGTCCAATCTCCGGTCCATCGATCTCTCCCTCAACTCCCTCCAAGGCTCGATCCCGGGAGCATTCTGGTCCTCCCCTTCCCCTCTCATTCACCTCAATCTCGCTTTCAACCGCCTCGGTGGTGCCCTCCACTTTCAAACATCCACCTCTCAGCTACAAACTCTCAACCTGTCCAATAACAGATTCACCAACGCAGCCGGTACAATCTCTTCCTTCTCCAATCTCAGCTCCATCGACCTCTCCCACAACAATCTTAGCTTCGTCCCTACTGGACTTGACAAACTTGGCAATCTCAACTTCTTGGATGTGTCCTACAACTCTATGTCTGGATTTTTCCCTAGGGACTTCCCCATAACCAACAACCTCAAATTCCTCAATGTCTCATTCAACAAACTCACAGGCCACGTCAATTCAACCATGGTGGACAAGTTCGGTAGCTCGGCTTTTATAAGCCCTGGTCACTCGATCTCCTTCGCTTATTCTATGTTAGCAAAGAAAAAGCATAATAAACTTGAAGACTACAAACCAAGTAAGAGGGTGCATCACAAACTTGTTGTTATACTTGCAACAACTGGTACATTGAGAGGGCCCATCGTGAAGTGATCGAAGCAGCCAGAAAAATGGAGGCGCTCAAAAAGGCAACGGAGGAAGAATCTGAGAGGGCGGAGGCGAGGAGTCACGCTGGTGAGCGGCGTAGGTACCGCGTCAAGGGTTCCAACGGCCGCACAACCCCGACCCAAGAACCAGTCAAAGAGGCGACAGCTAAGGGTCAGAGCAACACTTCTCTTTCCCCAGGCTGTAGCAGCAAAGTTCTGCAAAGTTACCACGCCACTGGCAGCCCTGCTAACAGCCCAGAGGTCAGGCCAAAAGAGAAGCGGATATCGACAAAAGAGTGGGTAGAAACAGTGTGGAAAGCACCCCAGGGGCAAAAAGAAGCACAGCTCGCTCAGAAAGCGCAGAGGGTAGAGGCGGTTTTGGGGGAAAAGGCGACTGGAGATCTGAGCGCTCACAGAGAGGGGATCTCAGAAGTTGGTGAGAAGAGGGGGGTGGTTGTCGACTCAGAGCTGAAGATTTCCAGATGTGGGAAAGAAGACACCCTCAGAGATAAAGCTCTTTTGGGGGAACAGGCGAGAGAAGGGCTTTTAGAGGTGGGTGAGAAGAGGAAGGCAGATCTGAGGATTTCCATTAGTGGGATAGATGACAACAACCTCAGAGATGAAGCTTCTCTACTCAGAGATTATGAGAAGAAAGGAGAAAATGAAAGAAAGAGCATGGTGGGTATCGAGAGTGACAATGGGGATCAAGAGACGCATGTGAGCGCCTCTTCATCTGCCCTGTCCCAATCGACACGTGGCAGGGTCTCATTGGGTTTAGTGGGCGGCAGCGATCTTGTCGCTTGTCAAATCGCCTCGGAAGCAGAGTCGAGCGGTGCGCTGCACCGCGGATTAAAGGGGAACTGCGGTGTGGTGCACCGCGGTTTAACTGGTGCCAGCGTTACTTTGGAGCGCGGAGGAATATACAACGTAGACGCAAGTTTGGTAGCTGCAAATGTTGAGGGGCCGGAAAGTAATTTTGAAAACGGGCCCAAAGAGGGGTCCGTAATGATGCACCCGATTACTGTTAGAAACTCGAACTCATGCGGGCCCAATGAGGGGTCTGCGGGAAGAGGGCTTTCATCACATCAACAGGAAATTCTGCACACAGATAGTGAGGAGGAACGAGAAGGGCGGCTAAATTTGGATGAAGAATTCTCATTTTCTGAGGAGGAGTCAGAAGATGGCGAGTTCATTGCTAACACTCAGAGAGAGGTCTCTCCTGAGTTGGTTCTATCCACTATCCCAGACTCTGCGCCCGGGAACAGAGTCGGAATGTCTCAGAGGACTGTTGGGTTCAGAGTGCAGCGCTCGCCCAAGAGGGCTCATGGGGAGTCCTTGGACGACTACCTTGAGGTGGCTGCGGCGGCCAAAACCGCTAAACTTGATAATGGAGGTACGACTAGTTTTTTAGCTTCCATTCTAAATTTCATGTCAGATAATGAGGTTTTTTTACTAGCTGAAACTTGTGGGTTAGAAGTTTGGGATTTAGAACGCAATGCGTTACTTCTCAACAAAATTAGGGGCTGGGAGATAGATAGGGTTCACACCAGTTCTGAGTATGCCCGCCACGATGGCGCAGGGTCGACTATCATTCTCGAGGATGTAGCCGGCCCCGCACCTTCACCTACGATCTCTGATAACAATGTCCCCCAATGAATACACTTTTCTGGAATGTTCGGGGACTGGGGGATAGAGGGAAGAGAGATATGGTAAGAGATGTCATTAATAACTCAAAGGCAGATGTTGTAGGTTTACAGGAGACCAAACTCCAATTCGGGCTCAAACTCAAAAGAGTTGGGGGCCATAGAATTAAGGAGTGGCTGTTTCGGCCGTCAGTAGGTGCCTCAGGGGGAATTGCCATAGGTTTTAACCCTGATATCCTCTCCTGCACCGAGGTGCATGGCGGTACTTTCTCTTTGTCGGCAACACTGAAACGACGTGCCGATGATTGGACACAGATGGTGACTGTTGTCTACGGGCCGAATGTGGCCACAGATCGAGAATCCTTCTGGCAAGAACTGACAGACATCCGGCAACGCTGGTCGGGGCCCTGGATGGTGGGGGGGGGATTTCAACATCACAAGATTTGCTTTTGAGCACAAGGGGAGAGGCGCCAGTGACAGGCACAGAGAGGAATTCAATAACCTAATTACGGAGCTGGAACTGATCGATATTCCAATCAATGATAGACTTTTCACTTGGTCTAATATGCAAGCGGCTCCGGTTATGGCAAAGTTGGACAGGATTCTAGTATCTATGGACTGGGAGGCTAAATTTCCTCTGGCTTCGGCTAGAGCGATCCCTAGACCAACATCAGATCACACTCCGATCTTTCTTGATTATGGAATTCGAGGGCTGCGAAAACCCAGGAAATTTAGATTTGAAAAGGCCTGGTTGGAAATTAGGGGATTCCACCATCTGGTAATGGAAAATTGGGCGCTTCCTATGGCAGGCAGGGACGCGGCATCTCGATGGTGTGGAAAAATCCGAAGGCTGAGAAAGAGGCTTGCTAGATGGAATCGATCTAGGTTCTCTACCATCTGGCACGCAAAGGAATCCTTCTTAGAGGGAATTGATGAGCTAGAACGGTTGGAAGAATCTAGAACCCTCTCACAGGAAGAGCGCAGCAGGCTATTACAACTCCGTCAGAACATAGCCAACCTCTATCGACTAGAAGAGATCAAATGGCAACAAAGGTCCAGGATTTCGTGGCTCAAAGAGGGAGACGCGAATACGGCCTACTTTCATCGGGTTGCTAATGCCAGAAGGAGATCCAATCTTATCCTTTCAATTCAGACAGAGTCAGGAACTTCACAAGATGAAAAGGTGATTACCACGGCCTTTCAAACTTTCTACAAGAACCTCTTCGGGAGGAAGAATGACTTTAGGATCCCAATGAGCGAGGATCACTGGCAGGTGTACCAAAACGACTCTGGTCTAGACTTTTTAGCGCTGGAGGAGCCTTTCTCAGAGTTAGAAGTCAAAACGGCAGTCAACCAGTTGGGAGCAGACAAATCACCTGGACCAGATGGCTTTCCCATGATGTTCTACCAGGTGTTCTGGGAAGAAATTAAAGGTGACTTTATGGACATGATGGAAGAATTTTACCACAATAATCTGAGACTGGGAATGTTCAACTTTGCAGAAGTGGTGCTGATTCCCAAACGAGAGGAGTCCAAATGCGTGGGGGATTTTAGACCAATTAGTCTGATAAATTGTTCGGCAAAAATCATTACTAAGGTACTAGCAATCCGCTTGGGAAGTATGATGGACAGCCTTATCAATAAATCCCAGACAGGCTTCATTAAAGGCAGATGTATACTGGACTGTGTGGCCACCGCTGAACAAGTGATCCACCACTGCCACAAGAGCAACTCCAAGAACTTCCTACTGAAACTGGATTTTGAGAAGGCTTATGACTCAGTGGATTGGGAGTGTTTGCTGGAGGCGCTCGGGGGGAGAGGTTTCGGAGATAAATGGATTAGATGGATCAGACAATGTTTGCACTCTAGCAAAACAGTAATCTCGGTGAATGGGAGACCCGGTCCATCGTTCCCGTGCAAGAAGGGACTCCGACAGGGAGATCCGCTATCCCCACTATTATTTACTATTGTTGCGGATGTGCTTAGAGGAATGATGGAAAACTGTCAGAGAAAAGGGTGGATAATGCCTGTTGCCAGCAGTGACACTAAGCAGGGTTGCACGATTCTTCAATATGCTGATGATACCCTTCTCTTCGGAAATAGCACTCTTACTGAAACAATTTGCTTTAAAGGGGTCCTCTATTGTTTTGAGGCCTGGTCAGGCCTTAGGATTAACTTCCACAAAAGCGCGCTGGTCCCAATTACTCTATCAGAAGCAGAAGCAAAGAAGCATGCCACTATTCTGAACTGCGTGACGGAGGAGTTCCCGATTAAATACTTAGGGCTCCCGCTCAAACCCGGGAGACTCAACAAGGCTGACTGGCTGCCAATTATAGACAGGGTGGAAGACAGACTGTCGGGGTGGAAAGGCAAGGCGCTCTCGCTCGGGGGTAGAGTCATACTCATCAACTCAGTGCTATCCAACCTGCCCATTTACTACATGTCGTTTTTTGAACTTCCAAAGTGGGTGATCCAAAGGATTGACCGAATCCGAAAAAGATTTCTTTGGAAAGGGGCAGATGCTAACAAGGGAGGCTATCACCTCATCAAATGGAATATCGCTTGTATGAAGAAGATACATGGAGGACTAGGTATCATTGACCTAAGAGATATGAACCTAGCTCTCCTAGGAAAATGGTGGTGGAAAGTGTTCCACCACTGTGGGGAAGGTTGGCAAGAGTTTATTCAACCCTACCTTCGAGGTAAAGGGACGAGAAGTTTAGGCTTCCGAGTGGGTCCTAAAACATCCCGCTTCTGGAGAGGCATCACAAAAGCTAGTGGGCCGTTCAACTCAGCAGTGTCGTCTGCTATTGGTAATGGGCGGTCCACCAGGTTTTGGTGGGACAAATGGTGTGGTCCACAGGCCCTCAAGGACGATTTCCCAGAGCTGTTTGAGAAATCGAATAGACCGAATATGTCGGTGGCTGAAGCATGGAAAAGAGGAAGTTGGAAGCCTTCGTTCCAAGGAATGCTTTCACCTGGGCTGCGGCAGCAATTGAGTGAACTTCAGGCGAGAATTATCCAATCGGGGGTGTTGTGTGGCCAAGGCCCAGACCAGTTGCGGTGGGGACTTGAGAAGAAGGGAATGTTTTCGGTTAAATCCCTTTACCACCGAATTCACTATCGGGGATGCAGACCAAGCTGGGCAACGGTACTATGGAAGGCAAAAACACCCCTTAAAGTCAGAGTTTTCCTCTGGTTGGTGCTCAACAATGCTATACTCACCAGAGAGAATCTAGCCAAGAGACAGCCTCAAACTGCGACCAACTGTGGATTCTGCAACACTCACACGGAAGATCTGAATCATCTTTTTATTCACTGCACAAGAAGTAAGGCCGTCATGATAGAAGTACTTAGAGCCCTAGGTACAATTGACTACCCAGGAGAGTATGAGGAGCTATGGGTTGGCCCCAAATTTGCATCAACCAGGCACGATATGAAAGACGCGTGGTATATTGCCATTGCGGCAACCACATGGGTCTTATGGCTAGATAGAAATAATTTTTATTTCCGTGCTTCATGTAATTCTATTTCTGGTAACCTTACACTCATCATGCATCTAATTTCCTTTTGGGCTACAGCTGCTGCCTCAGGAGCGAGAGGGAGGATTGCACGGGTCTTCCAGGTGGAAGAATTTGACGATGAGGAGGTAGAATTCGGTCCGACTATGGATTGAGGAGTGCACCAGCCTTAGTCCTTATAGGGTATCTCATGTCTTTGTACTTTGGACTGGATGTTAAAACCCACCACCCAGGGATATGTTGGGGGTTTTTCTGTTGTATTTCTTGCTGTCTGAGGTTTAGTTGATGAAACCTATCCCCCAGGGTTCTGTTGGGGGTTTTATGTTTTATTTCCTGTACTGCTCTTTTGTTTCTCCCGGTTCTGCGGGGTGTTTATTAATTTCTTATTAATGAAACAGGGTGGTATTATTCCACCTTTTAACTCAAAAAAAAACAACTGGTACATTCCTAGTAGTAGTAGTAGTATGTGGTGCATTGTGGTGTGTTATGAGGAGGAGGAGGAGGAAGGGAGCATGGAAGGATGAGGAGAAGAGAATGAAGGAGGAGGAGGAGGAGGTGTCGAGTTGGGTTGGAGAGGCGAGGTGGGGAGCAGCGGTGGTTGTGTTTGAGAAGCCCTTGATGGAGATGACATTTGCAGATTTGGCAGCTGCGACGTCGGGGTTTAGTAAGGAGTGGCAGATGGGTAATTGTGGAGATAACAAGTCGAGGAGGGGGAGGAGTGGGGGGGAGTTGTATAGTGGCAGATGGGTAAAACTAGAATACAACAAGTTCAAGTAACAACTACAAAAGAAATTTTATAAAAATAATTAGAAAATCTGTGCGGAGAAGACCCCTTGGCAAAATGGAACTTAAGTGAACCCACGGCACATATAGAGTTAATAGATAAAAATAAAATAATTAAAATTAGACCAATAAGACATACTCCAACAGACATAGAAGAATTCAAAATACACATAAAAGAATTAGTAAAAAATAATTATATAAGGAAATCACAAAGTCCACATTCATCACCAGCATTCATAGTGAAAAAACATTCAGAAGAAAAAAGAGGTAAATCTAGAATGGTAGTAAATTATAAGGAATTAAATAAAAATACTAAGAGATTTGGATACCCACTACCAGATATGCAAATACTACTTAACACAGTAAGAACAAGAAAAATATATTCGAAATTTGACTGCAAATCAGGATTTTATCATGTTAAACTAACAGAAGATTCAAAACCTTTAACGGCATTTAGCACACCTCAAGGATTTTATGAATGGAATGTATTACCATTCGGTTATAAAAATAGCCCAGGAATATTTCAAGAATATATGGATAAAATTTTTGAAAAATACAACAATTTCATATTAGTATATGCAGATGATATTCTAATAGGATCAGAAAATGAGGAACAACATAAAGAACATCTACTAAAATTCATAGAAATAGTGAAAAATGCAGGCATTATACTATCAAAAAAGAAAATGAAATTATTCAAAACTAAAATAGAATTCTTAGGAACAAAATTATCACATGAAGGAATAGAATTACAACCACATATAGCAGAAAAAATAAAGACTTTTCCTAATGTCTTAAAAAGAAAAAAAAAAAGTGCAAGCTATAATAGGATTACTAAATCAAACAAGAGGTTACATACCAAATTTATCAGCAAAAACAAATTGGTTGCAACAAAAACTTAAAAAGTTTAAAAAATGGGAATGGACCCCAGAGGATGAAGAGAAACTTAAAATATTAAAACAACAAACTTCAGAGTTACAAAAACTAAGATTACCTGTTAAAGAATGTTCTTGGATAATAGAAACTGATGCATGTGAAACCAATTGGGGAGCAATATTAAAATTTATTGAAATAGGAGAAAGTGAAGAAAAATTAGCTAGATATACTAGTGGATCTTTCACACAAACCCAACAAAATTACCACATAAACGAAAAAGAACTACTAGCAATCTTAAAAGCTATAAAAAAGTTTGAACTATTCATAATACATACAAAATTTACGGTAAGAACAGACAATACCCAAGCAAAGAGTTGGATTAATAAAATAATAGACCCAACCATGGCAAATAAGAGATTAATTAGATGGCAGATGGAATTAGCACATTACGATTTCTTAATAGAAAACATAAAAGGAAAACTTAATATTTTAGTCGATT
The DNA here is from genome assembly GCA_017893485.1 of Hemerocallis citrina. NCBI lineage: Eukaryota > Viridiplantae > Streptophyta > Magnoliopsida > Asparagales > Asphodelaceae > Hemerocallis > Hemerocallis citrina. The sequence goes on from CM030359.1 coordinate 379,349,030, forward strand.
TTCTATCAAGGGAATAACTATTTCACTTGTTGCAGAATGGAAACCAGAGTTCAGCAAATAGAACAAGATATAGTCTACCTAAAGGAGACAGTGGAGCAATTAAAAGGAGCATTTAACCAGCTACAACTACAAATATGTGGACTTCAGAGTCTGTTCTATCAACATATAAGCCAGCATGTAACCTCAGAAAATATGGCGGACGAAAAAATGAGTGAGATAGGTGAGCCTTCTCAGTCAGTAAAAGAAGAAGCAATTACATTTTCAAATAAGACCACATACAAGGAGACACTTCTTACTGAGAAAGCTCCTACCAAAGTATCTAAGAAAATATTATTTTTACAATATATTCAAAAGCTATGCCAAGTAACTGAGGTAAACCAATTCATCAGAACCATATCTCAGCAGCACAAGAACAAGGCCATCATCCTACCAGGAGCTAATCCTAGAACAACTAGGGCACTGTTCGAAAGAGGACTTATTCATTGTATTTACCCATCCAGAGAATGTGAAGAACTAATCCACCTACCAAGAGAAATTTACAAGGCAACTAAAAGTTATTTTGGGCTCACGAAGGCCTCAAAAATATATGTTAGAATGTATTCAGCCATCCCAGAGTATCTAAATGATGAGGAAGAATTCCCAGCAGAACATGTTATAAAAATAGGGATGACCACCCAAATAATCTATGGAGCATCAAACATTGTACCATTTAAAGCTGAAGAATTTGAGAAATTAATCGCAGAAAGAAGAGCAATGGGCTTTAGGAACATGTACTGTGAATTAAAAGACATAAAACAAAGAGATAGCAATATATGGATCTATGACAGCCCAGATCCAGATAAGATAATAATGTACAGTATAGCAAAAATCAAACAGCCACAAGATAAACATGAGCTGTTTGACTGCTGGTTGCAGATACTATCTACTGGAGCAATGACAATGACAGCAGAGACAGCTGTACATTACTGTAGCCTGATGAAGATGGAGCACCAACATAAATGTGCAGCATGTGAAGATGTCGGCCAAGAGAAATCTCTTTTCCTGGAATAGGCCAAAATGTAATCAGAGCATTAATTGTAACATGATGTAAGCACTGATGTAAGAAAAGCAATAATTGTATCTGTGATGTAAGCAATGATGTAAGGAGGATAATAATTGTATCTGGTGTGAAGCCATCTCTTCGCCTATAAAAGGGAAGGCAGGGTAAGGGAAAGGGAAGACTACTTGGAGAGAAAAAATTCCTCATAATCTTAGAGAGTCTGTTTGTAACAAGCTTGAAGGAAATAAAATATCTTTTATGAGTTCATCTATCAGCTTCTGTAGAAAATAAGGTATGATCAACTAAATTCCTTTCCCTTAGGGAGAGTTTTGTAAGGCTCTGCCTGAATGATCTTGCAAAAAGACTCATTTGCAACCTTCTATATTTAGACTTTTGTGGTTGTATGTACCAAAGTGCTACTAGTTGTTCTAGACGTATCTCTCGGATGAAGCTCTATTGAGGGCATAGTAATCTTGAGATGGGAAGAACGTAAAAGGAGCACAGAAATCGGGGTGCATACCAGGGGTATTTTATCCACTGGTAGTAACTGGTACAGAACAGATCAAAAAAGTTTAACTAGGTCGGAAGCATGATGGGCCGTTTTGTTTTGATTTTTTAGGTATCCTTAGAAATCTCTCTCTGCTCTTTATTTCATAATTGCTTATTGTTCGAAAGAACTAATGGATAATAATTTTGGTATTGCCTCACCAATTTTTGAATTAATGGTTAATTACCAAGGAAGTGATAGAATGCTAGTTTTTGATGTTTATTATCCTCGTAGACAAATAAGCATGGATGATTGCTACGAATTCAAATTATTCTTTTTTAGCATTCAACGAGTAATTATTATAACAATAAACCAAATAATTCCTGGAGAAACTAGTAATATAAATGTTGAAATAATTGACGACCTAACTTACCACGAAAGATCTTTGTTATTTTATGAAAACGGTATATTTAGTAGTTACGTTTGGAGTCCTACGACTGCATACAGACAATTTCTAGAAGAACATGAACAAAATGGAGGAGAACATAGACATACAGAAGAACTCGAAGAACCCCCATATGATAGTAATAGTGAAGGATATGAGACAGAATCAGAATATATAAGAGAACTTGACGACGATGACGATGATATTCCCATCATTCCTGATTACTTTTTCAGAATTGACAATATCCATTATTTCGACGAATATTATTTTTCACCAAACTTTGATCTTTATTTCAACTCTTTAGATTTTACTCTTTAGACTTTTAAAAGATTTTGATACTCTCTTTTGATTTTCAGGTCTCCAGGAGATTACGCGCTATTTACACTTACAACTTAAGAGATTTCACGCACCCACTAAAGTTGGCATCAGAGCTAGTACAAAGTAAGTAAATTTAATTTAATTTTAAGAATTTTCCGTATATTTATTAATAATTTATAAGGTAGAAAGCAGAAAAACTAAAATCTAATAATAAAAATAAAAATTATCCTAAAACCCAAAAACTTTTAGTTTTTGTAGAAAGGTCACACATCCTATAAAAATTATTATAGGAAGAATACTATAAGAATCTAACTAAGAACTAGGGTATTTCACTAATTAATTTCAAAACAAGGGTATTCCACTAAATAATTTCAAAAAGAAGGGCAACCCAAATAACTCCACAAAGTATCCATCATCATTTAGGTCACACACGTCTTGATTCTTGACTCATCGCAGTTCTCGTGACTCAATAATTATACATGCATATCCTGTAGTAATTCCGAGGAAAATCCTCACAAAGAATTCAATGTCATTGACATTAATCAATGGAACATGACATCCTTTGTCACACAAACATACTCATTCCTCTTTCTTACCCTACATAGATAAATGTCATTCTTCAACCTTTCTCATCATTTACTGCCACTAACACCAAAAACATATATACTACTCCATTGGCCACATTAAAAAACTATGTAGTAGTAGTTGTTGGTTAACCATTCCCTTCAATCACATAACCAACTCCACTGTCTTTCCCTACATCATCATTCATTCTCTCATCACTATTCATTCTCCTATCCCTCCCTCCTTGCTCTTCTCATACCAACCATGAAGCTACTTCTCATCATCCTCATCTTCTTCTTCTTCCTCTCCCTCTCAACCTCCTACTCATGCCCTCTCCTCACTCAAGCATTCAGCTCGGTATCCAACTTTGAACTCCCCAACACTACCACCATAACTTGCTCCGATATTCAAGAACTCAATCTTTCATCCAGGAACCTAACAGGAACAATCTCATGGATGCTCCTCAAGAACATGTCCAATCTCCGGTCCATCGATCTCTCCCTCAACTCCCTCCAAGGCTCAATCCCGGGAGCATTCTGGTCCTCCCCTTCCCCTCTCATTCACCTCAATCTCGCTTTCAACCGCCTCGGTGGTGCCCTCCACTTTCAAACATCCACCTCTCAGCTACAAACTCTCAACCTGTCCAATAACAGATTCACCAACGCAGCCGGTACAATCTCTTCCTTCTCCAATCTCAGCTCCATCGACCTCTCCCACAACAATCTTAGCTTCGTGCCTACTGGACTTGACAAACTTTGCAATCTCAACTTCTTGGATGTGTCCTACAACTCTATGTCTGGATTTTTCCCTAGGGACTTCCCCATAACCAACAACCTCAAATTCCTCAATGTCTCATTCAACAAACTCACAGGCCATGTCAATTCAACCATGGTGGACAAGTTCGGTAGCTCGGCTTTTATAAGCCCTGGTCACTCGATCTCCTTCGCTTATTCTATGTTAGCAAAGAAAAAGCATAATAAACATGAAGACTACAAACCAAGTAAGAGGGTGCATCACAAACTTGTTGTTATACTTGCAACAACTGGTACATTCCTAGTAGTAGTAGTAGTATGTGGATCATTGTGGTGTGTTATGAGGAGGAGGAGGAAGGGAGCATGGAAGGAGGAGGAGAAGAGAATGAAGGAGGAGGAGGAGGAGGTGTCGAGTTGGGTTGGAGAGGCGAGGTGGGGAGCAGCGGTGGTTGTGTTTGAGAAGCCCTTGATGGAGATGACATTTGCAGATTTGGCAGCTGCGACGTCGGGGTTTAGTAAGGAGTGGCAGATGGGTAATTGTGGAGATAACAAGTCGAGGAGGGGGAGGAGTGGGGGGGAGTTGTATAGGGTGGATTTGAAGGGGGAGATGCAGGTGGTGGTGAGGGTGATGGAGAGTGGAAGAGGAGGAGGGGTGGTGGAGGAGAAGGAGGCTGAGGTGGAGTTTAGGGAGATGGCTAAGCTTAGGCATCCTAATTTGCTGCCTCTTCTTGGTTACTGCATTCCAGGTACGTACTTCAGTTAATTATTTCTCTCTATATGGCAATGCGCTATCATGCTATCATGTTTCATTAAAGAGAAAATCATGAGGAAATTTCTTTTGATATTGTTTCTTTATTTTAAATAAACTACGTGCAGATACAAATTCATATATTTCATAATCTCGATTAGTATGAAAAAACATTCACATTTTTGTGATAATAACAGAGAACTCGAAAAAACTGTTAATTTTATGGTGTACCTCCAAATTTGTCAAAAAATTTCTCAGTAGATTGGTTTTGTAAGTTAATTTTGGGTCACTTTTTAAGTCTATTTAGTGCAAGTAAAATTATGGTGGTTATACATAAATACAGAGAATTGGGAGGTGATAGGTAGTTGCAATATCCATTTCTTAATTCAGTCTATTTTAACTTATTGATGAAAATTCATGTTTGTATAAATGTGTAGCAGAAGAATTAATGCATGTACGCAATTGTTAATGTTCGTTTTGTATTTTAGGGAGGGTGAAGCTAGTATTGTATGAGTACATGGAAAGAGGAGACTTGCATCAATGGCTCCATGAGCTGCCCACCGGCCATCCGGACTCCGATGACTGGACCGGGGATTCATCATTATGGGAACCCAACCAAAGTATCGACAACAAAACAACTACACAAACAACATCGACAACAACAACAACAACAACAGCAAGAGACTGGCCTACACGCCATAAAATTGCGCTAGGCATTGCTAGAGGACTCGCATTCCTCCACCAAGGATGGGCAGGAACGAGGCAAGCCATCGTCCACGGCCACCTCGTCCCCTCCAACATCCTCCTTGACGACAACTTGGAGCCTAGAATTGCAGATTTTGCCACAGGAAGTGGTGAAGAGACAATGGAGAGCAACGTGTACAGTTACGGACTTTTGTTAATGGAATTAGTAACAAGAAAACGGAAGTGGACACCTGAGAATGTGGAGAAGGTAAGGAAATCGGTAAAAGAAGGAAAGGGTTCGGAGGAAGTCGACTTCCGGATGCAAGTAGCAGATGTAAGTGGTAAGTGGGAGTTAGAAATGGTCGAGTGTCTTCGAGTTGGATACTTGTGTACAGCACAATCGCCCGAGAAGAGACCCACAATGCAGCAAGTTGTAGGCCTCATCAAAGACATTCGACCTTCCTCTTTAACTACAATCGCCTCTTCTTCATATTACAACTAGTGATAGTCATCACAGGTGCAAGCTTCTGTAAAGAACTTTAGCTACTGTCACAAATATCATAACAAACGACATGTTTTCTTGTGATGTATAATTCAGAGAAATGTTTTTCTTTTCCATTTTAACTGTTTATTAGAGAGAAGCTCCCCCCCCCCCCCCCAATAAAAAAACTCAAAAAAGAAAAACCCTAGATCTAGAAATTGAAGGGGGCGGCGGCTAGGGTTCGTCGCCCCCTCCCCGTCCGCTGTGCTCCCCTCCTCTCTCTTGCTCCCTTCACCTCTCTCGCCACCGCTCCCATTCTTCCCAGCGCTAGCTTCTCGAGCTCAGTCTCGATTCAATTCTCCAACATGTAGAGCCTCTAAGCGATTCCGACCACTGGGTGCCAGATCGACGATGCCTCCTACCACTGGGTGCCAGATGAAGAGCGAGATCGACGATGACCAATAACTCCAAATATCCTAGGACAAGGGGATCTCAGGGTTTGTTAGGGAGGATGCTTTGGGCGTGGAGGTCAAGCGTGGCTCCTCCACGTTTCGGTGTTGCAGACGACGGACGGCGCCGACTCGGGTTGTGGAGGCGGTCGCAGGGGCCGTCATCGGTGGGTGGAGTTATGAAAGGCATTGGAGGGATGTTCGGGAGTGGAGGAAAAAGCGATGGAGGTGGTGAAGGATGACAGGAGGCAGAACCAATGTTGGTGGTGATGGAATAACGGGTGGCAGAATTGAAGGCGGTGGAACTAAAGGGTTTGGGGGCAATGGAAGCCCCGGTGAGGGCACAAAGGGAATTGGTGGAGGGAAAGAGAACGTGCGTTGTGCAGGTTGCTCTTGTATCTTGTTAACAGAGAAGGAATCAAAGTTATTACAAAGCTCAGGTTGCTTCATTAGCTTGAACGCGAAGAGCCCAGCAGAGAAAACATGAATGCCATTATTCCTCTTTGACTTCAGATGAAAAGTACTAGATTTTGGTGAAGAGGAAGCCACAGAACAGAATGGCTCATTGCTTCTAATCAGACTTATTGAGCATGTCTTTATGGTGTTCAGTTTTGGTGGTGTTGTGGGGTCGTCGACTTTGGTTATGGAGTTGATTGCAGGGACGGCGCTGACTTGGAGTTAGTGGCAGTCGATGACGTTCTTTGCGACGAGAGGGAGCCGGCAAGGGGGTTGGGGGGTGGAGTTCTCGAACTAAAAGGAGCGAGATCTTTCCAGAGGTGGATGGATTAGCTGACAAGGTCCTCGACATCGTAGCTTTGCTTGGCAGGTATATTCCCTTTGGCTTTGGTTCGGTGCGGGAGGGTGTAAGTGAGGAAATTGACGAGCTTGAGTTTGGGTTTGGATTGGGAAGTGGAGTAGAGGAGAGAGTAGCTATGTGAGTGATAGAGATGAGTTGTGGAGGAGTCCCTAATATCCAAATTACAACCAATTTACAATTAGTAGTAAAATGTGCCATAGCTGATGGGACGACTGTAGTCCGTCAATTTTATAGTTTGGGCTCTACTCTGTCCTATTCAGGTCAAAGTGAGGGATGTCTAAGGTCTCTCTCATGTCAAGGGGCTTGGAGGGGGTGGTGGCGTTTGTTGAGCAGTTAGGGGAGATGACAGCATCCGTTGCGAGGTGTCAGTGACAGTCAATGATAATCAAGCGAGGGGATGAGAACCAGGACTCAATCTGTACAGGGAGCTGTCAGATTGGTGGAGTGCCTGCGGTCTCTCATATGGTGCTTGAAGTTGACGTATGAGTCACTGATGGGGGCAATAGAGGTGTCCGTATGAGCAGTTAGGGGAGATGACTGCCTTCGTTGCGAGGTGCCAGTGAGAATCAAGGAGGATCAAGCGAGGGGATGAGAACCAGGACTCAATCTGTACAGGAAGTTGTCAGATTGGTGGAGTATCTGCGGTCTCTCATATAAACGGTGTGCTTGAAGTTGACGTTTGAATCACTGATAGGAACGACGGATGTGTCCGTGCGAGCGACGGAGTGGATAAACGGTGTACAAGTGAGGGACTGAGAGAGAGAATGAGCTCAAATTGACACGAGAAATTGACTTCGACGAGGTCGGCCGATCAGTAGGATTAGATTTTATTGTATTTTTGTTTGTATGTTGGGGTGTATGAGTTCCAGAACCCAGCATGTTGGGACCTGAACTTCATAAGCCTTATTTTTTGTTGTATATTTTGTTAAAATCTTTTTAATGAAACGTAGGGGTATTCAACCCACCGTTCAACCATAAAAAAAAATGTTTATTCTTAATAGAATTGTGTGATTCTGGGAAAACATATTTTTGTGACGGTTTTGAAACAAACGTGACATCACTTGCAGGGGGCAACTCAATCGGAGTAGTGGTGGTCGACAACTCAGACTTTAATGTCATGGTATTTAATTCAGGTATTATTGTATTTGAGTCAGAGTTCCAACTGAGACTGCTAACAACATTTCTTACTAGCGGTGTTTGGACTCTCTTGAGCTCATCGCCTTTCGATGGTTTGTCAACACTTCCAATGCATATTATCCACATGCTCCTCGGCTCAAAATCATGTTGCTCGCAGTTTTAGCGCAATTTTATGTAACTAAACCGGAATTGTCACAGACTCACAGCCAGTCTGGTATCGAGCGTCAATTCCCACCCCAGCGGCCCTTGATAATGTGGAATATTGGTAACACAAAATAATTTTTTTATAAAAAAAAATACAATTGTAATTGTTTTGTTTTGTTTTGTTTTTGTAGTAAGTCGTCTTCGATAATGTGGAATATTGGTGAGATTTGAGAAAAAAGGTGAAAGGCAAGTCACAACAAAAAGGGCAACAATGTTCAGAAGATGACAAGAGTCAAAGATGGTGGTGTCGGTCAGCAAATCCCACTACGGGCTGTTAAAGTGTAGAGATAGAATGGGAATACTGGAGGGGAAAAGAAGTATACATACATGAAGATAGAATAAAGTCAAGGAAGTTGTGTTCAAATTGAAGAGGGAGAAGGTAGGATTAAAGAACATGTTGTTGTGTTATGAGAAGCCATTTTACGGGGAGATGGAATCTTTGTTTCTTTCCTTCTTAATTGTTGCTTTACGTTTCTTTTTTGGATTTGGATTTTACCTTTTGTTTACGTTTGTAGAATGATAATCAATACACGGGTGGTTGCTTGGTGCACAATGAATGAATGAATGATTTTGTCATAACTGAAGGATGATGATATGTTTAGCTATCATATAGAAAAGGAATAAGAGACCCATAGTAAAGCTAAAACTTTTGGTGATGGGTCAAAAAGATATATTGATTCGTTGGATTTTTTTTTGGGTGAGGATTGAGATTTTTTCGCCCCAAATAGGCCACTTTTTAGAACCAATTTTCAAAATATGCCACCTTCGAAATTAATTTCGAAGATATACCCCTTGCAGTCGTGAGTTGCGGCATGTTCGATTGTGAGGCCGCAGTTCCCAGCTGCGCCTCTTCAAAAATGTGTTTTTTCGAAGCCGCAGTTCCCAAGTCTCTCTAGCCCAAATGTGAAATGAACTAAGGCCGCAGTTGGGAACTGCAGCCTAAATATAACAGAAGCCGTAGTTGGGAACCTGCTGCCTAAATTATTTATTTATTTTTTTAAAAAAAAATTAAAAAAAGAAAAGAATAATAATAGAGGCCGCAATTCCGCAGTTCCCTCTGTTATAATTAGGCAGCAATTCCCAACTGTGGCCTATATTTAGCCTCTTTTTACTTAGATAAATTTGTTAAGTCTTTAAGTCTCTCTAGCCCAAATATGAAATAAACTAAGGCCGCAGTTGAGAACTGCGACCTTAAAAAAACACATTGGGCGAGGTTTATTGGTTGCCCTCAGAGTAGGTTCGACTTCACTCTTGGGCGAGGTTTAGTGTACCGGAGAGTCTAACGACTATCCTACTTTCTATACGGTGTTGTGGATTCGAAATAGACTTATTAGTGATATGGGGTGGATGACGTGTCCCCATCCGGGTCATCAGATCCCCTCAAATTTTGCTCTTCCATGATCATCAGGTCAAAGCAGGTCCAACGGGCTTCAGCCATTTCAGGCCCACAAGCAAACGGGTTCGACCCGGTCCGTTAGGGTCTCAGACCCGTTTACCCCTGCCTATAAATACCAGACCCCCGGGCCCCTCCACACTTCCGATAATAATAAAAATTTTCCCACCTGAATCCTAGTTACTGTTGCTTTCTCAGTGACTGACTAGATCGTCGGAGGACCTGTCGTCGGGACTTCTCTCGGTGTTTCTAGGCAGTGTGCATGTACAACAGACCGAGCCGAGCCTCAAAGATCCGAGCCGAGCTACTAAGATCCGAGTCGAGCTATGAGATCCGAACCGAGCATCCGGCCTCTACCTCCCTCCTGCTACCCTCGAGCCAATCCTACAGCCGAGGATTGGATCAGCGTCAGTTCCGCATCTCCCGCTTCACAAATTACAAGAACTCACACTTGTTGCCCCCACACCCAAAAACAAGCAGCATCAAGTTGGCACCATCTGTGGGAAACTTTAGGTACTGGCACCAGTCCGATCCCAGCCAGGGACGTCATCTCAAGTCCGAGCTCTTTCATGGCTCCCAAGGCAAGGAGGGCTGTCACCTCCGGACATCGTCCTGATCCTCCTCTATCACGTCCCGCTTACCAAAAAGGAATACTATATACGAATACGCGACACAAGTCCAGCAAATGGCTTTCACCATTCATAAGCTGTAAGGATTTTTACAACATGTACAGGAATGAACAAGAATAAACAAGGAGAAATCAACCATACATGCATGAATAAATTAATATAACCAACAGAATTTACTTGAAACAAAATAAATAAATCTCAAATAAACCAGATCTAGAATCAAGTTATAAATTCTGGGTCAAACATCCCAATACAAAAAAATTCTTGTAACAAATACATTTATTCAAAATAAACAACAGGAAATAATAGTAGCAAGAACTCCAGCCAACTAGAAAGTTTTTGTCACCTACTCCTTTGGGCAGCTAGTCACCAAAGTCTGCAATTGTAATAAATTGCAGAAAGAGGAAAAAGAAACAAAACGCCCGTCAATGCAAAAAAAAATTTGAAGAAAAAGGTGGAGTATGGCCACCCCCCGTCAATGCAAGTTACGGGCCGCTTGTAGTGCATGCAACAAGTATAAAGTAACAGCAGAAGCAAGTACAGAATAAGCATGGAAAGAATGTGACAGAAAATAGAATGGCTAACACTAATCAGAAACAGAATCAAGTAATGTGATGAAATAATAGGGTGCATGTGACATATAACAGGTAACAGGTATCATGCAAGCAAGCAAATATGTAACAGATGTCAGGTAGTATGTACAGGTAACAGAAATGTGCAAGTGATCATGTTATTCTCAAGTCTTGTATTTATTCCTAACTAGGTAGCACTTCATGCGCCCCAAATTTTACCACATGGTTGCTACATACAATCAAGTTACGTTTAGGCCTAGTGGTGGGTTTCTATAGGGTCATGTACTCAGGCGTCATGTAACAGGCAACAGGCATGAATCACGTAATCATAAAATCGCGGCATCATGTAATCAGGAAGAGGCATGAATCATGTAGTCATGAAATATGGCATCATATAATCATATAGTAAGCAACAGGCATGAATCATCACGAATCATGGCATCATATAATCAGGTAGTAATAACAAGCATGAATCATGTAATCATGAAATCATGGCATCAAGTAAAAGGAAACATGGCCACCTTCTGAGTACACATACCTATATTGTCCACTACTAAGGTCTTTCCCTTAACATCGGCTTGGTTACTTGTTATTATTATCAAACGGGTATATCCGTGCACAAAACAGGGCAAGAATAACTTGGCAAGAACAGAAAATAGGTTCAGATTGGAACATAAAATGCACAGGTGATGGACAACTCATAAAAGGCTAGGACAACGAAACTTTCAGTTCTGGACAGCAAGACACTACTGCACCAAATCTGAGATCTCCATTGCCACAGACATGCGAACCTGGATCCATCAGAAAATCTAGAAAATATACTCTCGGCTGAATCCAGCGCATATATAAAAGTTACATAATAATTACAGAAACAAGGCTTAAAATAGAATTATATACATAAAATATATTCATCCAGAAATCACAAGATTGTATTCATAAACATGAAAATAGCATAAAAACTTACTGATTAAATCTAAGAAAAATCTAGGTTATTCCTCAGTATGTCTAGTATCAGAAAATATAATTTCATAATATTCCGACATAGATAGTATAGTCAAATAAATTCGGAAAACAGCAAGATACAGCAAGTTTGTAAATCTGGAACTTTAGACACACCAGTACTAAAACAGCGATAGATTACAAAGTATAACTCTAAATCCAAATCCGTCGAAAGGGTTGTAAAATAGAAACAGCAGGCTACATTTTATGTTTACAAAGTTTTTACCCACAGAAACTCGAATCAGGTCGAAAACATGGTTATTTACTGAACAACATGCAAAATTGGAGATATAGTACTTTGTTCACAAGCACATAATAGTTTATAAACTTCATCAAATAATTCTACCAAAATTTGGGGTTAATCTCAATCAAGTCTAGTCATACCCAGTAAAATATTAGGTCCAAATATTATCTTTAACATCAGTATTAAAATAAATAACTACACAGAATTCACATAAAACTGAATCTGGAATTTTCTACACATTTGTAGTAAAACGGCCATAACTCATACCTCACAAATCGAAACTGCAATCTGTCGAAAATTCTGGAAAGTAGGCAGCGGGAACTACAATTTATATTCACAAATTTATTTACTGACCTTAACAGGGTCAACAATACTAAAATAAAACATGCCAGCAATAAAAACAGAAATCTTCTTATGCATTTAAATCAAATAGTTCATATGCAACAAATCCAATTCATAACAAAATACAAAACATGGTATACTAGATGTCCAAAACAACATGGTTCTTGTTTCTAACAAGTCTACCACAAGATACTACAACTAACACATCAAGCATGCAAGAATATACACCGCATCATGGATCACGAAACAACATACATGCATGCATCAAGAATCTAATCAGATCTAAGTTATTTCATATCGTGTGTGTGACAAATGATGACTACGGATGGATCAACAAATAGAGACAATGTCTAACAAGGGTTCTTCATAAGAATGAACCTAGACACAAAAGCTACACTATATGTGATATTTAGTACTTATATATACAACAAAAATTATTATAAGTTACTTCCCTTGGGTGTAGACGATGAATCTGAATAGAAGAGAATAACGGGAACGGATCCCGGAACACGGCGACGATCGCAAACCGAGCGAGTCTCGACGAGATGATCATAATCGGGCACGGATCTTGATGATGATAAAATGTAGATCGGATGGCAAGTAGAAGATGAATGAGACGATCGAGACAATCAAGGGACGAGATCAAGTTGATCAAGCAATCGACGGCCGAGATCAAGAGATCAAGATCAAGGGTGATCGACGATCACGATCAAGGTGATCAAGGGTCCAGATTCAAGCCTGATGATGATGATGAGATGTGGTCGGACAATCAAGATCAAAAGATCAATTCCCTCATCCAAATCAACAGCAGTGGCACTGGCTTCGACGACGGGGGGCCACGCTGGCATTCTGGGGTCGACGGCGACTGGTTCACAGTGGCGAGGACAGGGCAGAGGCTCCGACGGTGGGTAGTCGAGGAGGATGGATGAGCTTGGGGTGAGCTCGATTGCAGCAATGGCGGGGCAATGAAGGAAGAAGGAGGATGATGACGGAGATGGTGGAGGTGGATGGTAATGGCGGCGGGAGGCTCGAGCGGTGAAGTGGCAGCGGGGGCACAGGGCGACGGGGGTGGCTGCGGCAGCGATGGTAGCGACTGGTGGAGCTGAAGGTGGCTGTGGTGACATGCTCAGGGACGCAGACGATGGACGTTGGGGGTTTGAAGCTCGACTGGGGGAGACGAAGGCTTGTGGAGATGCAGGTGAACGAGGCGATGGGTTCACGGGGAGCGACGGGGATGAGCGGAAGGCTCGAGCGGGACGGCGATGGGGAAGAAGGCGGAGGCGAGTTGGGTTTCGGAATATAGCAGAGGAAGGAGGAGATGTTTAGGCGGCGGGATTAATTAGAGGTGATTAGAGTTAAAGAGTTAATTAGGGTTTAGAATAGTTAACAGAGATATTTATATAGAGTAGAATGGGTTACGGGTTATTGGGTAAGCGGGTTGAATAGGATAGGATCCAATAAGAGGATAGGGTTTTGGGTTTTGGGTTATAAATCGATAAATAGGTTTAAATCCAATAGGGGAAAAATAATAAGCATTTTAAGGGGTTATAAAACATACATATATACATGTACGTTAAATCAAATAATGAATACGTATAAAATAGAGTATGTTCAGGCTTAAAATAACATAATAATAATATTATTATTAATAATAAAAATAATGATACAGATAATAATAATAATATATAACATAATATAATTTGGATTCAACACTTTCATGAAAATAATTCAATAATAATAATAATAATAATAATAATAATAATAGCAACAACATTAATAATAATAATAATAATGATATGTATCAGAATAAGATTTGAGATTTAACAAGTTCATTAAAATTCGAACAGTAATAATATAAAATATAAATAATCAATCAATTATAAAATGGAAAGTGAAGTTAAAATACACTATTATTTGAAATAACATAACTTTTCCTTTAGAAAAGATTTTAATAGAAGATCCAAAATAAATTTAACAAAAAAATAATCGAAATACAGAAAATATTCGGAAAATACGTTTTTACGAAAACAGGGGTTACATCCTCCCCATCACAGTCGCGCAGACGCCCAGGGCTCTAATCAACCGCGGGTCAATGGTGCAGCCGAACCCGGACCAGGCCTCTCACTCAGTCGCAACTGACTTGTGGCGCTTCATCCAAAATTGGCATGCCAGTCGAACTAGGGGAAGGGCCGCTTCCAACTCGGTCCCGAACCAGGGCAGACAGCCGACCCCATAACAGGAGCCGGGACACAGCCGCTCACCCCGAGGACCTCAACCATCGCGTGACCCGGTGGGGCAAGCCCCAATCACGAGGGCCGAGTTTCAGAATTTTAGAGACGAGGTCCTCCAGGCAATCCGAAGCGGTCCTAGGACCGAGGCGTGCAACGACTCCATCCCTCAGCCAGAAGCCCGGGGCAGCGAATCCTATGGATCGACCCGCCCGCTTGAACAAGAAGACGCCATCCTTCGATGCCTCCGAAAGATGGAGAACCGCTTCGCCCATCTCGGCGAGGGCGGGCCGATGCGAGGCCATGGTTATAGGCTGACCCAACCCCCATTTTCCACTCAAATCTTGGAAACCGAAATTCCCAGAAATTTCAGGCCTCCCCAATTCGAGACATACAACGGCGAGGGTGATCCTGCTGATCACATGGAAGAGTTTGAAAACCTCATGATGATTCACAGCGCTTCGGATCCTCTCTTATGCCGCGCTTTTCCTACCACCCTGCATGGTCCGATTCGGGAATGGTTCTCGAAGCTCACCCCCGACTCAGTCTTCTCGTTCGATCAATTGGAAGCGAACTTTCTAGCCCACTTTGTGACTAGCAGAAAGATAGAGAAGATGAGCACGTCCCTTTTGGACCTCAGACAGAAGGAAGGGGAGTCACTCCGCGAGTTCGTTCGGAGGTTCACTGTCGAGGTGAGGTCTGTCTCCTCTCTCGACGCGGGCATCGCTTTGGCAGCTTTTCGACACAACGTTTAGCACGGTCAGCTTAAGGCTTCCTTGGCAAAAAAAACCACCTGTCGACTTCCCCGACCTGCTCAACACGGTCGAGAAGTACATTCGAGCGGAAGAGGCCCTAAACCCTAAGGGCACCAAAAAGCCAGTTCCAAGGGAAAGCAGAAGGCAGACGACGTCGAGCCCGTCAAGAAAGTCACGAAAGAGGTGGCCAGTCTCAAAAGAATTCCTCCGGTCCCCCGATTTGAGAGGTATACATTGCTGACCCAGAACATGTCGACAATCCTGATGGAGATCGAGGATAAAGGTATCATCTGACTCCCTCCCCGACCAAGAAACAATAAGAAGCGGGGCCAGAGATTCTACTGCCGCTTCCACCGAGACAATGGGCACGAGACGGACAACTGTTGGGCTCTCAAAGACGAGATCGAGGCCCTCATCCAATGAATGTACCTGAGGGAATTCACCCGGGATAATCCAAGAGTTCGAAGGGATCAAAGGAATCTGAGACCTTCACCTCCCTCTCGAACGATCAACCGAAGACCCGAGCGGGACCCCAAGCCCGAGGAAACCGAAGGGCAAGCCATCCTACACTGCGTCCATGGTGGGCCCATGGGAGAAGAATCCAATACTTCTTGTAAGGCCTTCATCTGAGAGTTTAACTCTGTTCGAGACCATCCCTCCCCCCAGATTCAGCAGCGGCCAGTCTCCTTCTCCGGAGAAGACCTGGAGAGAGTCTGGCTCCCGCACTGCGATGCCTTCGTTATCAGCCTCATCATGGCCAACTTCGAAGTTCGCTGAATTCTCGTGGACAATGGGAGTTCAGTAAACATCCTCTTCTTGTAAGCATTTGAAAACCTCAAGCTCCCCCGAGATAAGCTAAAGTCGGACGGGTACACCCTTCATGGGTTCTCAGGCATCCCCATACAAATCAAGGGGATCGTGACACTAGATGTAACAGCCGGCATGACCCCCATCATACGGACCGAATCAATGGACTTTATGGTGGTCAACGTCAAAGCAGCGTACAATGCCATTTTCGGCCGACCCGGCTCTGCTCGTTTTAGGCCGTCCCCTCAGCCTACCACTTGAAGTTGCAGTTCCCCACTGACCTCGAGGTTGGTGTTGTTCGAGGAAATCAAGAATCTGCACGTTCGTGCTACATGACCACGGTAGGAGGCGAGGTGTTTCACCTTGACGCAGTCGAGCTCCCACCTGAAAGAATCCATCCTGAGTCGGAACCTGCGGACGAATTTGAGGAGCTCTCATTCGATGCAGAAGACAAGTCTAAGTGGTTCCGTGTGAGCCGCACCCTTTCCCCCGACCCGAAGCCAGGTCTAATTGATTGTGTCCGCCGCAATATCGACCTCTTCGCTTGGAACATGCCCGACATGCCCGGGATTTTCGAGGACCTAATCATGCACAGACTAAGTATCCAACTGGGTTCCAAGCCGATCCATCAGAAGTGACGCAAGTTCTCCCTAGAGACACAACAAGCAGTGAAAGTGGAGGTGGACAAACTGTTGTCCGCCAGGTTCATTCAAGAGGTCAGCTACCCCGAGTGGCTGGCAAACGTCATGATGGTAAAGAAGGCTAGCGGGAGCTTGAGGACCTGTATAGACTTCACGGACCTCAACAGGGCGTGCCCCAAAGATCCTTTCTCCTTCCTAAGCATCGACGCTCTGATCGACGCAACGTCGGGTCATGAGCTACTGACCTTCATGGATGCCTTTTTAGGCTATAATGAAATCTGGATGTTCCCTCCGAACATCACCAAAACATTCTTCATTACCGACCAGGTTCTCTACTGTTACCGGGTCATGCCCTTCGGGCTCAAGAGCGTCGGTGCCACCTACCAGAGACTCGTCAATCGAGTTTTCAAAGATTAGATCGGTCGTAACATGGAAGTATACGTCGACGACATGCTCGTCAAGAGCCGACAAGGGCAGGACCATGTCACCGACCTAGAGGAAGCCTTTGGCGTCCTTCGATCCCACAACTGAGGCTCAATTTCACCAAGTGTGCCTTCGGTGTCTCCTCAGAGAAATTTCTCGGGTTCTTCATTAGCCAGTGCGGCATAGAGGCAAATCTCGAGATGATCCAGGCCATAATCGACATGGCCCCTCCCAGAAACATTAAAAAGGTTCAACGGCTCACGGAAAGACTGGCGGCCATCGACTGCTTCCTCTCCAAGTCTGGAGAGAAGACCCTACCCTTCTTCAAGGCTCTGCGGAGAGCGAAAGGCTTCGAATGGGGTGACCCCCAACAAGAAGCGTTCGACCAGTTAAAGTCCTGTCTCGCCAACCCCCCCACTTCTGAGCAAACCCGAACCGGGCGAACCCCTCTTGCTATACCTCGCAACTTCGGAATATGCCTTCAGTGTCATGCTCGTCCGGGAAGATGACGGAATTCAGAAGCCTCTCTACTATGTGAGTAAATTCATGTTCTCGACTGAGACCCGATACGCCAAGATGGAGAAGGTTGCCTACGCCCTGATCATGGCCGCGCGAAAGCTCCATCCTTATTTTCAGGCCCACTCGATCCAGGTCCTTACAGACCAGCCTCTCAAGGTCGTCCTCCATAAGCCTGAGAGTTTCGGATGCATAGTCAAGTGGTCGATCGATCTGAGCCAGTACGATATCAGTTACCAGCCCAGGACAACCATTAAGGGACAGGCCCTCGCCGAATTCATCACAGAGTGCACTTATCTCCGATCCGTCTGACATCCAAGAGGTCGATCCGGTTTAGGAAGTTTATGTCGACGGCTCGTCTTGCAAGGTGGGAAGCGGCGCAGGTGTCATCCTCAAAGGTCCTGACAACTTCATTCTCCAGTATTCTCTTCGCCTGAAGTGTTACGCCCCTGCCCCGAGCTCGGACAATTTATAAAATTTAGAAGAAAAATTATTTATAGTATAGTACAACTGTCCACCACAGGCTGCCTCTCAAAAGGTGGTTAATCGAATTGGTGACTCTTAATCATGGGCTATATTATTTATATATTATTATATTCAAGTTATCTCCCGATATGGGACTTAATCCCAATATCTCTCTCCCGTGTTCTCTCTCATCCAAAAGAAACACAGGTGGCCCCCACGTCAAATCCTTTGGGTGACATCATCACCCAACAACAGCACTCCAATGTGTTGTGTTTCCATCACGTGTGGGCCCCCTCCAAATCACTATCCCATTACAACATAATTACATATATGCCATCCATGCATATTTCAAACAGCCAACATACTTCTTTTCAACATATATTTTATATATATATATATTTTATATACTTTTGAAAACTACGGGGTGTTACACACACCCCCCTTCAGAAATCAGTGTCCTCACTGAGCACGGGCATGCGCGAATCTAGTGCAGGATATCCTTTCTAGCTGATGTGGAGTGGAGTACCCTGATTCTGCTAGCTGCACCGTACCCCGATTCTGCGGGTGGTCCATTATTTCAGGCCGCCACCTCGCTCCCTCTCAGGCATACCCGTACATCTGCTAGCTCCATCTCAGGCATACATCTCGCCCACTCTTACCCACACTCGGTGTCGAAAGTCAGCTCTGATACCATTTGTAATGCCCCTGTCCCGAGCTCGGACAATTTATACAATTTAGAAGACAAATTATTTATAGTATAGTACAACTGCCCACCACAGGCTGCCTCTCAAAAGGTGGTTAACCGAATTGGTGACTCTGGATCATAGGCTATATTATTTATATATTATTATATTCAAGTTATCTCTCGATATGGGACTTAATCCCAATATCTCTCTCCCGTGTTCTCTCTCATCCGAAAGAAACACAGGTGGCCCCCACGTCAAATCCTTTGGGTGACGTCATCACCCAACAACAACACTCCAATGTGCTGTGTTTCCATCACGTGTGGGCCCCCTCCAAATCACTATTCTATTACAACATAATTACATATATGCCATCCATGCATATTTCAAACAGCCAACATATATATATATATATATATATATATATATATATATATATATATATATATATATATATATATATATACTTTTGAAAACTACGGGGTGTTACATGAACTTCCCAGCCTCTAACAACGAAGCAGATGAAAACTACGGGGTGTTACATAAACTTCCCAGCCTCTAACAACGAGGCGGAATATGAAGCTATGATCGCATGGCTCACCCTGGAGCACAAGGCTGGGGCCAGAAAAATCAGGGCCTTTAGCGACTCCCGGCTCGTGGTCAACTAGATCACCGGGGAGTACGAGGCTCGTGATGCTCGGACGGTCCGATACTTGGCGGTAGTCCAGCAGCTCATGACATCCTTTGACTTCTCCTAGGTAGAATGCATCCCCAAGGAGCAAAATGCCCAGGCTGATTCCTTGTCAAAACTCGCCTCCTCATCCTTCGAAGGCCTCGACCACACCGTCCTAATTGAAGTCCTCCTCAAGCCCAGCATCGACCTAGCTGAAGCCTTCTGCCTTACCACCGAACCTCAACCAAACAACTGGACGACTCCCATCCGAAAGTTTCTGGCAGAGGGTGGGCTTCCTCAAGATCGGGCCAAGGCGAGAATGATCAGGGTCCGTTCAGAAAGGTTCATCATAATCAACGAGACACTCTTCATGCACTCATACATAACAACGGACGACAGACCCTACCTTCGCTGCCTGGCCCCCGATGAGGCCAAGTACGCTTTGAAGGAACTGCATGAAGGAATCGGGGGGTTTCTACAACACCCCGCAAAATAAAATGATTTATTTTGCATTACTAAATAATGTTAAATTGGTATAGTTGACTACTTTGACGATTTTCTTGTAATTGCAATTTTTCACGTGCAACACACATACAGAGTTAGGATCTTTGAATTCTTGAAATTTTATGTCTAATGATTGGTTTTTCTCATTTATTTATGATATTTAAATTTTTTAGATTTATTTGAATTTATTTGACTATTTTACGAATTTGTCGATTTTACATGTGCAAAATACGTGCAAATATTTTTGGGCTGCGAATCTCCACTTTTAGATTTATGGATAAATTCTCCTATTTATAATTAAATATATCCTAAATTTTGTAATTTTTCTGAGTAATGAAACTATTTTTTATAAATACTTCGAAAGATAGTGTCTTTTATGTAAAAAGCCGTTTGGATCTCAAACAAATAATGAAAATTTGTTTTTACTGATTTTTAGGCTTTCCATTGTCATCATTTAAAATAAAATCTATTTAAGTTTTATTTAGAGTTGATTTGGTAAAGATTTAAACAAGTATGGTGTTTTTGGAAATATGGAATTTAAGTGGATCGGGTGTAAATATTTTCTTGGAAAGTAAAAATTCACAAATTTTAATTGTAAAATCTAATATGTATTATTAGATATTATTTCTGAACTTTTTGGATTTTTACGAATATTTTATGACATATTTGCAAATATTACAAAAAGAGGGACTTTTGTGCAAAATTACCACTTTGAGTACAAATCTGAATTTTTAATTTCTGGGCTATGCTTGATTGTTGGATAACTCAGTAGTAAAATAATTTGATTTGATTTTTATTTATTTAACTTATTTAACTACTTTATCAAAGAAATGTTTATATATGTAAAGTAATAATTTGTTAAGGGATGTTTCCATAAACTTGTAAAACCCTAAAAACTCCAGATTTCAGCCAATATTATGGCCACTACAGTCGTCCCTCTCCTTTGCAAAAATAAGATATATTTTTACTATTAATTTCTTGGAGTTTCAAAGTGGTGATCTTGGATTTTGCAAAAGAAGAATTTTTTCTTATTCTTAATTCGATTTGATTTCTTCATTGAGGTGAGTGACTTATGTTTGTTTTCTTATTATTCTAAGCATGTTGTATGTGATGATTTATCTATTAGAAAGCATGTTAAATGATGGTATGAAGATATATGAAGTTTTGATGAGAAGATGAATTAAAAAGTGAGTCTTTTTTATGAACTATGCCATTAATGAATTAAAAACCTAATAGATAATTTGTGATTGCTAAAGAACCCAATAGAAACCATGGGTATGTTATTTTCTATCATATACTTGCTATTTTGCTTGCATAATATGAGTTGTGTGTTTATTATTGCATAAAAGATGAACAAAACCTAAACCTACTATGTATACCATGCATATGATCTGTTTGAGCTTTATGCTTTGACATTTTAAACAAGCATCTTGCAAAACTAAATCAGAGGATATTCAGGGTCCTTATTGAACATGGCAATTTTCCCAATTAATTTGGATGTTCTTTGCGTTAGATGATCTAGAGGATTTATGAATGTAGATATAAAATTTCGTTAATTCCTATTATCCTTTCATATAAGTATGTCGTATACACCATGTTCCTTCTTTTATTTATGTAAAAGTCTTGAGTAAGTCTGTGAATGTATATGATACTTGTATTGGTTTCCCTATTAACAATTTGTTCTTAAATCTTCATTTTTATACTGGCTGATCCATTTTTATTCTTTTCTTTTTGTAATTCATTATATTGAACCATTATTCTGGGGTTTGAATCTATTAGTTTAGGTGCATGGATTAATGTCAGAAAAGGGGTTTTCTATATCATGTATATACACCTATGCTTCATTCAGTAAAAGGATATTTTCTATGTCATGTATATACACCTATGCTTCATTCAGTAAAAGGATATTTTTCTATATCATGTATATACTCCTATTTCAGTAAAAGAGATATATACTTGTGCATACTTCATATCCAGTAAAAGATATATATTTGTGCATATACTTTTATTTCAGTAAAGGAGATATATATTTGTGCATACTTCATATCCAATAAAAGATATATATTTGTGCATATACTTCATATTTCAGTAAAGAGATATACCCATTTGTGCATGTGTTTTATCTCTTTTTCAAGCACAAATTGGAAAATAATGAATGTCATAAAATCTTTTACACTTTGTAACAACGATCAATTCCAAACATATTCTTGGAGAGAAAGACAGTTGTAGCACATGAACTGATAAAATCAAGCCATAAATCTAATTACATGATAATGTGTATTCTTCTGATATTCCCAGTTTCAGCAAAATGCAACTTAGCATCAAATTTGACAAGTCATAGATGTTGAAGTCATTCTTTCCTTCATCTTCAACGAAAACAGGTTTAGAAGGAGATGCAACAAAACTCAACAAAAGTCATAACAGAAGTAGACAAATAATGTATAATTATTTCCTAATCCTATGGTTCATCTTATATACAACCTGCATATGCTTTCAATTCAATATAGTTCAAACTCTCATTCCTGCATACACTTCTATTCAGTAAAGATATATATACATATATACCCATTCCTGCATACACTTCTATTCAGTAAAAGAGATTCTTTCTATGTATCAGATACATATTATATATATATATATATATATATATATATATATATATATATATATATATATATATACCATATACCTTATATCAGTAAAAAGGAGTTTTTTCTAAGTCTTCTATGTTTTTTGTATATGCTCCACTTTAGTCTGTGTATGTTTCACTTCAAATCAGTAAAGGGATTTCTATATACATATCATATATATATACATACATATACTTCGTATCAGTGTAAAGGGTTTCTTTCTATATCAGATATATATATATATATATATATATATATATATATATATATATATATATATGTTGCATATCAGTGAAAGGGATTTTCTACATCTTCCATATCTGCATATGATTCATTTCAATTAAAGACTATCTACTAAATTTCTGCAGATATCTCATATGCTCCGATCAGTGAAAAGGGATTCCTTTCTATATATTATATACATATACATATGCTTCATCACAGTAAAAGGTTCTTCTATATTTTTATATATGCATATAATCAAGAGTTGCATACAAGAAAGGAATTTATATACACATTATACCCACTGCATTTCAATGAAGAGGATCTCCTTATATATATATATATATATGGGTAAAAGGGATATGAGCAACTTGCTCATTTAGTAAATGAGCAAGTGATGAGGTGGCATGCATGTGATACATTGAGTATCTAACCACTTTTAGGATTTTCCAATCACATGCATGCCACCTCATCACTTGCTCATTTACTAAATGAGCAAGTTGCTCATATCCCTTTTACCCTATATATATATATATATATACACAAACAATAGGAATGAATGAATTTCTCACTGTGAGTAGGTTAACAATGAAATAAAATAAATGATTAAAATGAAAGATTTATTTGGTATTGATGATTGAGTTGTGAATCTCTAGGAGTTGAGTGGGAGTCCTGTGAACCGGCAGATGAGAGTTTTTTGATTTACACCAGTTGGGTCTTGAGGTTGTTGTTGTGAAATTAAGTCCGGCAGGATGCACTAACTCTAGAGATAAGGAATTTGTGTTTTAATAATAATCAACTTAAGGGCATGCACTAGTGGAGATGTGATGGAACTTGGGAAATGTAAGTATATGCTCTTGGTTTTGGTCCAACGGATGCGTTCCAGGACTTGTGTGTTGTTCTGTCTCAATAGCACATTTGTATGTTCACGTGTCGAGGGTCTGCAAGCCTATTCATGGAGCATGCAGGGTGCATTCGCTTGTCTGAGGGTCGGCGGGTCTATTCACGGGATGTACCTGGTGTATCTGCACGTCGAGAGCCTCGCAAGCGTATTCGTGGGGTACACGACAGGGAGATGATTCTCTGGGTTTCCAGCTATTCTTACATGATGCTTGCGCGTCGAGGGCTGCGATGCCTATTCGCCAGTGTTCTAAAAAGCGGTCTAGGCGGCTGCCTAGGCGCTAGGCGGCCCTCCAACGCCTCGCCTAGGGGCTAGGCATTTAAGAAAATCGGTTAATGGTTCTAGGCGATAAAAAGCGGGTCTAGGCGGTGCGTAGTCGGTGTAAGTGGGTCTAGGCGGGCTAGACCCGCTTAGCACTTAACTTTTTTTTTAAAAAAGGGGCCCGACTTATTCCAACCCGACCCGCTCTAATACACTAAAACCCTAAAACTTCTCTTTCTCCTCTAAATCCCCTGTAAAAAAACCCCCCAAATCAATTCTATTCTCTAAATCCATAATTCATCTTCTCTAAAACCCCCAAATCACCTCCTCCGCCTCCCTCCTTGCAGTCGTTGCTCGCAGTCGTCAACACAACCTCCTCCGCCTCCCTCGCAGTCGCAACTCTCACTCACTCTGTCACTCATTCGTCAAAACCTCTTCCTCCACCTCCCTCCTTGCAGTCGCAGCTCGCTTCAACTTCAACCGACGTCAACACAACATCTCTCTCCTCTCTTCAGCTTCAAAGTCAAGTCGTCAACACAACCACACACTGCCTCCCGCCTTGCTTCACCTCCGACGTCAACACTACATCCTCCTCTTCTCTCTCAAACTTCTCTTGACGCAACCCTCCCCCATCCCCCGACTCAAGCCTCCTGCTTCCCCCACACTATTTGCTCCTTGGACTGGAACAACCGAACAGGTAATCTCCACTACTGATCTTCGTCATAGATTAATACTAGTCTAATAGATGAGCATAAGACTATAAAAAAAGAAAAAGACTAATAATAATACAATGATTCGATTTTGTAAAGCTCATCCTGCAATTGTAAAGCTCATCCTGCAATTGTAAGGAGAAATATCAAGAGTAAGAATTGGTAACAAAAAAACAAAAACAAATGATAAAATATATAAATAAAATATATACATACATAAATAAATATATAATATATAAATAAAACCGCCTAGCGCCTAGCCGCTTAAGCT
Organism: Hemerocallis citrina; assembly: GCA_017893485.1. NCBI lineage: Eukaryota > Viridiplantae > Streptophyta > Magnoliopsida > Asparagales > Asphodelaceae > Hemerocallis > Hemerocallis citrina. The sequence continues at coordinate 379,374,024 of CM030359.1, forward strand.
CCGCTTACAAGGCCTAGGCGCTAGGCACCCATCGGCCGCCCGACTACCGCCTAGCGACTTTTAGAACATTGCTATTCGCGGAGTATTCTGGATCTTGTTTCCATCACCGTAGTAGGATTGTTGCATAACGAGTGATCTAACCCTATAAAATGGAGAACGATAAGGGCTTGCACCGGACCTGTGTATTGTGGGATGCATAGAATCCGACAAGTATGTATTAGAGAGTCGGCATATAGCATTGATGTTTTCTTGACTTGGTTTTATGCATGTTGTTTCCTGTTTTCCTATGCTTGACACTTAGTCTAGTTTCACTTAATGTTTTCATGACCTACTATTTACTATTTCATATTCCTTGATGTTTTCATGTTTATTTATTGTTATTTATTCTATTCATTTATTCTTACTGTTGGTACATGTTGTATATGACTCTATACCTTATGTTTTATTTATGTTGCTTTTCTTTTGATGTCACTCACACCGTTATGGCTGACCTCTGCAGTTTTGGGGGTTAGGATTATCTCTAGCCTCATGTTTTACAGGTAGGTGCCTTTAGCTTGGAATTTGGATGCATGGGATAGAATGATATATGGCTTATGTAAATTGTAAAAGAATGTGTTGTAAAAGAAAGAAATTGTAATTCAATGTATTTTATTTTCTGTTGTGCTTTGTAAACAATTGATGTAATAAAAGTTTTAAATTTTCCTGTATATGGTTGCTATGTTTATGATTACATTGAAGTTGATTCTGGAATTGTGCCACGTATTTCTGAGATATTATATTGGAAATTCGGGGCGCTACAGTGTCACATGGGGAGCAGGTCGCTCGCCAGAAAAGCCCTAAACCACAAGTACTATTGGTCGACCATGTTACAAGACACCCAGGACCTCGTCAAAAGGTGCGACCCCTGCCTAAGATTCTCCTCGGTGAAAAGGCTTCCACAAGCCAACCTCCGCTCCCTGGCTAGTCCGACCCCCTTTGCTATGTAGGGAATGGACAGGCAGAAGGAAGTTTTTGGTGGTGGCCATCGACTACTTCACCAAATAGATTGAGGCAGAGCCCTTAGCCACGATCACAGAACACCAAACTCAGCATCTTTTCTAGAAGCACATCATCTGATGATTCGAGATCCCACAGGTACTTATCATAGACAACAGGACCAAATTTGCAGGCAAGAACTTTTGGAAGTTCTGCGAAGACATCGGTGTCCAGCAGTGCTTCTCATCAATATGTCATCCTCAATCAAACAGCCAGGCCGAAAATGCGAACCGTCAAATCCTTGACGGCCTCAAGAAGCGGTTGGATAATTCATCCAAGGGGCTGTGGGTCGACGAGTTGCCAAGCGTACTCTGGGCGCACCGGATGATGAAGAGAACCCCCACGGGCGAGTCACCGTTCAACCTAACCTACGGAACAGGGGCAGTTATCCCCTTGGAGATCGGGCTCCCTTCGCCTAGGATCATGGCCTTCGACGAGGAGAACAACTCAACGGACCTCAGAGCCAACTTGGATCTTATCGATGAGGTCAGGGAAAAATTTGTCGTCAGAAGAAGCATATACCAACAACAGATCGAGCGGTTTTATAACAAGAGGGTCCGTCCCACCGACATCAAGCTAGGTGACCTCGTGCTCAGAAAGCTAGCGGTATCTGACCCCAGCAGAAAGAGAAAGTTGGCCCCTAATTGGGAGGACCCGTACAAGGTCTCCGAAGTGGTACACCCCAGCACGTACCGACTCACAGACCAAGGGGGCGGGATAGTGAAGAGGCCCTAGAACGCGGAACACCTCATCAAGTTCCTCGAAGGGGAGGACTAGACTCCTCTTGCAACCAAGGTTATGTAACCGACCCCCTGTAATTGGCACTACGTGCCTCTCCTTTTTTTTGTTTTGTTGTAAATAATAAGGTGTAAACCTTGGCATTTCCCTATTTATTTTTATTTTTATGCGACTTTCCATACATTCGCCACACCCTAGCTTTAATACAAGCTTGGGGGCTCGACGTTCGGCATTGACCTCAAGCAATGCCCTAGCTTTCTCAAGCTGTATGGGTGAGGTGCTCGGCAATGACCTCGAGCCACACCCTAGATTTTCTACAAGCATAGGGGCTCAACATTCGGCATTGACCTTGAGCAATGTCCTAGCTTTCTCAAGCTGTATGGGTTAGGCGCTCGGTAATGACCTCGAGCCACACCCTAGCTTTTCTATAAGCATAGGGGCTCGACATTCGGCATTGACCTCAAGCAATGCCCTAGCTTTCTCAAGCAGTATGGGCTAGGCGCTCGACAATGACCTCGAGCCACACCCTAGATTTTCTACAAGCATGGGGGCTCGACATTCGGCATTGACCTCGAGCAATGCCCTAGATTTCTCAAGCTGTATAGGTTAGGCGCTCGGCAATGACCTCGAGCCACACCCTAACTTTTCTACAAGCATGGGGGCACGACATTCGGTATTGACCTCAAGCAACACCCTAGCTTTCTCAAGCTATATGGGCCAGGCGCTCGGCAATGACCTCGAGCCACACCCTAACTTTTCTACAAGCATGGAGCTCGACATTCGGCATTGACCTCGAGCATTGCCCTAGCTTTCTCAAGTTGTATGGGTTAGGTGCTCGGCAATGACCTCGAGGCACACCCTAACTTTTCTACAAGTATGGGGGCTTGACATTTGACATTGACCTCGAGCAACGCCCTAGCTTTCTCAAGCTGTATGGGATAGGTGCTCGGCAATGACCTCGAGCCACACCCTAAGTTTTCTACAAGCATGAGGGCTCGACATTCGGCATTGACCTCGAGCAATGCCCTAGCTTTCTCAAGCTGTATGGGCTAGGCGCTTGGCAATGACTCGAGCCACACCCTAACTTTTCTACAAGCATGGGAGCTTGACACTCGGCATTGACCTCGGGCAATGCCCTAGCTTTCTCAAGCTATATAGGTTAGGCGCTCGGCAATGACCTCGAACCACACCCTAGCTTTCACAACAAGCAGGGGGGCTCGACATTCGGTGTACGCTGGAGGCAGCATCCTAGGCTTTCTTACAAGTCGGAGGGACGGAAAAATCAAATTTCATTCATCATAACGCCTTGAATGGCCACAGTACAATAAAGGTTTATTACAATGGTTCTTTTTACCCCAACCTAAGTTCTTCTCGTGGGGCCTTTTTGGCTAACATGGACCATCTCAAGTCCCACCGAGCGGGTCCTTCCTCCAGTGTGCTTTTCCGGTACCACCGGCATTGCCAGTGTAGACGTCCCGGCAACGGAACTTTGCGCATCAGTCGGCCTTGCCATTTCCATATACAGGGTCGGCGAGGAACCCAAGACAGAGGGGCCGCCTCCCTCAAAAGGGCCGAATCAGGATCCACCTGTGCCGAGCATGAACATAAGCCTCTGAATTTTCAGATCCTTCTCCACCACGACCTCACGGAGAACGAACTCAGAGATTGGTCGCCCGGTGGAGGCATCAGACATTGACCAGTTCGTCTCGGCACTCCCCCAGTCTCGGTCGGCTATAACCTTCTTCAGATGTCGCCTCTAAACTGAGCTCCTTGGACTTGTTCATGAAATAGCTTACCGCGGCTTCTCGATCGCGGGCATGTTTGCGATAGCGGATCAAGACATTCTCCTTGGACTTTAGCCTGTTCCGAAGTCGCCGAACCTCGGCAGAACTGAGATCGGCTCCTAGGGTCTCGTCCATCTGACAAAAAGTAGAGGAAACAAGAATTCACTTCAAGCTTCCCAAAAATATGCAAGTCATAGCAGGTCGGCCAAAAACACGATTATATTAATTCTAAAAATTAGTTGCAAAAAGCGGTGGCCAGTCCGCACTCGGAAAATACAAAAAGAAAAAGATAATGTAAAAAACTACTTCTAGGGGGGATCTGCACCTCTTCGTCGGTCATCACCCCCTCACTCTCTACATGGGGGTCCCTCGACACCTCGTCGGCGTCATCGCCCTCGTCCTCGCCCCCAGGGTTCAGCGAAAGCATGGGGGCTGCCATCCATAGTGGAGGTGGTCGATTTTGGCCTGGGGTAAAGGAGTAGAAAGTGCTCATTTACCCGATCATACGCCTCATCTTGGGCGTTCATCACCTCCTCCGAAGCCGCCATATGCAGCTCTTCGTACACGATCTCAGCCGTCCGATTGTTGATCATCACGATCTTGATCATCTTGATCCGTTGATCTTGGCCGTTGGATTTGCATCGATCATCATCACCATCACTATCATCATCAAGATCTTGATCTCGACCGTCGGATCTCTTTTGATCATCGTGATCGTGATCATCATCTTGATCTTGATCTTCGATCTCAGCGGTCCGATCGACCGATCACTCTTGATCTCAGCCATTGATCGTCTCGATCGTCTCGTTCGTCTTCTACTTGGTGAGTTAAACATTTGATCCACTTTTTTGTTCTCATTCATCAAATTGCCAATCATGGTATATTTACTTTTTTAGTACTCTTCTAATTCTTATATATTTTATGTTCGATCTCGGCCGTTGGATTTGCTTGACCTTCATCTTGATCACCATCTTGATCAACGAGATCTGTGCCCGATCGTGATCGTTTGTTCGTCGCCGTGTCGCCGGGATTTCAATCCCGTTATTCTCAATATATCGGATCTAACGTCGTCCTAAAGGCAAGTCATCTTACTCAAATTGTATTGTATCATGTTCGAGATCATTTATTGAATTCTGCAAGTAGATCCATGTTGAATGTCGTACAATGTTATTGTTATCTATCGTTGGGATACCACGGATTTACACGAGCGAATCCATGTGATAGTCTTGACTTCATACCGTCTTTTTGCCTCTATGTATAGAGATCTTACATGCATTCATGTAGTTAGCTGTTGAATATAAGAATAGAGAATTATTGTTGCATTTTATCTCATGACATCATACACAACTATTGTAGATGGTATATTAGGGTTGATTGTTCATGTGATTGATAATGATAAATTAGATGATTGAAATTAGTAGGGATATGGACATTATATATCATAATACCATATTCATATAGGGATAACTTGTTGTGATTTATGATTGTTAACCTCTAACTCACCATTCATAACATCTTGATTATTTTTATGCATGAAAAATTATATTGAGACCCTAAATTTACTGCCAACCTGAACATTGTCGTGTTGTTTCAACCCAGATAATGTCATTAAAATTGATACCTTTCTGACTATGAAACGTATCCCTAAGTGTCTAGTTGTCAATAACATCCAGAATTTTTGAATTCCGACATATATTGCCTGAGTTATGACCCTTTTGCTACTGCTGCGCTGAAAATTAAGATTCATGTACATACCATGTTAGGCTGACAAATTAAATGAACTAATGATCAAATATTGCCATGATAAATTCCAGATTGGTAGATAACATGCTTAGGGTGATAAAAATTATTTTTAATGATTTTTACAATGATTATTTACTGCCCTTACAATTGAAATTAGTCAATATCGATAAATTAACCAGCCAGAAACTAAAATCTATAAAGAACACTGAATTTCACCTAGCTATTGTTGTCGGAATGTAGACTTTAAATATGTATTGGAACTGGTCAGAAGTCTAGTTTCAAGAACTTCTGACGAATCCACATTTGTTATCCTGTAGCAACGGAAATTCTGATTTTGGTACAGCAACCTACTGCTGTCTAGAATTGGGTTCCTATATTTAATAATATATAATTGAATCTATAATGTTATATTTGGTGTATTTAATTGTATAGAGTATATTGCACGATCTTAGGGTTGTTTTGTCATCTTTTCTAGTGTCCCTTATTAATCGCATTATTGTATGTTAATTGAATAAAGAATGTTAATCAAGTCGGGGTTAAGGGTTGACAAGGGTAGTTGGTAATATAGTGATTGTACTCGGGAATGTGGGGCCCGTGTTTTCCAAAATATTGTGTCGGCTAGTGCTATCGATTTATTGTTGGATTACTGACTGCAGTATCCCAATTCATCGCATATTGTTTTAGGACCTATCGTGCCAACTATTGTTATCGTTATCGTGCAAGAAATTGTTGTTGGTATTGTTATCGTTATTGTTATCATACCGAGTACATGATCTATAGAACCTACTACCTTGGTCTAAATGAAATTGATTGTATGCATGGAACCTGTAGTATGGGATGCAGTAGTACGTGCATTAGTTAGGATTAAAATGAATAATAGACTTAATATTTTTATCGTATTGTCATTTCATATTGTCATCTTCATTGAACCGTGTTATCGTTATTGTTTGCTATTACTGTTATTGTTTATTGTTATCGTTATAAATCATCGTTATTGCACATTGTACTATTATCACCTTGTCACTGTTCAATACTATTGATTTCATCGTCCATTGTATTCATCGTTACACCGTTATTGTCATTGTTCTCTGTTTCTCTACTTGCTGTACACGACTTGCTCTAAGGACATTTTCTTTTCCACTCTAGTCGATCCAGTTACAGGTGAACAAGGAGAATTGTCAGGAGGCATTGGTGAGCAGTTCTTCTAGGATTGGAGCAGGAGCCTCTCGAGCTATTTAGTAAGTTCTTATATTCCAGATGTTGGGTTATTTTGATGTTGGTTATTTTTATGCTTAATATTCAATGTTGTTATTCATGTGATTATTCTTTCATTGCATGCATGTTTGTATTACTTCTTGTTTATATTGTTGAGTTGGATCATTAACAACCTATGGATGACGCAAGTCATTCGTTGGGCCGTGTCACGTGCTTGCATTCCGTATTTTTAGGAAGCGGAGCGTGACATAAAGCCACCCCCTAACTTTCACAGCAAGCAGGGTGGGCTCGACGCTCAGCAGTGACCACGAGCCACCCCCCAGGCTTTCACAGCAAGCAGGGTGGGCTCGACCCTCGGCAGTGACCTCGAGCCACCCCTTAACTTTCACAGCAAGCAGGGAGGCTCGACGCTCGGTAGTGACCTCGAGCCACCCCCTAGCTTTCACTGCAAGCAGGGTGGGCTCGACACTCGGCAGTGACCTCGAGCCACCCCCTAGCTTTCGCAGCAAGCAGGAAGGACCCAACGCTTGGCAGTGACCTCAAGCCACCCTCAAGTTTTCGCAGCAAGCAGGGGGGCTCGAAGCTCGGCAGTGACCTCGAGCCACCCCCTAGCTTTAACAGCAAGCCGGGTGGGCTCGATGCTCGGCAGTGACCTCGAGCCACCACTTAGCTTTCACAGCAAGCAGGGTGGGCTCAACGCTCGGCAGTGACCTCGAGTCACCCTAGCTTTCGTAGCAAGCAGGGGGGCTCGACGCTCGGCAGTGACCTCGAGCCACCCCTTAGCTTTCATAGCAAGCAGGGTGGGCTCGACGCTCAGTAGTGCCCTCGAGCCACCCCATAGCTTTCACAGCAAGCAAGGGGGCTCGACGCTCGGCAGTGACCTCGAGCCACCCCCTAGCTTTCACAGCAAGCAGGGTGGGCTCGACGCTCGGCAGTGATCTCGAGCCACCCCTAGCTTTCACAGCAAGCAGGGTGGGCTCGACGCTCGGCAGTAACCTCAAGCCACCTCCTAGCTTTCACAACAAGCAAGGGGGGCTCGACGCTTGGCCATGACCCTGGGCATCCAAGAATGGAGGCTCGACTACTGACGCTCGACCCTGGAACGCCCCTCATGAGCTCCGAGCCAATTCCTAGCTCTCACAGGCTAGAGCTTACACTCGACGTTCGGCTCCCAACCCTTGGTCTTCGGCCCTCGATGCCCTTTTTACTCCCGGGGATCTCCTTCGTCCTACCCCACTTACCACTTCAAGAAACTACAAATCATACTCTCCAAACACACCGCTCCACTCTTCCTACGGGGACAGACTACTCCTCCACGGCTGGCTTACGAAGCCCTCCAGGAGTAAGGGGCTCCTGATATGGGGTGAGTGACATGGCCCCATCCGGGCCATCAGATCTCCTCAAATTTTGCCCCTCCATGATCATCAAGTCAAAACAGGTCCAACGGGCTTCAGCCCATTCAGGCCCACAGGCAAACGGGTCTGGCCCGGTCCGTTAGGGTCTCAGATCCGTTACCTCTGCCTATAAATACCAGACCCCCTCCTCACTTTCAAAAATAATAAACTTTTCCCCACCTGAATCATAGTTATGTTGCTTTCTCAGTGACTGACTAGATCGTCGGAGGGCCTGTCGCCGGGACTTCTCCCGGTGTTTCTAGACAGTGTGCAGGTACAAAAGACCGAGCCGAGCTACGAGATCCGAACCGAGCTCCAGCCTCTACCTCCCTCCTGCTATCCTCGAGCCGATCCTACAACCGAGGATTGGATCAGCGCCAGTACCGCATCTTCTACTTCACAAATTACAAGAACTCACACTTGTTGTCCCCACACCCAAAAACAAGCAGCATCAATTAGGTACAAATGTAGAACGAATAAGGAATGACATTGTGATAATAAGATGGCCATAGCCATCGTTTCATTAATAGGGTTAAGGAAACACAGCATTACACAGTACTAATATTACAAAAGAGCTGTCGTCACAGCAACTCAAACTAAACTAATACAACATCTCCATACATCAAAATACCCTAAGCAATAAAAGGAAAAGCAACATCAGTAGAAGGAAAAGCATAAAACCCTCGAGGAACAGTCCTCCCTTCCCCCCGTACATTATGGGCGATCCTCTCTACTCTTCAGAGCTGTTCCTTATCCTTTTAGCCTGCTCCTGAGCACCTGCCCAATCATGAATCAAAAGAAATATTTTATTCATAGAGTATGGAAATCTGTAAACTTTATTGCGAAAAATAAGGTCATTTCTTTCTATCCAAAGGCTCCATAAAGAGGCAGCTGTAGCTAAGTCCCAAGCTTTCCTATCTTCTAATTTGATGTGTAACTCTCTAAGGTGCACCCAAATGTCAGTAGTATTGTTCGGAACCCGAGGACACCCAAAACCCCTACACACTATTTCCCAAATAAGCCGCGCTTTTGGACATTGAAAGAGAATGTGGTCGACATCTTCTTCTTCTAGATGACACGTCTCGCATGTGACATCTATGTTCGAGATCCTCTTCCTAAGGTTAATTTTTGACAGGATCGCATTACTATGTGCTAACCAACAGAAGACTTTGACTCTGTATGGAACTTTGGCCCCCCATATAATTGATTGGACTTGGCATCTCATACCTCCGTCGTTTATCCATTTATACATTGATGAGACCGAGAAGACTTTTGAGTTTTCCCTATCCCACCATCTTTCATCTTCCGAGTTATTTTCGCGGTCTCCTTCTTGAAGTATAAGTTTATTCATTTCTTCAAATTGTACTCTGCTATCTGAGTTAACGCAGTTGGAAACAATAAACGTTAGTTTCCCATTTTTCCGTACGTCTGCCACCACTAAATCAAGATTCTGCGTAGCTTTGGCCGCTAACGGAAATTGGTTTTGCAGACTCGTTTGACCACACCACTTGTCTTTCCAAAATCTCGTATTTTTCCCTGTTCCCACTTTACAAGTGGTATTGGAATGAAAAATTTCTCCCTGCTTGGCTATCCCCTTCCACAGGAAGGACACTTTTGCAAATTTGCTCCTTCCTCCAAAGCGGTATTTACGTCTTTTGCGATATAGGTTGAAAGAATCGTTCCACCATCCTCTGTGCTTGTTAACAATCTTCCACCACCACTTGCATAGTAGTGCCTTGTTCATGTCATGGAGGTTTACAATACCCAGACCTCCGAACTCCCTTCTCTTGCATACTCTTCCCCAATTGACCAAGTGGAAGCCCTTGTTTTCCTCGTCCGTACCTTTCCACAGGAATCTTCTTCGAAGTTTGTCAATTCTTTTGATAACCCATTTCGGCAATTCGTAAATGGACATCAGGTACAACGGGATCGTACTAACAACGGAATTTAGTAAAATGATCCTACCCCCCAGGGACAGGAACCTGCTTTGCCATCCTGCCAGCTTCTTTTCAATTTTGGAGATGATGCCGCTCCAATACTCCCTCCGAAGCGGACCTGGCTTGATAGGCGTCCCTAAGTATTTAATCAGAAAAGTTCCTAAATTACATCCCAATAAATCCTTTATCACCGAGAAGGAGGTCGACGGGTCTTGACAGAGAGGAACGATACAGGTCTTGTCTAAGTTTACCTTCAAACCTGACCAACTATGGAAACAAGCTAGTACAGTGTTGATGGCCGCCGCTTCTTCCGTTGTCGCTTTACCGAAAATGATTGTGTCGTCTGCATATTGTAAGATTGCCATCGGCTTGTCGATCCCTTTAACCCTAATCCCTTTAATCATGTTGTTTTCCATAGCTCTTCTAATCATCTCTGCTAAACCATCTGCTACAATTGCGAAGAGAAGTGGCGATAAAGGATCTCCTTGGCGTAAACCTCTCCTGCACAAAATTTCTCTCCCTTGCCAGCCATTGACCTGGACATACGATTTTCCTCCGGAAATGCACCTTTTCATCCATGATCTCCATTTGTCCCCAAATCCCTTAAGAGCTAGGGCTTCCTCCACACAGTCCCACGACACCGAATCATACGCTTTCTTAAAATCCAGATTAAGGATAAAACCGTCCTCTTTAGATTTGCTACCCCGAAAAACCACTTCGTGGGCTGACGCTATGCTATCCATGATATCCCTACCCCGGATGAACCCGCTCTGCGATTGGTCTATGATATCATTTAGATGTGGTGCTAATCTTTGGGCCAAGACCTTCGTAATGATTTTGAAAGATCCGTTCAGCAAACTTATGGGTCTGAGATCTTCATGATTAGTGACCTCTTTCTTCTTGGGGACCAACACGATTGTGGCATAATTTAACCTGTCCAAATTAGCCGTCCCATCGTAAAACTCGTGGAAGATGTTCAATAGGTCCTCTTTTATAATTTCCCAGTAGATTTTGAAGAAAAAGATTGGTAACCCATCAGGCCCTGGCGCTTTATCCTGTCCGAGCATCTTAATGGCTCCAAACACCTCTGCTTCTGTAAATCTTGATTCGATTCCCTCACTTCCATCTAGTCTGGATTCACTCCACATATCCTGGGCCAACTCACATCTTCTGGAGTTGTTCCGGCCTATAAGATCGTGGAACTGACTATCAATATGTGCCTTAATTAGATCTTCATTCTCCGTCCGGTCCCCGTTAACTGTGAGACCCGTGATGTGGTTTTGTCTTTTCCTTCCATTTGCGATCTTGTGAAAATATTTTGTGTTAGCGTCTCCCTCTCATTGTGATCACAATGTCAATATGGATTTCATGGCTACACAGAAATAAAAGGACTAGTAATGGTATTCATATTAAACTAGTCATATTATGCATTTCATTTATTTCTAGGGATGCTTCTTGGCAAAGGAGAAGGATTTTGGTGCCTGCCAGCTTCCAGGATATATGATAACAAAGAGATGGAGATCGAACCCAGCTTGAAACAGCTTTCTTACCCTCTAGAGATGTTGGAAGATGCCTACTCTTTGGTTAATTTTCTATGATGTTGCTTTGATTTTTGTTCGACCGTAAAGTTTGAAAGAAGAAATGGTTGACAAAATCTAGCATGCATGGTTATATTTTCCAAAATCAGACAGACGTAGCTGAACCATGACCAGTCAGTCATTTGTTATGCACCACTGCTAAGAGTCAATCAATCAATGTGAAGGGATCCATGGATTTTTCTCTTCTCTGACAAGGTCATACCTTTTTCTTCACGGAATGCGGATAACGATAGCATGATTCACGGGCTTGTCTCATTTGCAAATTAATTGCAATCTAGAGTCTGTACTTTACAAGGATAAGTAATGTTTTATCACAAAACTCAAATTGTGTGTTGTAAAATTGTATGATGGCTCCTCCCACTAGTTCACTGAACATTTTGGTTGTTTTAATTAGCAGCCTGCTGTCTCATTTCTGAATTCTGATCCCATTTTTTAATTGAAATTGAATCCCTCCAATCGAACACTCACTGCATGCATGCGACTTCTGTTCTGGTCCTAAAAAGTAGTGAGAGGGTGAGTTAGAGTTAGAACCCAAACAAACAAATTAGTACAGTACAGTTGGTGTGTGATTTTATCTTAATCTGTATGGCTGTTTATGCGTGGCTATTGCCTGTTTGTTCTGTTCTGCTCTGTCCTTTTGATGTTGTCAATATATTAACCAACACTGTCTATTAACATTAAAAAAAACCATTTATAGTTTCTGATGTGAAATCAACATAAGTCCATAATTTACAGTTTGAGCAAGTATATTTCATAGTTGATCTGCAAATGTAAAAATTGGCTCATACATTTGTTGTAGATTTCAGCACCGAGTTGGGGGGACTGGTTACGATAACAGTTGGTTGCATTGGCATTATGTTTGCACGATTTTCTTGATTTACAGCATAAGCTGCAAGTGAAAAGCAAAGGGTTATGGATATTTAACTACCCCTTTTACATTTTGCTTGCAACTTTGTGGTGCAAATCATAAGAATCTCGCAAAAGAAGATGCAAATTGTATGCAGCCATTTACTCTTCCTATCAGCTCCTAAATGCAGGTGGTGCAGATCCCCCACCAATCCAGGAATACTTTGACTTTTACCATAGAAACATGGTGTGATTTGAACATGCAGAAGAGTTGAGTAACAGACTTTGCATCAGATACAACATGCATATTTCATGCTCAACCAAAAAAAGAATTTATTACGAGAACAGTTGAAAATGAGTTCCAATGAGCATAATGAGAGCAACCAAATTGAGTAAGTTCTCAGATCCAAGAAAATACATAGTACTGGGGTAAATTCTTACCTTTCAGTTTCAGCTAGCTGCAGTATCTATAAACCCCACGCAAAAAATTCCTAAACATGTTTTTGAGAATAAAAGAAAGAATGACTCACTCATCTCCAGCATTAGGTTTGGATCCCTTGAAAGAGACATCCATCAATATGACCCTAAAAACATAACACCTAAAAACCAGCCTTCGACAATAACATTATATGAGTTGGATTCTTATTACAACAAACTGTTTCATAGTCCAATCAGAAGAATATGATTGATATACCATCCCTATAACCCTATAGTTTTCTCGAACTTCTGAATTTGATTCAAGAATATCCACGTCATCTGCACAAAACATCCCCATGGAGAATTAAATCACAAGAGTTGGGAAATGGAGCTGAGAAAGTAAATCCAATATAAGAAATAAAAAGAGGGTGGGTTGGGGGAATGGCATACCATGACATGGGGAGCAATCCTAACGCAGTAGACCGGGAACCCAGTGTAGAACTTGAAAGGGCCTCCGCTTTTCAAAGTCTTCATAGCACAGTCCAATGACCCTGAGTACGGGTATTTCCCGGCTGCATCCGGCTGCATCTTCTGAATTTGTGTCTTGACATAGTCAAATGGCAAACTACAAGCAGCAGCAAAGAACCCTGAGACAGCACTTGCCCCTGCAAATATGTAACAATAATTAATCAAGATACAAACGTGGGCGCTTTTAAATATAGAGTTGGATCCATAGCCTCCTTTCCCCCTCTGCAAGGAGAAAGGGAATGTAAATGAAAGCATCCCAACTTCTTATTTGAGACATTTCTTCGTTCATTTTTCTTCACATCAAATGATTGTAAAGGTTTCATGCATGAGCTGACTATTTTAGGCATTTAATTGATCCCTAATTAGTTTCTTACTCAGATTCATGTGATATGTTACTTGCTGTAAGCTGGTCAATTACCATTCAAACAGTCAACTGAAGTCTTCACAGATGATGACTGATGATGACAAGATACCAAAATTCTCATTGGTTTACGTACTTGGTCTTCCATTCCATTTATATCTAGAAAATTTATATACTCCGCGAGATTTTGTAAGCGTGCCCTAGCTCGTCTGGGAGCTAGATTCGCCCAGGTATGCACACGAGCATGTTCAAAATGTTTGATATGATAATCTTTACTATAATATAAAAGTTGAAGGCATTTTTTGCAAATTATGTTTCCCACATTTTAATACTATAATATAAAAGTTGGTGGTTTGGGAGGTGACCAACATTCTGAGCCATACTGCATGGCTCGCCCTTCCCATTATCTGAAGTGACAGGTTATAATTTGCAAATATATATGTGGGTGCACTTGATAGTAGCATACATATATTCCACAAATTTCATTCCCAGTCTTGTAAGGAAACAAATGTTTATTAACTACCTAATCCCCCAACTCGTTCTCCTACTAAAACATAATAAGTTCTCTAACATGCAGATTTACGGACTCTTTCCTCATGTGTTGCAATTTGCAGACTCACACTGGTCACCCAAGTTTGACAAGGATAAAACAAAATTGCATATATACTTTCAGAAATTATTAAGTATATAAAAGATTTCCAACATAAATATTATGAACCTTTAACTTCTTGGGTAACATTTTCTGATATTAAGCACAAATACGTAAGACGCAATGAAAAACTGGTGACAAATTACTGTTAATACTGATTTGGGGAAATTAGCGTTAGGATTAATCTCTAGCCGCTTATCAGTATTGGAATATCGCAGCCGCTTATCAGTATTGGAATATCGCAGAGCACTACCTCTAGACCAGCTTTTATATGAGATGAACTGGGTTTAGGGTACTGGGCTTTTAGCCCACTCAACCCGTTCCAATAATTAATACATAACACGTGTAAACCCGTGTTGCCCCATAGAATAATATACACAATATTATCCTATTATACTGAGAATATACTTATACATCCAACAATTACTACCACATCATTTCAGGTAATTTACTTTCCTCAGAGTTTGTAGTCTCCGTATATTTAGTATGCACTCAGAGTTGCATTTGCAACTGAAGCAAAATTTCATAGACTACCATTGTAGGATTGAGTAAAAAATATATCTTTATTTCATTTCATTTTATTAGAATTATTGAACGATCATAACAACCTAGGATACAGCTACGACATGACACAGGTACCGGAATACGAAATTTTACCAAAATGTAGTAGGGGTATAAGATAGATAAGATAGATACGATATATTTTATATAATATCCAGAAATGAGAAATTATATCTTCTTAAAAGTACAAGCATTTAAATAGTCTGATAAAATGGTAAAATAAATTAGATAATAAGCATTTTTAGGGGGCAAATTAATATCAGGGTATGCTTATTTTGTGTCGCAAACTGTAAACAACTGTCCAATTCTCTTATATAAATACAACACCTACTTGGCCCTTTATAAATTTTGAAGAAGAAATTCATTAAATTGAAGAAACTATGAAAATTAATTGTAAACAAGGTGTTCTAAAAGTTAGGTGTAAGTGGGCGAGGATTTCAGGACCAAAATTGTATTAAAGTTAGGTGTTAGGGTGAGGATTCCAGGTGTTAATAGTGTTAACTGTTAGTGGGAGAGAACTGAAGGTGATTTCTTGAAAATTATGTGATTGTTAATTTTGAAACAAGAGTATTCAAAAAACAAAAATAATAATAATAATAATAATAAAGGATCAAAAAGAAAAGAAAAAAGTTATGCATGTGACTATTAATTTCATCGTGGGAACTCTTAAAAATTTAAACTTTTGGGGGAGGGTTACTACACTTTTTTAGCATATAAATCCTTATGTCAAACTACTAGGGATTTTTAATATACATATCCTTAAATTTTCAAGGAACTACATTTTTCTGCTTACCATCTATACGTTCCCATAACCATAAGTATCTTTGTTTGGGTTATTTTCACTATAAACACTTTTGTCAACTATTAGCCAGTAAAGAGAGTAATTCTGAACAATTTTAATAACTGAAATTAATGTTCATAAATTTTGCTTAAGGGAAAACATTACAGTATTATGTTAAATAAATTCTGCACCATTAAAGATAATATGGCCTCAAACGAGTTAACCATGTAATATTGGCGTGCAATTGAATATGTAACACTAAAATTTATCAGCTTTCTTAAATACTGCCAAAATAAAAGAACACATGAAAAATGAACAAACACGTGATTTGATTACTTAAACTTCATTATAAATTTTTCTCTAATAAATGTTGACCAAAAGAAGGGTATCTGCCAAAAAAAAACTTTTCTAAAAATATAAAGATCATTACAACTAGTAATTTACATGTGCAATGCACGTCATAATAAATACAGTTTTTAAGAATAAAAATACTGACGCAGTCTCGGGCTTGAAGCCTTGAACCTGAGACCTACTTTATAATAGTTATGCACAGACGATACACGGATTTGTTTGTTTACAAATAACTCCAACTCTCCCATTATAATATTAGAGATTAGAGATTAGAGATAAGAGGTATGGAAAAATATGTAATTTCCAAAAAAAAAAATACTATGATATATATGCCAAAATCCCAAACATAAATCTGAATATTAAAACATAAACACCCTTTTATATATTCATTTAAGAAATTTAGAAGAGTGCATACAAATGAATTAACAAATCAAATTTCATTTTAAACCCTCCTTTCATGCACCATATTTGACTCAGTCACCAATATTCCTAAAAAAGATCTAGAGACAATTATACATTTTAAGATGCATCCATGGAGTATCAACTCTAACCAAACCCTAACACGATCATCAAGGAAGTTTTGATGGTTGTAGTTGCAAGCAAGCCACCCCTACCAAGTTTGGGTATAACAGAACCAGTAATATTGGTAAAAAGGTAGCAAAAGATTTTGTTTTGCAACATACCAACTACAAAACAGCTACAACTGGGGCACTAGCAGAAACTGTTTGCAAAGTGGCCCAGTTGCAGCCATCCAAACACCTTCTATCAAGTATCTAAGCAATCAAAATGCAATAAGTTTGAATAACTGCCTGGAGTAATCATGCAACTTGGTGAAATCTTTTCGACAGTATATGTATAAAAGGGATGACTGCAAAAAGACTGATAAATGACCAAGTATGAGAGTTAAAACTTTACCAACTACAGTACTGACTTCTCCAAGACCAAGGGAATCTCTGAAAAGCTCAACACTTTGATCATATGATGCAAGCATACCCATATTTAATGCCATTGCTCTAACTACAGTAGGGCCGGCACCTTTCCAAAGTGCAAGAACCCCTTCATCAGCAGTTATTCGGTACAGAGCATGAAATGCATTTTTATAGTTACGTCTTTGAGCTAAAGGCAATGTTGCATCAGCCTGCATCCGGATAAGCGCTAAATCAGCTGGACTGCCGACAGTTGCTCCAATAGCTCCAGCAGTCAAACCAATAGCAGCTTTCTGGAGGAGTGGGAGAGGTTTCCCTTCATTAGCTTCGATAGCTTTGTTTGTTAGCACTCTAGACAACATAGAAAGGACAGTTAGTAATTTACTAATAAACAAACATTATTATTGAATTGAACTAATAATCAGAAAATAAATCAGCAGTCGAAATAAAGTTTTAAGTAATAGCTTTGTTGATTAGCACTCTAGTAAGAATAATTTTCATTTTTTTCTTAAAAGAAATGGAAGTCTAAAACTAAAGATGCTTCAGATTACTAGGTGGAGAGTTGCACTAAGGGTGGCATCAACTTAAATTGCATTACCAAATGATGACTCCCACTGTAATGTTCTAGTCCCATTCCCATTGACCCTATTTTGATGGGAAAAAGTTAAGAACGATAACATCTTCGGGTCCAAGGAAGCACCATGGTCTGAAAAAAACTTTGTTTAGATGATTCCAACCATTCTCTAGATTCATAATGCATCACATAACTCCACAGAGTAATTGTACCAGGATATCAACCATCACACGAGAAAAAAGTGATCTTGAGTAACAAATAGTAGTGGCAACGCTATCCAACTTCTCTAAGCCAAATGTGTCAATTTTTTGAATAAGGAATATAATTCAAATTTTATATGCAGGAAATTTCACGTGGAACAGCACAGCAGCAGGGCAGGGTTTGATTTGTATTTTTTTACTAAAACTGGCAGAACTAATGCTTACATGTATAGTGTCACTTCAGATAACTCTATAAATTATTCTGGTCAAAAAACCAATAAGAATTAATTTTTTTTTTTAAAACTTCTGCAAAAGTATTTCAGCAATATATTATTGGCCTTACCTAAATGATCCTAGACGTGCAGTTGTGTAAGTAGCTTGCCTCAATAGACCAGCAGAAAGCCCCTGCTCCAAATCATCACATTAGATAAGAGATATTAGAGGGGTACAGAACAGAGGATTTTAATCTATCAATCAATAAACCAACATGTCATACAATTTGTCCAAAATAAATGTCATACAATAAATAAAGAAGAAGAAGAAGACAACTGTTCACTAATTTGATTAGTAAGCAACTCTTGTAGATTATAAGTTCAAAATTCCTATATCCACATTCCCTTCTTCAAAACTGAATAAGGTAACTTAACTGGCCGGTGTAAATTGAAATTGGTCAGATGGTTAATAATTAAATCGACCGAGTCGGTCCAATTTAAGTTGTTTGTTTTACTTTTATTTTCAAAGATTTGAAGGAACTAGACCTATAAGAGGCCGGTTCAGGTTGAACTTGGTCCATTTTTGTCAACATTGATCCAACAGCTATGAAGCACATGTACAGACGGATACAGGGTGCAGTTACGCCGCGACACGGGTACGGGGGTTCGTGATTTTACAAAAAAAGGAGGATATGGGTGCATTGGTGGGTACGTTAAATATAATATATCTTATATTATATATACAAATAAATAATATTTGTCTTATTAAAATGTAAATAGTTGAACCATTTCATATAACCATTTATACATTATAATTATGAGCATTTTTAGATAAAATAATAATAATCTAACTATCAAACTTTAGGTATATTTGATTTGTGCTTGAGCATAACTTGAAACATCAAGTTTTAAAAATTATACTAGGTCCTCAAATATTTATCTAACATAATCGTGTTCAAAAGTTGCACAAATGTAATAAAAAATTGGATACTCCTTGGATACGCACCCCAGAGTACCCAAAGAGTATTGACACCCGATACGCACCCAACACGGGTATGTTGGCCATTTGGAAAAACTTGTGCTATCTAGTCCAACGGTAAAGATGATGGTAAGCCAGATAGAAAAATAATAAATAGAAAGTACGTGGAATCAGCATTTGTTATCCAAATGAACAATGGAATGTTAAAGGTAACTATTTAAGTACTCTAAAACATATCAAAATTACATAAAGATTGCCTTGAATATTCCAATCAAGTGTATGCACATCGAGAGTTGAATATAATCTTTTTTACAGCAAAACAAGCTGAACTTAGGCTTTCATAAGGAGGAAACAGCATATTTGGACTTCATATGAACTGGTACTCAAACAGTTGACGTACTTTTCTAACCTATATGATATCAGCTGGCAAGAACAACACAAGATACAGAATAATAGTTGTATTATCATAACCATACGATGTTTCTATTAAGACAAAAAAATTGATTCAGAAAAATACAAATATGTTGAGCAAATTATGTGAGCAATCAAATGACCACTATTTTAAGTTGATCAAAAGTGGAACTCCTTAATGTTTTATAATCCCAAATATCTGCCAGTGTTCTGAGCTGCAAAAATCTTCATTGGATCTTCCTCAAGATCCAAAGACCATATTAAGGAGAAATGTTTTAAATTTGATACCAACATTGAAAATAGCGATGGCGCATACGTAGAGTAGAAGCCACCAAAAACGTAAAGCGTAAATAGCGTAACGCATAGCGTAGGCTATGAAAAAATTTATTTTTTGAATTTAAAAGTTAAAATTTAAGTAAACCAAAATTGTTGTAAATTCTAAATAATTTCCTAAAATAAAGAAAAATATCTGAAGGCTAAAAAATTGCTAAATATTCACCAACATGAGACTTCAATGTTCAAGAATCAACATTTCAAGTTACAAGGCTTAAGAACACATATAAAAAGTATGTACAAAACAGAAGTACTTCAGTAAATGAAATACATTAGCTTCTCTAACCATAGTCTAATCTCCCTAATTCAAACTTCAAAATTAAAAGAATCAAACTAAGAGATTTAAATCATTAAGGGTCAATTACAAAGAGAGAAGAATCGAAAAAGAGAGAAAATAAGAGAACCCTTATATTTGGGTTGCTAGTGAGAATGAAATGATTTATTTATTTATTTGGGCTGGAGTCTTTCGACTCTATCCTCGTTATCAAAAAAAAATGAAATAGAGAAACGAGAGAAATATCGAAAAAATCGTCGGTAATGGAACCCTAGTCGCCCGACACTACTTAAAGAAACTAGAGTCGTATTAAGGATTGAGTGCTTTAGTCGTAAGAAAGCAAGAAGAAAGAAGGAATAAACGAAGGGGTTTGTCACTTATGTTTATAACTCCACAATATTTTTTTTCCTTTTTTCTTCTTCAATTAAATAAAAGGGTATGTTTGTAGAGCATGTTATTTAAGTTAAGCTACGATGCTCAAATAGCGTGCGCTAAACAAAAATAGGACAGAGCTATGTAGGAAATGGGTTATGCATTGGGGTGTAGAAAATAGGACAGAGCTATGTAGGAAATGGGTTATGCATAGGGGTGTGCACGGATCGGGTCGGGCGGATTTTTAATAATTTTCAAACCCGACTCGTATTTTTTTTTCCCAAACCCAAAAACCCACCCAAACCCGTTGAGTTTTTTTAAAACCCAAACCCGGACCCAAGGGTTTCGGGTTTGTTCGAGTGGGTTTCGGGTTCTGCGGGTAGGGTCGGTTTGTCGGATAAACCCGACTTCTTTTTAATTTGAAGATTATTTTATTTACTCATTTTTAGCCATTTAAAATTAAAAAATGTCCGGACTGAGAATAATATCGTGAAAAGATCGAGAATTTGTAACATTCTACCAAGCTAAATGAGTGATTTAAAATTAGTAGCTAATGTAAATGTATTATAAGTTACCAATTTATGTCGGGATATTTGATAGTTATAACATGTACATATAGATAACATATATATAATCAGTGACGACCCCCACCTTGAGGCCGGTGAGGCGGCCGCCTCAGGCCGCCGAGTTTTTTGCAATTTTAGGTGCCCCAAATTTGTATTTCCTTTGTAAATATAGACACGTATTTTGCGCGTAAAAAATATATTGTAATTAGGGGCCCCAAAAAATAATTATTTCGGCTTTTCGCCTTGGGCCCTCAGGAACTCAGAATCGGCCCTGTATATAATATTACGTAGGGTATGAGACGGTTCGGTTCGGGTTTGAGCAGGTGGGTTTCCTATAAAACTAAAACTCGACCCAGATTTCTACTGAACATTTTCAAACCCACCCGTTCGGGTGTGGACGAGTTTTCATACAAAAAAAATCCACCCCTTCAGGTTGGGTCGGTTCGGGTTCGGGTTCGGGTAAAACCCGACTCGGTGCACATCCCTAGTTATGGACATGAGTTATGTAGGCTAAGCTAGGGATGGCAACCGGGCCGGGTTGATCCGCGACCCGCACGCTCCAACCCGGTCCGCAATATGACGGTTTCGGTCCGGGTCGAACCCGAGTCTAAACAGGTCGACCCGGGTCGTCGAACTCGAAGATCCGACCCGTTAAACCCGGCCTGCTCGACCCGGTGAAAACTATCAACCCGCCCACCAACCCGTGGGTCGATATGCGGGTTTCGAACCGTTCGACCCGTACGAGCCAAACGTTCGACCCGCAGGTCCAACGGACGTTTTCACAGCCAACAGCTGTTTTAGCCTTTTTTATTATTATTATTTTTCTCCTATAAATACCCCTCTCTAAAAATTTCACATCTTACTCTCTTACTCTCTCTACTACTACTACTCAATTCAATCTCAATTCATTCAAATTTTTTCAACAAAGAAGCTAGCAACATAGAAGCGACAAATTCCGATCGTATCGAATTCAACTTTCAACTACGTCAACTTCAAGTCTTCAACTCCTCCAAGGCTCCAACAAATAAGCTCTCTCTCTTTCTATATACCGAGTCCGGACTTCTACTTCTACTTCTACTTTTATTTTCACTCTCATTCTATATACGAGTATCCGCGAAGTACAGTATCAAAATTTCATAACCCTCTTATTGTCTTGATATTTTTTTATAGTTATAATTTTTTGTATCATATTTGTTTGTTGGCTTTTTTATCTTCTCTCTCACAACCATTCTATTATTTTCCAGATTTTTTTTAAAAACTTATCTCACCTAGATTATATTTAATTTTTTCACATACACTACTATCTCACCTAGATTATATTTAATTTTTAAAACTTATCGACCCGTACGGGCCAAACGTTCGACCCGCGCAGGTCGACCGTTCGACCCGCGGGTCCAACGGACGTTTTCACAGCCAATGGCTATTTTAGCCTTTTTTATTATTATTATTATTCTCCTATAAATACCCCTCTCTAAAAATTTCACATCTTACTCTCTTATTCTCTCTACTACTACTACTCAATTCAATCTCAATTCATTCAAAAATTTTTAACAAAGAAGCTAGCAACATAGAAGCGACAAATTCCAATCGTATTGAATTCAACTTTCAACTACGTCAACTTCAAGTCTTCAACTCCTCCAAAGCTCCAACAAAGAAGCTCTCTTTCTTTCTATATACGAGTCCGGACTTCTACTTCTACTTCTACTTTTATTTCACTCTCATTCTATATACGAGTATCCGCAAAATACAGTATCAAAATTTCACAACCCTCTTATTGTCTTGATATTTTTTTGTAGTTATAATTTTTTATATCATATTTGTTTGTTGGTTTTTTTATCTTCTCTCTCACAACCCTTCTATTATTTTCTAGATTTTTTTAAAACGTATCTCACCTAGATTATATTTAATTTTGTCACATATACTACTATATCAACATGTCTAGAACACGAGGTAGTAGCCGTAGCCAAAGTGGACAAGATTTCACCGACACTTCTCGTAGGCCTCCTATTGTCCCACAAATTGAGTCCGCCGAAGAGTACCCTATGACCAGACACATTGGTACACACGATGTGTTCCCACAAGACAGACATAGGAGAGGAAACACAAACACAACCAACCGAAACAACACAACCGGGTAGTAGTCGGAAAACTAGAGAGAAAACAAGTGATTGGCACAAATTTTATGACTATTCTGGACGAAGAAAATCCAAACGTAGGTATAAAAATTTGTAAAACTTGTTTCAAGCCATACAAATAGAAGAGTGAGGGAACATGTCAATAAAACGACACATCCAAAATGTACATAAGGAACTTTTTGTAGACCTACCCGGTCAACAAAAAATCTATCCTAGGACTGGTGTAGTTGATAGCCACTCTTATGATCCCGAACTATTTCGTCGGAAAATAGCCCGATTAGTAATTAAGGAAGAGTCACAATTTTCTTATTCCGAGAGTATGAACTTAGAGTCTTTTAATCAAACCGCATTGAACTCCCTTTCTAAAAGAATCCCTAGAAATACTTTGAAGTCGGACTGTTTTAAAATGTACACTGAAATGAGAGAAGGTTTGATTGCTATTTTATGGAGTTTAACTTGTAGGATTTCTTTAACTTCCAATTGTTAGAAGGATTGCAACAATATTCCAATGATGGAATAGCTTGTCATTGGATCGACAGTGATTGGATTCTTCAAAAAATGATCATATCACTTGCCGCATTGCCCGATCCCCATAGTGGTACTGAAACTGCAAATCGTATTTTAGAAATTTGTGATCTTTTTCATATTCATGATAAAATTATGTGTATTAATTTTGATAATGCATCTAACAACAATACATCAATTAGTATATTACAAACAAATTAGCTCCCCCATGTGATGATATTTTTTATATTAGATGTGTATGTCATATTTTAAACTTATGTGTTCAAGATGCTTTAAAAATAGCCGACTCATATATAGTTAACATTAAAAATTGTGTACATTTTATTGCATTAAGTGGCACCATATTTCAAGAATGGAAAGCATGGTGTAAGCTTTAAACGGTGCATTTTAGAAAATTTCCAAAAGATATGAAACACCGATGGAACTCTACTTATGATTTGCTACAAGTTGTTACTCAATATAAAGCATGTATAAATGATTTGTCTTGCAAAAAATATGCCAAATTATCAGACTCCCGAAGATTGGTATTATGTCGAATCTTTGTTAAAATTTTTAGAACCTTTTAAAACCGCAACTTTAAAATTTTCAAAATCTTATGAATCTACTTCTAGTAGCATTTTTATTTCAATAGTTACTATGATGCAAATTTTCAATGAAATGATCGATGATATTTATATTGGTTATACTATGAAACCTGCATACACCAAATTTTTGAAGTATTTTAGTCCTCCTATATTGTATTGTATTGCTACTATGATGGATCCTCATATCAAATTGGAAGGTACGAAAAGTTTGATTGAATGTTTTTTACTTTACTTGGAAATAAATCTGAAATTGATTGCGATACATTTTTAGCTAGCTTTGAATCGACATTAAATAACTTGTATGATTTTTATGATAGAAGTTTTGCATCTAGTAGTACAACTAGTTTAGTTAGTTCTTCTTCTACTACTTCTAGAGGTAAGGGTAAGATTAAATTAGATGATGCCACATTTAATTTACTTGCACAAATTCAATCAAAAAAAACTAGGACTAATTAACCAAATGAATTACATTAATATAATCAACAAGATTCTGAAAGTTTTACTTCTACACTTGATATTTTACAATGGTGGAAAGATCATGAACATACTTATAGCATTCTTAAATATATGGCTAAAGATCTACTAACTCCTCGTCTCCACAGTTGTTTCAGAAAGTGCATTTTCTACAAGTGGCAAGGTTCTAACCGATTACAGCGATCGCTTAAAGTCCCAATCGTTGGAGATACTCATCTGCACAGAAGACTGGATAAAGACCGAAGATAGGACTCAAGGAATAGAGTTCGACGCATCTACAAGTGAAAGCAACTCACCGAAAGAACAACAACAACAATAGCAACCAACATGAAGAATTGAAGAACAATAACAACAACAAATTGAAGACCAACAAATTAAAGAAAATTGTAAATGTATAAAAAATTGTAAAAAATCTTTGCTTCTTATAAAAAAAGTTGGAAAATTGAAGAAATTTGAAATTGTATGAAAGAAAATTGTAACAAATCTTTGTTTCTTATAAAAAAAAATTGCACATTTGTATAAGTTCAAAGCATATGAATAATATAAACATTTTTTAAACCAATTTCACTCTTTGATTCTTATTATTATTATTACATTTTTTAAAGTTAAAAAAATAATAATAATAATTGAAAATCGACGGGCCAACCCGCGACCCGACCCGACCTGGGTTGGACCCGAATGGGTTCGCGGGTTGGCCGGGTCGATATTTCGCTATTTCAACCCGGCCCGGTTATCAAGCCGATCTGACCCGAACCCGCCCGAATTCGGTTCCAACCCGTGCGGGTTCGACCCGACACGGCCTGGTCAACCCAATTGCCAACCCTAGGCTAAGCTTAGGTTACATAGCGAGCTATTTTGATATTCATAACACTCTATTTTATACATTGACTAATACAACATTTGTGCCTTATAAAAGAGATTTATGAAGTTGTAAGTAACCAAAATTTACATGTCCACCCGAAAACTTGTATATAAAATCTGTCTTCTTTGAAAATTTCTTCACTGACAGAGTTCAGAGGTCGTCAAAGGCCAGCCTCTGTCCTTACAAACTACAACTAAGTTAATTTCTATATTTTAAGAAGGGACCAGATTTCTAACTATCATACTTACTTTTTCCCAACTTCTAATTTCAACCTCAGTAAATCATTATGTTTGCATGTTGCAGGTAGGCTTAAAGTTTTCAGCCTTTTAGACCAGAAAATGAAATAAAGATTGTAACAGTAGAGATCAAATAATTATGAGCTTTAAGATTAAAGGGTTGGAAAGGAGACGCTGTACATTAAGACCAACAAAAGCAAAAAATAGCTACAAATTTCTACAATCTACACAGTTAAAACTGAATCCTGTGGGACAAAATGTGGTTAGTGATCATCCAGTAGTCACCACATCTACTTATTATAATAAAGCTAAACAACGCAGAATTATTTAAAACTGACAAATCTTGATTGGGCACTATCAAACAATTCTGTCAGAGTCGGATTTTCCTCTCAGAATGTGTATTACCACATTCTTAACCTTTTTTATCATTTGTGGTGTGATTGATGATGAATCCAGTCATCCACAGATTATTTCATAAGCAAACCATAAATTCTAATATGCCCTGGCATTCAGTAGCCCGTCTAAGTCTCCAAAGTTACAATCCAACACAGTTTCATACAATATGATCCATAAATACAAAGACTTGAGAATTACCTAAGAAATCAATATTCTTGACAATCTTTAACCACATCAAACATTAATACCTAGTCATCAATTATCCCGCACTCCAACCTCAATAAACGTACACAATCTCGAATATACTGAAGTCTTTAAATGAAGTACAATCCAACTCCCTTTTCGCATTAAGTCTATATTCCCTTTACCCTTTTTGGCTTTTTACCATTTGTAGTGTGAATCATATTGCATCAAAATATTACTAGTAATTGAGCATGAGTAATGCACGCGGAAGCCTAGATGTTTGACATAAATTGACTTAAAGATGCATGGTTGAGATTTAACCCGATATTGAGATTAATACAACTATGACTCAAAAAATCAGCGGTTGAAATTCACAAGTCAATTATTGTCCACAAAATACACCACCCCCAACTCTCTAGCTACGACAATAGAGATTCACATAAACACACCATAAGATTTAACCCGAATATCCAATCCAGCATCCAATACGTCCAACACAGTCTTACAGCATGATCCATGAACGCAAAGATCTCTGATAATTCATAATTCCACTAGAACCATCAACATTTTTGACCTTCTTTGACTATCATAAACACTATTATTTTATTCTTAACCACGCTTAAAGTGCATATCTCAGCTCACAATCACAAAACTAAATAATAATAATAAAAAGAAAACAAACCTTATACAAGGATCCAAATCCTTCTTGCGCGATCATGCTCTTGGTGACCTGAACTGCGGATCCTTGCCCTAACTGGATCCTCACCTGAAAACAACCAAACCAAATCAAAACCCTAACCACAGATCTAAGTAAAGATCCATCAAGATCGAGCAACAACAACTGACCTTGATCATGTCGATGGGCTGGATGACGCAGGTGGCGAGCATGCCGGAGGCTCCTCCATTGACGAAGGGCTTGACGGTGGTCCAGACCTTGGACGGCTCGCTCTTTGGCTTCGAATCCGCCATTCTCTTCTCTTTCTTCTCTTACAAAAAAAAAATATTCGATTTTGAAGAGAGAGAAGCCAAAAGGGCGAGATTGAGGGGGCGAAAACTAGAGGGATATTTATAGCAAAATGCGGATTCCCCGCTGGTTCTGCCCACAATTGTGATTTGTTTAGGAGCGAGGGCTGAGGTGAGGGAATTTTTTTCCGTATTCGGACACTAAAAACTATTTGTGTTTTTTAATCACTTTCCAAACAGCTGCCACTATTCTTATTAGCGGTCTCTTTTCTTTAAAATATTGCTAATAAAAATAGCGATCTCTTTTATTATATTTTTTGCAATTTTTATTTATTATTATTTCTATTAGCGATCAAATAATATATATGAAGTCGCTAATCAGATTAGCGACCTTAAATTAATATATTGTATATTGAGATACTGAGCGAATTTAGAGAGCCTTTGCTATCTGAAAGAATTTTAAAAATTGAAACTGTGGTCACTCCGAAATCCGAATAGCGAGCTCAGTAGAAGACTAAATATTTTTGTTCTCTGTAAGATTTGCAAAATAATCACTCAACTAAAGTTACTATTTCAAATAGCGACCGCAATTTAATAAAAAAAACTAGTTGTTTTTTCTTCCATAATGCAAAAGCTCTCTGAAATTTGTTACGTGTCTCAATACAGTTCATTTAAGGTTGTTATTCCGATTAGTGACTTCATATATGCTCTGATCGCTAATCATATATGCTCTGATCGCTAATGGGAATAGCGATATGAAACAAAAAAATTTAAAAAGTTTTAAAATAGATATCGTTGTTCACATTAAGTGATCTTCTAAAAGAATAGGCCGTTAATATAAATAGCGGTAGTTGTTGACGTGACAACGATTAGACAATAAGAGCAAATAGTTTGAGAACTGATTAAAAAATGCAAATATTTTTAAAAAGTGGCATGGTGCGTCAAGAAAAATCGAGGTGAGGTGAGGTAAGCCAGCCAAACTGCTACCTGTGGTGGAGGAACATCCATTGGAAAATATTTGGAATCTTAAATTTTAGGAGATTTTTGGTAGGGTCCTTATTTAGGAGACTAGAGAGTAGAGATTAGTTTAATAATTGAATTTTAAAAAAATTAGTTGTTACTTTTATATTTTAATGAAGCAAGCATCCTTTTAACTATTGAAAGTTTTGTTGCATGTACACTGCTAGTGCTTGGTATATTGTATATGATTTTGAAAATACACTTTAGTTGTACTAGTATAATGTATGTACAATGAACGCCTATTAAAACATAGTCATTAAATTAAATGAATATATATCGAATTTTTTTAAAAAAAATAATTTATATTTTGAATGTTTTGATTTAGGTGACACGTGCGGTACATGTATATATTGTTGGATTTAGTTTGAATGTGTATTGCACAGATTTATTTAGTTACAAAGTTAGTGTTTGTTTGCTTACAAACCTCAACTCTCCCATTAAAATAGTAAAGAAAATATATGATTGTTGAATTTGACATTTAACGACAAAAATACTCTCAATATTTATTTCATTCTTTAAAAATTATCTCATTTTATAAAGATTTAAAAACATCTCTAATATTATAATGTGAGAGTTGGGTTATCATTTGTAGACAACTTGTAATTTGTAGACATCCAACCATCTAATTTCAACCATTCATTTTTTAAGTAGGAGTTATATTAACTATTCATTTACTCACTGTTGTTAGTTACCATAATACTCTAAAAGTTCAAATTTATTTATGACATAATTATTTACAAAAGTGTCACTCATATAAATTAAAAGTTTGCATCATTATGGGTAATTTATAAAGAGTATGTGATGAGTAATGAGTAATGAGAGGTCTCAGGTTCGAGGCCAGGTTACGTCTTATTATTTACTATATACAAAAAATAATAATTAGGACGTGCAGATTACTAGTAATAACTAGTATAATGAGAGAGTTAGAGTTGTCGTTTGTAAATCTACCAACTTACGTGCATTGTCCGTGTATAACTAATATAAAAGATGTCACAGATTTGAGACCAGATTACGTCAAAATTTTTAGTTTATATTTATTTATATATATATATATATATATATATATATATATATAGAGAGAGAGAGAGAGAGAGAGAGAGAGAGAGCAATACTCCGTTGAATACGGATCTGTTTTCACAGACCCGTGAAAAAGACCCGCTGGCCGTTGGATCAGTTTAATCAAGATCCAACGGCCGTGATCGAAACCCGCCCATGGAATGAACCTAGGCCGTTGTTTGGAACAACGGCCTAGATTAAAATAGGCTGGCCCAAGTTCATTCAAATTTTTATAACCTAGGCCGTTATTTCAAACAATGACCTAGGTTCATTCGATATTTTATCGCGAATGAAGCGAAGAGTTATTTGGGATAAAATTTTCAAATTACCCCTAACAACTTAAGTGAGATGGGTGATGGGCGGGATTGATCACGACCGTTGGATCTTAATCGAACTTGATCAAATGGCTAGCAGGGCTGTTTTCACGGGTATGTAAAAACAGACCCGTTTTCAATGGAGCATTATATATATATATATATATATATATATATATATATATATATCAATGTTCTAAAAGTCGCTGGGCGATAGTCGGGCGGTCGATGGGTGCTAAAAGTCGCTGGGCGATAGTCGGGCGGTCGATGGGTGCCTAGCGCCTAGGCCTTATAAGCGGAGCTTAAGTGGATAGGTGCTAGGCGATTTTATTTATATATTATATATTTATTTATTTATGTATATATTTTATTTATATATTTTATCATTTTGTTTTGTTTTGTTATCACCAGTTCTTACTCTTGATATTTCTCCTTGCAATTGCAGGATGAGATTTACAATCGAATTGGTGTATTATTATTAGTATTTTTTTCTTTTTTGTATAGTCTTATACTCATATATTAGACTAGTATTAATCTATGACGAAGATCAGTCGTGGAGATTACCTGTTCGGCTGTTCCAGTCCATGGAGCAAACATTGTGGGGAAGCAGGAGGCTTGAGTCGGGGGATGGGGAAGGGTTGCATCAAGAGAAGTTTGAGAGAGAAGATGACGTAGTGTTGACGTCGGAGGTGAAGCAAGGCGGGAGGCAGTGTGTGGTTGTGTTGACGACTTGACTTTGAAGCTGAAGAGAGGAGAGAGGAGTTGTGTTGACGTTGGTTAAAGTTGAAGTGAGTTGCGACTGCATGGAGGAAGGTGGAGAAGGAGGTTTTGACGGCTGAGTGACAGAGTTAGTGAGAGCCGCGACTACGAGGAGGGAGGCGGAGGAGGTTGTGTTGACGACGGAGGGAGACGAAAGAGGAGGGAGGCGGAGGAGGTGATTTGGGGGTTTTAGAAAAAAGAAATTAGAGATTTAGAGAATAAAATTGATTTCAGGGTTTTTTTACGGGGCATTTAGAGGAGAAAGAGAAGTTTTAATGGTTTGAGTGTATTAGAGCGGGTCGGGTTAGAATAAGTCAGGTCATTTTTTTTAATAATTAAGTACTAGGCGGGTCTAAGCCGGTCTAGCCCGCCTAGACCCGCTTAAACCGATTACGTGCGGCCTAGACCCGCTTTTAACCACCTAGAACCATTAACCGATTTTCTTAAACGCCTAGCCCCTAAACGAGACGTTGGAGGGCTGCCTAGCGCCTAGGTAGCCGCCTAGGCTGCTTTTTAGAACACTGATATATGCCTAGCGCCTAGGTAGCCGCCTAGGCTGCTTTTTAGAACACTGATATATATATATATATATATATATATATATATATATACACACGTACATCACACGTGTAAATTTCTAGTATATTATAATTGGCAGATCGTGATAACCTACAGAAAACACTCTACATTTTTGGTAGATTTTGAAGAAAATATAGCATATCTCATACCATACAAGACATCTCAACAAAGATAACTTTGTCATAAAAGAGTTTATTTTAATTAATTTTTAAATTTTTAATAATTGAAAAGATTTTATAAAGCAACGACAACGAGTATAAGAGCATCCACTATTGTTTGCTATGTCAATTGCTATACATAGCATTTAGAAATAGCAAAAGAAGGACCGCGCTGCAGTCGTCAAAGTCCAAAAATAGAAGCGACGGAGCATGATCATCTGTCTGAGCTTTTTGTTGGTTTTTTTTTTTTGGTGGTCAGTAAAAAAAAATCAAAAAATCAAAAATATTCAAAAAATCCAAACAACACACCAGACGGAGCATGATCCTCCCTTTGGGGTGTTTTTTGAAAAAAAAAATGGTAGGTAAAAAAAAAATCAAAAAAATCCAAACAACACACCAGACGGGACAACTTCATCCGTCTGGATGTTTTCATGAGTTGTTTTTTCTCAGAAATTTGTGTCAATGAGAGACAAAACACCACCATCCGTCTCTCATCAATTTTTTATTTATTTTACTACAGACGGCAGATCTTCATCCGTCGCTTCGTCAAACGGATGATCATCGTTCGTCTTCTATATTTAGCAATTGGGTGAAGCGCCTGCTAAATTTAGTAAGGCACTGTTCGCTCCTATTCTAAATTTTGAATTTTTAGCAAACGACTGTAAGTACTATTTCTAAATTGGTTTCCAATTTTTGGGATTTTAAAAAACGACAGTGAATGCGCTAACAAGTCTTTGAAGGAACTAATAGAGAATTCATGTTCAAAACAGGGGCATTACTTACTTTTCCCTTTGTGGAATCTCAGTGCCCGAGTCTTTGTGACTGAATTTTGAAAAAGGATGGATATTGCTAGCCCAAAAATAATAAAGGAAAGGGAAGTGTATGATTGTGAAAATAGAGGATGAAAGTGATAATATGTAATTGTACCATATTGTTTATGTAAACAAGGCCATACACGTGGACGCGGTTTGGACCGTATGGGCCGCAAAGCGACAGCAATTTGTTGGCCAATACAAAGCAGGAAAGGCTTTTGGACAGCTTTGCTTTGAAGCGAGTGGACTCATCCACTATCAAATTATATTATTGTCTGTATCTGATACTGAATTGAATTTTTTAAGAGGATAATGCTACTCCTACAATCTTTTGCTACACCTACAATCTTTTCTTATAATCTTTTCTTTTACAATCTTAGATGGCACAATCTCATTGAGATTGTAAGATTGTAAAGATTGTAGATGTAGCATTACCCTTTTTAAAATGACCCACTTTTAAAAAAAGTACCAAACTGACCAACTTTCGAAACTAATTACAAAAATGACCCAGATAACGAGTTTGGTTAAAATCTCATCGCTATCTGAGACAACTAGTGCATGGTCATGTGTTTGAAAGCAAAATGTCAAGTGTAGACTCGCTATCTCACATAAAAATAGCGTGTGTGTTTGTTGAAGTACTCTATAAAAGGTGAAAAGTTCTAACCTCCAAAGACTTTATAAAAGATGAGAACTTCTCACAGACGGCGGCCAAATTGTCGAGTACTTTAGCTACATAATAGGACTGTACTGTGCCGAAGTTGACAAGAGATACTTTTGTTAACCACAGCTCACGAGTCGCCGTGCACAGAGGTTGCAATATCGCTAAACGCCTCTGTAAGGCTCCACTTGACACACTCATCCGTCAACGTATCAAACTCGTCCTTGTAGTATGTCAAGCAACGATTTGGGTTAGCCTTCCATGTTAGAGATCCGGTCCAGTATACACCCTGTGGTGGTTTTATGTGCGGGTCATTGGGAACATGCAACCACTTTAATGATTGCCTACTAACTACAGGTCTACCCATATATATGCGTTCCCAACTCCATACTTGTAACAACAACATCGGATCATTCATCTAAAAAGCACCAAGAGCGCATTTGCACAAACTCCGATATAATGTAGTCAATGCTGCACTACCCCAACTGTACGCCCTAACGGTTCCGAGATCAGCGATTAAAGGTAAGTACATATGGGGAACGAAAATAGCAGTGGAGTTGGGGAACATTACACCTCCAAACAATTACATAATATAAGCTCTGCAGTAGCACTGCACTTCGAAGTCGCTCAAATCTTCATTCAACTTATCGGCGGAAGTATCATTCAACCATTTTAATCGAAGAAACTTCCCAACAATAGCCCTAGGATCTGGCTCAGCCCTAAGATACTCTGTGATCAAAAACTCTGGATCGAAGTTCATTGTTCCAGTTACGACTTGTCCATTGACAGAAAGACATGTGATCACTGCAACATCCTGTAGTGTGAGAGTTATCTTCCCTACCGGAAAATGAAAACTGTGCATTTCTGGACGCTAACGTTCTAGAAGGGCGGTTAGAAGAGGATGGTCGGCTGTAATTGAGCTCATGAGGCCGATGTCGTACATCCCGCAATCCCTTAACAGCTCGTGGATACGTTGATGCATTGACAAAGGGGCATGCCCCGAAAAAGTACACTCTTTCAATTGTCCGTCCCACACGTCCTTCAAATGATGTTGCCCTCGCAATGTTAATAGCCTTGGGTCAAGAGGACCGGGACTCACCGGTGGAACATAAGATGATGAAGAAGGGCCCGACTCATTTGGCGAAGAAGACGGGCCCGGTTGATTGGGCAAAGTAGACTATCCCGACTCAACCTACATAACAAATAACAATAAATATCAATTTCTCAATATATTATTTTATTAAAGCAAAATCAAATTAGTCGAAAAAAGACAATCATCATACATTTGTGTGTCTTTGTCTACCACCGCGATCACTACTTAGGGGCCGTCCATAACAAGTTCGTGGTCCCCCGCGGCCTCGGTTACTTGGGGGTCTACTACTCGTTCCTTGTTCATGGATATTCCGTGTTCGTGCAATATCCTACAATTTTATATGTATTTTGGTAAGTATAAATACATAATCTAAAAACAAAAAATATAACACCAATAAAATTTAACACCAATACAACATGTACACACATATAATTTAAGAATTCAACAATAATATGGACAATTGTTTAATAATCATATTCATAGCAAAAGCTCTCAACATGCTAGTTCAAAGTTAAATTATATGTTGATAATCCTATTTACAACAAAATTAAATTATATCTCAAAGTAGCATTTCGTTAAATTATATCTCATGAGGTCTCAACATTCCGTTCAATTTAACGCAAAATCAAAATTAACCAAAAACTTTACCACCAATATCACAACTCCTTATCAACAATTAACACCAATAAAACCTACACATCTAATTTACGAATTAATGATTGAAAGAAGAATGAAGAACTCATTATGAACAACTTACACATATAATTAATCAACATTGTGTTCTAAATTTCTCAACCCCAATCAACAATTCGTACTACACTAATCATAACATAAATCACCATTTCTCAACAGTACGTTCTAATTGCAAAATCTAATTGCGAACAAAATTAACCCAAAATCTAATTGTAAACGTATGAAGACTTACTGAACGATGATATGAGATGAATGTAGGAGGTATATAATGAGGATGAGATGAATGTACCTGTTTTCGCCACAATCCTCTTCACCGTTCATGAAATCAACCAAATTCAGGGTCTACGGTGTTGGGTTTAGGGTTTTGAGCGTGGGAGTAGAGAGGGTTGAGAGTGATGAAGTGGATTTCAACAGATTTAGATGGATGTTGGGAAAATCACGAATTTAGGAGGCTAGGATTTTGGGTTTCTTTCGAATTTGGGAGAGAAGAGAGAGTGAGTTTCGAGTGAAGTGAGAGAGATCTGAGATAGCGACTCTTTAAAAACTTCCCCAATCGATACTCGCTATCGCAGTTAGCGAGTGTGGTATAAACACACTCGCTATTTGAGACAACGAGTCTAAGCACAGTGGTTTTAAACTTCATCCCCAATCTACACTCGCTATCTCAGTTAGCGAGTGTGGTACCAAAGCACGCGCTATCTGAGATAGCGAGTATAAACTTGCTATTTTTCTTTAAGGCCACACTCGCTATCTCAGTTAACGGGTGTGGCACAAACACACTCGCTATCTGAGATAGCGAGTATGAACTTGATATTTTTCTTCAATTTTTCTCCAAAGTGTGGAGAAATACATGACTATACACTCGCTGTCTCAGATAGCGATGAGATTTTAACCAATTAGTTTCAAAGTTGGTCAGTTTGGTACTTACTTTCAAAAAGTGGGTCCTTTTGGTAAAAAATTTGCTTATACTAATAGGAGAGAAAGTCTACATCATCTCTTATTTCTCTATTTTGAAATAGAGAAATGAGAGTAAAAGTAGGGATTCGTATTTAACTAACACTTGCACTACGCATGAATTTTATTTAGAAAACAAAAATAAAATAAAAATCCTAATCCCTCAAACAGTCTCTTCCCCTCTCACTTTTCCAGCGTCACAAAATCTCACGGCTCTTCACAAACCCACCCCCATCCTTACTCCCCCCCCATTAGCTTTAGTAATATTTAATTGTATAATATTATGGTCTGACAGTGATTCTCTAAACTATCTGCTTATGTGAGGATGATAATGAAGGTTTCAGTAATTACGGTATGAATGCTATTCATAAGTTTATCCCAATTCTCACATATTTTTTAGGAGTCTATATAATTCAATAAGTCTCTCAAAACTATTTTAGGCTGTGCAATTTGTACAGGGTAACACTAGTCTATATCTTATGCTAATAGAAGAGAGAGTATACCTCTCTTTCCTTTCTCTATTTTTTTTTTATTAATTTCCTTTCTCTATTTTAAAATAGAGAAAGAAGAGTAAAAGTAGAGATTTTTATTTAACTAACATGAGCATTATGCATGATTTTATTTAAAAATCATAACAAAATAAAAACTTCAATCCCGCAAACAGTCTTTTCCCCTTTTACTTTCTCAATTTCACAAAATCTCACGTCTCTTCCCAAACTCACCCCCATCCCCATCCCCTAACTTAGAATTAGATTTTTAAAGAAACACAATTCATAAAATTATTTTTATATGATTTTCTTAGTCTATCATCTTTATTCTATTATGTGTAATTATACATGGTTTATAATATATAACCTATTTACTGAATATTAATGATGTTATAATTTACATGTTAACATTCATCAGTTGAATTTGTGAAAATTGTATGCATTTTTTAGCTTTATTAATATTCAATTAGATAATATTATGGTTTGACAGTGATTCTCTAAACTATCTGCTTATATGAGGATAATAATGAAGATTTCGATAATTACAGTAGGAATGATATTCATAAGTTTCTCTCAATTCTCTAACATTTTTGGAGAGTTTTATATAATTTTATGAGTCCCTCAAAACTATTTTATGTTGTGCATTTTGCACAGGGTAACACTAGTAATATTTATTTATATATTATGCTAATAGGAGAGAGAATGTACCTCCTCTCTCCTTTCTCCATTCTGAAATAGAGAAAGGAGAGCAAAGTAAGAATTCACACATACCTTAACACGTGCACACACTCAACCACCACCTCTGCTCAATTTTCGACCGGCCGATCGTCCAGATGGATGAAGACGAGCGTAATCGAGGCTCCCGATAGCGCCACGTCGCCACCCAATCACGCATGTCCAATTCACTCAGCGGGCAAGCCCATCACGTGATCAATATTTCAGGTCGCGTCACGTCACCACATCATCTGACACCTTATTTCACTCACGGGGCGAGCACATGCTCGATGGGCGATCCAGATCGCTCAAAAAATCGTGCCAGCTAAATAAATAAAAAAATCACAGAAAAATGATTTAAAATTAAGAAATTTAAATTAAATTTCAAAAATTATTATTAAATATGGAAATTTAATTAGAAATTCTGAAAATTAATTAAACATTTGGAATCTATACAATATATTATGCTAACCCACTTTTGTCTAGGATTTTTCTTATTTTTCATTTTTAAAATAAAAAAAGTAGGGCAAATGTAAGTGATAACTCCCCACTCTTATTCTATCCAAATTGGAATTGGAATCGTCACTATTATATAAATGTTATTAGATGATTTTTTATATAAAAGTTTTATTATTTTCTTCTTTTAAAAATAATTGTTCAGTATTGCACGGGTTATACTACATATTATATTATATTATATTATATTATATTATATTATATTATATTATATTATAAGTATGTGCAATATTGCACAAGGGTACACTAGTCTATATATTATATTAATCGGAGAGAGAGTGTCTACCCCCTCTCCTTTCTCAATTTTAAAACAAAGCAAGGGTATGAAAACAAAGCAAGGGTGCACATGCGTAAATCGCACATTTTAATATTTTTTTAAAAAAAAAACCCCAAACCTCAGTCACGATGTCTTAATCTCCCAATTTTTCTAAATCCTAGCTGACCCTTCATTGCCTCCCTGTCAATGCACGCCGCCCACCGTCCAACATCGTTGCCTCCATGAACCCCCCCGGTCACCGCCCGAGGTCCATAACCATCGCCGCCGGCCGCCCCATATTTTACATGACAAGAAGAAGAAGAATATTAAATTTCATCCAAACCCTCGAATTTCTATGATATTATTCTTTCACTTAATTTAATTATTTTGTTGAAAATTATAATCGAATAATATTTTTTTTTCAATTTTTTAAAATATATTTTTGATTCCTGCAATTGGCTCTGATTAAGTTTCTTATGATTAGTAGTCATTTGTGATAGAATTTTGTTAATTGCACTCTAATCCGAATAATTTATTACCATAATTGCTTAGTAAATTGTCACCGCCCGACTCCCATCGTCGTCGCCTCCCTATCGCCGCCGCCACCACCGCCCCATATTTTACAAGTCAAGAAGCTCCGAGAAATAAACAGTTTCTATTCATCTCTAACATACATCACTCGAATTTTGTTCAATTAAAATTGAAACCCGAAAATCAGTTTTTAACTCTAAACATAAAGGAATGTAAGAAGAAGAAAATGTCATCTTCTGTAACACCCCGAATTCCAAATAAGCCTGAATTCGAAGTTCCACATGATCTTTACACTTCACTTCGTACAATTTTACAAGAAATTTAAAACTTTTATACAACAATGTTTACATCAACGCAGCAGAAATATAATTACAACATGATACATGAATAATAATTGAAATATTTTTTTAAGCAACATTCCTTCTTTAGTCCTTTCAATCATTTTATTCTGCATAGAAACTGTGGGCACGTCAATTGTGTACAACTGACGCTAGGATATAATACATCAATTTTTCTTACTTGGAAAGCACACACTTGATCACAAACAAAGCTAAGGGGGACTATCTTATTGATGTCGTGTGTGAATGTGCACTTGGTCTTAAATGCAGTTACTTATTATTTCATAACACTAATGCACACTTGTTCAAACTTATGCATCTCATTCTACATAAATTCAAGGGCAAGCCCTTAACTGTACTTCATCTTGTAGGGTTGGATCCCTCGCTATGAGTTTAACTACTACGGTAACTACAGTAAGTATCCTAGATGTTTTATGAGTTACGAGCCCATGTCCAGACAGCCTGGAGAAAAATCCCACATCATGATATGACGCATCATGCAGATAACCTATGGACAATTCGCCTTCGTTATGGAACAATGGCACTACATAGTCACCAAGCACCCCACAAGCCTCGTGTAGAACCCCGTATTTTCAAATATTATTTTAATTATTTGAAAATGAACTTTAAATGATTTTGAGTATTTGATAAATATTTTCTAAAAGATTTATCTTTTGTACACGTGCAAAACACGTGCAAATGACTTTTTAGAAGTTTGAAAATTTTAGTTTTCCTTATGAAAAATCATTATTTATTATTTGAAAATTATTTAATATTTTTCCAGATTTTTCTGAAATTAATTATGCCTATTTGCAATTTTTGAGAAAAGAAGGACTTATTTGCAAAATTGACATTTTGAGGGTTAGAGTGCAAAATGTATTTGCTGGACATTCCGATCAGCACTTATTGAGGTTTAAAAATATATTTTTCTATTAGATCTTAATTTAAATGATATTTGGTTTAATTTTCAAGAAAAGGATTATATATGTGAGATGTACTTTTGGAAAGGATTATTTTGTAAAGTGGGAATAAAACCCTAATATTCTATCCGGCATATATAAGAGAAATTCTCTTTCAGCCGTCATTGTAAAAGAATACAGATTTTTGGTGATTTGAATTTTGAAGAACAAAGGAGGATTCTTGGATCTAGCAAGGAGGAGCTTTTGTGGATCTTTTTTTCAAATCAAAGGTGAGTGGTTTTGTTTTGCTTTGCTTTGCTTTGTTTGTCTTGATTGATGAATGACGTAAGATCTTGTTATGCTTTTTTGTGTTCATTATGTCATTATTTTGTTAGTCTCATTGTATGTATGATATGGATCTCTTAGTTGATATGGAGGATGAGAACTCTTATTGATATTTGGATCATGTATGAGAAATATTAAGATTTGTTGAGGAAAGGTGGAATTATGAGATCGTATTGTTGGGAGACATATTAAGAATTTATTGTGTTATGATCAGATAATAAACATCTGGATCTCATGATTGTAGTTCAGATTTTATGATAGTGTTGTGAAAGAAGTTTGATGAGAAAAACCCTAATAGAAAGATTAAGAGTTTGGATCATGAGGATAGGAGATTTGAGTATTTGATTGATTGAATAATGTATCCATGATAGAGATATTTGAGAGTTGTTCATTTGCCTGGATACAAATTAATTTTGGGATCGTTGGGTCTTTGGAAAAACTCCAGTTTAGTTTTGTGTTCAGACCTATCTTTTGGGAATCTGTAGCCGACAGCCGACTGTCTTGCGAAGCAGTCGACTGGTACGAGCCTACTGTGTATTTTTGAGTCTTGAGATTTGTTCGGGGCAGTCGACTGATGACTTGTCAAGTTGACTGATCATGCCTTAGTTTATTTTTGAGAAATGTTGGATTATGTCCTCTGGACAGTCGACTGATCTGATATGCAGTCGACTGATCCTGAAGGATCTTTGTATTTGATTTGAGATATTTTGTTTAGTGTTTGATGATGAGATGTTCCGTTAAGAACATGATTTTGAGATATTTTGTTGAGCCACTTGTTTAGTGAAAATTTGTTCAGATATTTGTTTTTGAGTCTCTAGAGGTATGTGACCCTAGTATACCGGTGTTGAGATATTTGTTCAGTTATTTGTTGAGGCCCATTGAGGCACATTTTCAGTATTCAGATTTTTAGTCCGGTAGGGTACACTACTCTAGGAGATTTGTTCAGTAACCCAAATTGATAAGGACAGGCATTAGTAGTGTTATGACGAATGAGAACATGAGTTATGCACCTCAGTAAGGCTTTTGATGTAGGATTTAATCTCCTGAATTATCCAAGTAGTTAACTTGTGATGTGTGATTTATCTCCGGAATTATCCAGGTAGTTAACCTGAGATGTGAGGTATTTCTCCTGAATTATCCAAGTAATTATCTTGAGATGTGGGGTTGACCTACGGAATGATCGGAGTTGAGGCGACGCTTTTGGGGTATTATTGTGATGATGAGTCTATGTTTAGATGTGGGATGATCTCCTGAATTATCCAGGGAAAATACCTGTGATGTGGGATCAATCTCCGGAATGATCAAGCATGGGCAAATTATCATAGTTTATCTTCATCTCTTAGTAGTCATCGTTGTCAGCATGTAGTCATGATGTTTTCTTGAATCACTTTTATGCATTCGGATTTCCTGTTTTATACACTTGGCTTTTGGATTTGATAGCACCCTTTATTCTTTTGGTCGTTACTTTATACTTTAGTGTTTGAGTATTATTTGTTGGATATTATTATTTCAGTTCATATATGATGTTTTGTTGATTTGACACCACTCACACCATTTATGGCTGACCCCGTAGTTTTGGGGTTAGGGTTCAACTCTAGCCTCACTTGTTGCAGGTCATTGCTTAGTTGGAGGATGAATACTTGAGTGGGCAATTTGAGATTATTGGATTACTTAGTGTTGGTGTAAAATTGTTAAGATATATTTGAATCATTATTGAGTTGTAAATAAAAGATCAATTTGTGTTGAGATGTTTAGACTTCCGCTGTAATTCTAAAATTTGTTGTAATAAGAGAAAGAAAATTTTAGTGGTGTTGTTGGTGTTTATTGTTGTATTGAAGTGGATTGCTGGGATTTCGCCACTTATTTTCTAAGCTCTCATATTAGAAATTTGGGGCGCTACACCTCGCCACGGTCCCGATAATTCTGGAGATGTATCCACATCATGACATGATGCATCATGCAGACATCCTATGAACACTCTCACACGTAGATCTGAGGCCCTCATACTTGTGTTTTTCTCTTACTTTCATCACATCTTCACTATAGTGTAGTCTTAGATATTTGAATCATGAGTAAAATTAACACCCGAGAGTTAGCATTACCTCTACACCGGTCTTAACCATCAATTGATAACAACGACCCAATCTTAGTCTTTTTCTGCAACATTTATTTTTCAAGAATTTATTCATGCCGGTATAAGGACTTATCTACACTCTATTTCTTAACCTCTTTTCATGTGCACCAAAAATTTGTGTGTTCATACTCATCAAATTCTATAATCCATCATGATCTTTTTGTTTCATTTTCCAAGCACAATCATATGTACAAAACACCCTAGAGTTAGCATTACCTCTACACCGGTCTTAACCATCAATTGATAATATATTTATTTTTCAAGAATTCATTCATGTCGGTTAAGGACTTAGCTACACTCTAGTTCTTAACCTCTTTTAATGTTCACCAAAATTGAGTGTTCATACTCATCAATTTCTATAATCCATCATGATCTTTTTGTTTCATTTTCCAAGCACAATCATATGTACAAAACACCAATTTCATATTTAACTTACCATATCTCATAATTTAATCTCCACACAAATTTCTTGCATTCAAAATTTTTCCTCTTTCTTTAATTATACCAAACCCAAATTTTAAATAAAATTTATCGAGTTCTTTAATCCATTATTTTAGTATAAAAACCACATCAAATTCTCACAAAATATATTAAAATGTTGTAGAATTATTTTTCATAAAGCCTAGATAATATATAAAATATAATAGAATTTTTTCCCAATTTTTATTACTCTTAAAACTCAAGTATAAACCCACAAATTGAAATATATTAAAAATATCAAAAATAAAAGAAAAAAGGCAGTGGTCGGATTCGAACCCAGGACCAAACCCCCCGCCCAGCTAGCATGATCTTTTTGTTTCATTTTCCAAGCACAATCATACGTACAAAACACCCTAGAGTTAGCATTACCTCTACACCGGTCTTAACCATCAATTGATAACAACGACCCACTTTTGGTCTTTTTCTGCAATATTTATTTTTCAAGAATTTACTCATGCCGGTATAAGGACTTAGCTACACTCTAGTTCTTAACCTCTATTCATGTTCACCAAAAATTTGAGTGTTCATACTCATCAATTTCTATAATCTATCATGATCTTTTTGTTTCATTTTCCAAGCAAAATTATATGTACAAAACACCAATTCCATATTTAGCTTACCATATCTCATAATTTAATCTCCACACAAATTTCTTGCATTCAAAATTTTTCCTCTTTCTTTAATTATACCAAAGCCATATTTTAAATAAGATTTATCGGGTTCTTTAATCCATTATTTTAGTATAAAAACCACATCCAATTCTCACAAAATATATTAAAATGTTGTAGAATTATTTTTCATAAAGCCTAGATAATATATAAAGAATAATAGAATTCTTTCCCAATTTTTATTACTCTTAAAACTCAAGTAAAAACCCACAAATTGAAATATATTAAAAATATCAAAAATAAAAGAAAAAAGGCAGTGGTCGGATTCGAACCCAGGACCAAACCCCCCACCCAGCTACAGTAATAGACCCAAAGCGCACCCGAAGACCAAGAAGTCCAAGAGTGACTAACCGATATGATTCTGCTTAGTTACTATTGGAAATATTTTAAGGATATTTTTCGGGCCGGATTCCGGTGGGCTCCGGCCACCAGAGGTGCCGGAAGTGATTGGATTATGTTCCTCTCGTTGAGTACTATTCCGTAGTTTACTCATTTGCCAAAAACGGTTTCCGTATGAATGAGAAATGTAGGTCCAAAGTTGGGTACTCGGAATGTACTAACTTAGGAATTGGAATGGATAGTCCCACATCGGGAGATGGGAAAGATTTCTCTGGTATATAAGCTAAAGAAATGGACTAAAGGGCGTAGCCCTGGGATTTCCACTAACGTGTAGTGGAGAGCGGACCTAGCCAAAATTACAAACACACGCACGCGCGCAACCGGCCCCGGCCTCGGCAGCTTGGCTCTAGCTCTGGCTCTGGCCTATATATTTTCTTTTGCCCCGCTCCAAAAATTTTCCCCAGCGTACTGTTGAGGCTTTTCAAATTCTGTAACTGGTACCATTACTCTGTAACAGCAGAGTAATGGATCATCAGTTACGCTTTTTGAAATTCTGTAACTGGTACCATTACTCTGTCGTTACAGAGTAATGGACCCTTCAGTTACTCCTCTTCTCCTATAAAACCAGTAATTTTTGTCTGCCAGTACACAGAGTTTTAAAATCTCCTTCTTCCACTTCCTCTGAGTCAGAGTCTGAGAGTACAACACAACTACCGGTTCGTTAAGATCTCTGAATCTAGGGTGCTGCTCTTCAGGGAAAGGTAATACAGTTGTATCCTGGGAGGCAATTCTTCAACCACCGTCACACTATGGAGAGAATTTTGCTTTAAGGACAGAGATCTTAATCTCGACTCCGTATTGAAGTGTCTGGTTTGTTCTTTTATTTTCTGTAATTGTTTTTCTTCACAAACATTGTTAACAGTTTCCTATTTTATGAAATTCAAGTTCTAACAATCTTAAAGCAAAATTTTCCCCTCTATTTTAACAGTTTTTGTGAAGATTATTTACAGGTACTGTTATCATTTCAAAAAAACAACTAACAGTTCTATTTCAACTGTTTCAAAAAATGGAAAACACACAAAATGAAAGTGGACTTATCAGTGCACAAACACCAGTGACCCAAAATATGACTGCACAATCGGTTGCGGCACAAACGGTCGTTCTACCCACACATATAACTGTGGGAGAAAAATCAGAAAAAGTTCAATGGAACTGGATTCAATAAGTGGAAATGAAGATGTAGTTCTACCTGACCACCTTGAAGCTGGACAGGTTTCTCACTGAAACTTCCCCTATGCTGGTACCTATGGATGCGCACTTCGTTGCTGCAGTTGATGCATGGAATCAGGGTGATTATCTCTGCAGAAACTACATCCTGAACGGCTTGGTGGACCCGCTCTACAATATCCACTGTGTCTTCAAGACTTCCAAACTTTTATGGGGGTCTTTGGAGAAGAAGTACAAAACAGAAGATGCCGGCTCCAAGAAGTTTATAGTTGGCAAATTTCTGGACTACAAGATGGTTGACTCCAAGACTGTTGTGATTCAAATTCAGGAACTGCAGATGATAATGCACGAAATCACTGCAGAGAACATGACGCTGTGTGAACCATTCCAGGTTGCAGCGTTCATTGAGAAGCTTCTACCTGGATGGAAGGGCTTCAAGAACTTCCTCAAACACAAGAGAAATGAGATGTCTGTTGAAGACCTAATTGTCAGGTTGCAGATTGAAAAGGAGAATCGTAAGGCTGACAAGTCCTATGGAAATCAGTCCATAGAAAAGGACAACATGGCGGAGTATGAACAGAAGGGCAAAAAGAGAGTTCTTGCCACAGGCCTCGAACAAAA
The DNA here is from genome assembly GCA_017893485.1 of Hemerocallis citrina. Classification (NCBI taxonomy): domain Eukaryota; kingdom Viridiplantae; phylum Streptophyta; class Magnoliopsida; order Asparagales; family Asphodelaceae; genus Hemerocallis; species Hemerocallis citrina. The sequence goes on from CM030359.1 coordinate 379,418,819, forward strand.
AACCTGCCGCAAAGAGATTTGCTGGAAAATGCCACAAGTGTGGTAAGCTGGGGCACAAAATCTCTGACTACGGCAGCAAGGATAACAACCGTGCTAGAACTGTACAGGCAAAAGGGAATGAGAAATTCTATGCACACATAGCTGAGAACCTATCCACTGGTCTCTCTGACTTGGACCTCTGTGCTGTCGTATCAGAGGTAAATCTGGTGGGGAGCAATCCTCATGAGTGGTGGTACGATACTGGGGCCACCAAGCACATCTGCTCGGACAAAGAGATGTTCACCTCATACCAAAAATGCAACAATGATGAACAGTTGTTCATGGGTAATTCTTCCACCTCCAAGATTAAAGGAACAAAGAAGATAGTGCAGAAGATGACTTCAGGCAAGGAATTAACACTAACCAGTGTGTTGCACATTCCAGATATTAGAAAGAACATGGCCTTGGGATCTTTGCTAAGAAAGAATGGATTTAGGGTCGTTCTTGCTTCTGATAATTTTGTACTTTCAAAGAATGGGGTGTACTTGGGAAAAGGGTATGTAAAGGATGAATTGTTCAAATTCAATGTAATGACAACCATCCCAAAATCTGCTGTTCCTGCTGTTCCCAAAATTAATGAAATTAATCATGTTGCTTATGTTGTTGAGTTTTCTTATGTTTGGCATGAATGATTAGGCCATGTTAATTTCAATTCTCTGCATAGATTAATTAACATGAATTTACTATCAAAATTTAAGGTAGACAACTGACAAAATGTGAAGTTTGCACTGAGGCCAAACTCACTAAAACTCCATCCCGATCTGTAGAAAGAAACATTGAAACTTTAGGTCTAATTCACACGGATCTGTGTGATTTAAAATACGTGCAGACCAGAGGTGGCAAAAAGTATTTTGTGACATTCATAGACGATTGCACAAAATTTTGTTATGTATACTTGTTACATAGCAAAAATGAGGCCTTAGATAAATTCAAGGAATATAAGCTTGAGGTCGAGAATCAACTTGGCAAAACGATTAAAATCGTTAGGAGTGATAGAGGATGAGAATATGAAGCACCATTTAATATATTCTGCTCTGAACATGGAATAGTTTATAAGAGAACTATTCCTTACTCACCTGAATCAAACGGTACTGCCGAGCGTAAGAACCGAACTCTAAAGGAGATGATGAATGCATTGTTGTTGAATTCTGGGTTACCTCAAAATATGTGGGGAGAAGCTTTGCTAACTGCCAACTATATTCTCAATAAAATACCTCACAAGAAAACTGGCAAGACACCATACGAACTGTGGAAAGATAATGCACCTTCGTATAAATACCTCAAAGTGTGGGGGTGTCTAGCAAAAGTGGCAGTATTTAATCCAAAACAGGTCACAATAGGACCTAAGACCATTGATTGCATATTTATAGGCTATGCACACAACAGTAGTGCATATCGGTTCTTGGTATATAAATCAGATATACCGGACATCCATATGAATACAATAATGGAATCAATAAATGCTTCCTTCTTTGAACACGTGTTTCTGTGCAAGGATGCTACGTATTCCAAACGTACACGTGAGTAAGGGAATGCAAGTACTTCGGTTGATGAATTAGGACATGATAATGTTGAACCTAGACGGAGTAAACGAGCTAGAGCATCAAAGTCATTTGGTCCAGACTTTGTAACGGCCTTTCTGTTAGAGAATAAGTCCAGAACATTCAAGCAAGCCATGTCTACGCCTGATGCTCCTATGTGGAAGGAAGCAATCAAAAGTAAAATAGACTCCATTATGCAAAATCATACATGGGAGTTGGTCGATTTGCCTTCTGGGTGTAAAGCTCTAGGATGCAAATGGATTTTCAAATAAAAATTGAAACTAGATGGTTCAATGGAGAAACATAAGGAGAGACTTGTGGTACAAGGATTTAGGTAAAAGAAAGGTCTGGACTTCTTTGATACATATTTCCTGGTCACAAGAATAACTTCCATAAGAATGCTGATAGCTATTGCAGCTCTATGTAACCTCGAAATACATCAAATGGATGTCAAAATTGCAATTCTAAATGGGAATTTAGAAGAAGAAATATACATGAAATAATATGAGGGTTACGTAGTTTCTAGACAGGAAAACAAGGTGTACAGGCTTGTAAAATCCTTGTACGGACTGAAACAAGCTCCAAAACAATGGCATGCAAAATTTGACAATGTTATGATGTCAAATGGTTTCAAAATAAATGAATGTGATAAGTGTATCTAGATCAAAGATACTCCAAATAGATACATTCTGGTGTGTCTGTATGTAGATGATATGCTCATTATTGGTAGCAATAATGGCATTATCAAACAAACTAAGAACATGTTTAGTGGTAAGTTTGATATGAAAAATTTGGGAGTTACAAATATCATACTAGGAATCAAAGTTTCTAGGACGTCTGAGGGAATTACTTTTGTCTCAAGCTCATTACGCTGAGAAAGTACTTGAAAGATTCAAAAATTACTCCGATGGGACTGCCAAAAGTCCTGTAGATCCCAGTCTTCACTTGTTTAAAAACATGGGTGACAACATATCATAATTGGAATATGTACGTGTAATCGATAGTCTGATGTACTTAACAAATTGTACAAGACCGAACTTGGCACATTCAGTAAATGTACTGAGCCGCTACACAAGTAATTCAGGACGAAGTCACTGGAAAAAAATAACTAGAGTATTGAACTACTTGGGACATACTTAGAGTTATGGGCTGCATTACACCAGATTTCCAGCAGTACTAGAAAAGAAGGCTACAGTGATGCCAACTGGATATCGGACTCCAAGGACTCAAAATCCACAAGTGGGTATGTCTTCACTCTTGGTAGTGCAGCTGTATCATGGAAATCCTCTAAACAAACATTACTGGCCAGTTCCACCATGGAATCTGAGTTTATTGCTTTAGAAAAAGTGGCAGTGGAAGCAGAGCGGCTTCGAAACTTTTTAGAGGATATTCCCATGTAGGAAAAACCAGTGCCTGCTATATGTGTACACTGTAATAGCCAATCGGTTATAGCAAAGGCACTGAGTTGTATGTATAATGGTAAGTCTCGTCATATCAAAAGGCGACACAAAACCATTAGACAACTGCTCTCAAATGGAATAATCTCTATAGAATATATAAAATCGGCCGACAACCTAATGGATCCATTTACTAAAGGTTTGTCCCAAGAGCAAGTAGTAAGATCATCAAGAGGAATGGGTTTAAAGCATATAACGAAAGAGGATACTTGATGGAAACCCTACCTAGGAATTGGAGATCCCAAGATCTAGGTTCAAGGGGACAATTAAATCTTGTTGAATCGATGTGAGCACTGAGAGATTAAAATCTCGTACCCACTCTTAGGATGATAAAATAGTGCTGCCTGCAAAGGGTTAGGATAAGCTTGGCTTTTAATGATTCCCATAGTTTTGAAATAAAAGTAGGGTATGGCAGGATACTCTTTATAGGCAATCACCTTGTGTGTGTGAAATGGGACCATTTCTAGGAGAGTGAAGAGAGGATACTCTCTCCAAGTTCACTCACGATTAATCAGGATTGTTCAAGGCCAAAATGAACACAACAAGATAACCTAGTTCTGTGAGGAGATGAAACTGCGTGATAGTTATTGTCTAGGTTCACATCAAAGCCCGGATAGTTCAAGATATCATGTTCACTACCTGGTCAAGTGAACCCGATGACTACTCACTAAGGGTGGTTCAAAGTTGAAAAATTACTACCATTCCTGATGCAGTGATTTCCGATTGTACTCTCAGAGTCTTTACTGTCATGTCTTTTTCTGTCATGGTTTTTTCTGTCATGTCTAGATTATATAGTCTGGTCATTTCCATTCATGTGGGGAATTATTGGAAATATTTTCTGGGATATTTTTCGGGACGGATTCCGGTGGGCTTCGGCCATCGGCGGTGCCGGAAAGTGATTGGATTACGTTCCTCTCGTCGAGTACTATTCCGTAGTGTACTCATTTGCCAAAAATGGTTTCCGTATGAATGAGAATTGTTGGTCCAAAGTTGGGTACTCAGAATGTACTAACTTGGGAATTGGAATGGATAGTCCCACATCGGGGGATGGGAAAGATTTCTCTAGTATATAAGCTAAAGAAATGCACTAAAGGGCGTAGCCCTGGGGTTACCACTAACGTGTAGTAAAGAGAGGATCTAGCCAAAATTACAAACACGCGCACGCGCGCGCTCGGCCCTGCCCGGCCCCGGCTCGGCTTGGCTTGGCTTGGCTCTGGCCTATATTTTCTTTTGCCCCACTCCAAAATTTTTCCCAGCTTACTGTTGAGGCTTTTCAAATTCTGTAACTGGTACCATTACTCTGTAACAGCAGAGTAATAGCTTATCAGTTTTTTGAAATTTTGTAACTGATACCATTACTCTGCTGTTACAGAGTAATGGACCCTTCAATTACTCATCTTCTCCTATAAAATCAGTAATTTTTGTTTGCCAGTACACAGAGTTTTAAAATCTCCTTCTTCTTCTTCCTCTGAGTCGGTCTGAGAATACAACACAGCTACCGGTTCGCTGAGATCTCTGAAGCTAGGGTGCTGCTCTTCAGGGAAAGGTAATACAGTTGTATCCTGGGAGGCAATTCGTCAACCACCATCACACTACGGGGAGAATTTTGCTTTAAGGACAGTGATCTTAATCTCGACTCTGTATTGAAGTGTCTGGTTTGTTCTTTTACTTCCTGTAATTGTTTTTCTTCATAAACATTGTTAGCAGTTTCCTATTTTATGAATTTCAAGTTCTAACAGCTACTTTATGTATAGACTGTACTGAATTTTGAGAAAAATCAATTTTTGATAAAAATAGAGCCTCTTCAAGACTCGAACCCGAGACCCTATACACTGTACATATCGCCTTATACTCACACCGAAAGCCAATATACCAAAACTAATTCTCTGTTATGAAGAGGAGATGAAAAAGCTTTATACTTTCTGTCTGTTCAAAAAATTTCTTTTACAAATTTCGATTTCTCTGAACTTATATCTTTCAATTAAAAATTCTCCCAGAACATTTTCTTTAGAAATTACAGTATAACAATAATTAAAAACTCTTAATTTTCACATTAAAATAAGTTTTCTTTACAATTTATATTTAAAGAATACATTATTGACTTAAAATAAAACTATGGTTTCCTTTCAAAAACCAATATAAATCCACTAATGTATGTTCTTGTTCTTTTTTCATTCTACAAGAGTTTAGCAATTTTTCTTATATCGCATCAACTTTATATAACAACAATTTATCCATTTATCAACTAAACATGACAATATCTATTCATCTCAATCTACAACTAAACATAACAATATCTATTCATCTCAATCTACAATTAAGCTATTCATTTAAACAAAATCATCACACTAGCATGGTTCATTAAAAATGGATTTTCTAGCATGAGTTATATTAATAAGACACCATGATGAGTTTTAAGTCACTAATTCAATCAAGTTTTTCTCTTTTTCCCACTAGTCTTTTTTTAGCAATCACATGGTCAATTTTACTAGTTTCTCTAGCATATTTATGAAATTAATTTTCTAGCATGGTAACTACATTAGAAGTAGAGAAATCACCCACCTCTTTGTAGAATAAAGAAAACTTCTAAAAAAAACTCCTTGAAAGCACGATTGTCTTCCCTTATCCTCCTAGCTTGTGCAAAATTCGAGCTCCTCCTCCTAGCTATGCAAGAACCCGAGCCTTCTCCTCCTTGATCCTATGTTGGCCTCCAATGAAACAAGAGCACACTCTCTCTTTCTTTTTCTCACACAATTTTCTTCTCACTCAATCTTTTTCTCACAATGCATTTTCTTTCTCTTTCTCTATAAAATTTTCTAAGTGTAAGTGATAAAGAATGGCAAGGGATGGATATTTATACACATCTCAAGAGCAAATGAAGGGTTGAGATGAGTTTGGATGAAGAGTTAAGATACAATTGGGAGTTAGAAGAACTACTCACTAGTGAGCAACCAACACTCCACTCACTCCATCTCCCCCACTCCAAGCATATGGCCGGCCTCCCCCCTTGTCCCATTGCACGTGCATGTGCAATGCACGTGCCCTCACATGCACACCTAGTTGTTTGTTCATTTAATTGTTAATTAATTTGTTACATGATCATATCTATCATACAAGTTGTCTTAATTAATAATAGAAATAATTAGTGGGCTAGTTAGGTAGGCTAAAATCCATAGGCTCTTAATTAATTAATTTATTTTATTTGGGTGGGCTAGAATTAAGCTATTAGGCCTAAGAATTAATAATAATTAATAATAGGCTTTTTAAAAGAGAAATGAAAATATTAGTTCATGACATAAAAAATAATTTTTAAAGCCAAACACACATATTAATTTGCACGTGCAAAACACGTGAAAACAAATAAATTTTTTTTAGATCTAATTATTGAAATTTTAGGATGTTACATCTTCACTGAAGAAATTTAGCTGAATATTTAACAAACGACGACAATGATGGCTTCTTTTCAAAGCTCTGAGAAGTAAACAAGTTCTATTCATCTCTAACATATATCACTCGAATTTAGTTCAACTAAAATTGAAACCAGGAAATCAGTTTTTAACTCTAAACATTAAGGAAGGTAACAAATTAATTCATATGCAACTTCATTTACAACCATATGTTTCATACATGAAAGTCTTTCCAATTAATAAAAATAAGTTTCACTTTACCGCAGTTTACAAAATTTGAAATCATACTCTTTGATATAAAAAGTAGGGGTGGGCATCGGTCAGTATCCGACCTAATATGGACCATCAACCACTGATACAAAAAAGATCGGTTTTTAAAATTTTTCATCCGCAACCAATCTGAGCCTTAATTGGATCGGTTTCCATCCAAGCCGATTAAGCTCGGTTTGGATTGAATTGGATGATAAGTTTTGCTTGCAACTTTTCACCTCCAACATCGTTCACAATTTCGTTAAAATTTAAAAGATCAACTTCAATCAATCTTAAGAAACAATCTACTAGCAATCTGTTAATTATTGTTCATAAAATAAATTTAAAATGAAGATTCATAAAATCACAAGTTGCTAATGAATTTTATACTAACTGTTTGAGATGATGACGTTTAAATGAGTGAGATACACTCCTTTTTCATCTGCATACTTCTGTAATCTTAGTTTATTCTCATTAAAGGAACATCAATAACCATAGCTAATTGAAATTCAGGTACAATAAAAAAGATTTAGAAAACAATTTATGTTTGACTTGATTAAAATAACTACTAAATGTTACATCAACTTCATGATTCTATTAAGCTGGGCCACACTGTAAACCAAGAATTTCTCAATAACATAACATACAGGAATATGGAGAATGAAAACATAGGTGGAACAATTGCTCAATTTGAATTAAAGAAATTAAAGGATACTGTTTGTATCGCCCAAAAAAAAGAGAAATGACTGTTTGTATATTCAAGAAATTAAAGGAGAACTAGACTTTTTATGGACTAATGTATAGAGGTATGGTCGGTTCGGTTTCATCGGTTATTTGAAAACCTCATCCAACAACCGAACCGGTCCAGTTGGTTATTGAAGATCAAGAACCGGGCCAACCCAAATCTCCAATTGGTTTGGTTAAAAACCGGTTGGTTCGTATTGGATTGGTTTGGATTGGTCGATTCGGATAATAGTTGTCCACCCCTAACAAAAAGAAACTAAACTTTGGTGCAAATTATGAAATGAGAACCCCCAAATCTTACAACAACACTGCTAAGCTAAATATAAGTGAAGGTCATCCAAATGTCGTGCAAGCTCCATCACTTTTAGGAATTTATGCGCCTGATCTTGAAGAGGTAATTTCTCCCAATTCTTTCGCATTTTTTTTTTGTTTGATATAATTTTACTATTAGGAATTTACGAGCCCCTCAAAATTTATTTTTTAATATGTGGTAACATTAGTTGAATTGAAAGAGAGATTATTTCTCTTGGATTTTCCCATTCATTTATTTTATTTTATGTTATTTTATTTATCAACCAAATTTTATTACCAACGTTATCATTTTAGATAAATTAAGCTAATTTATACCAATTCAGTTTATATATGGCGATTGGTGGATGACCAAATCGAAGACGGTCTCTTGTTTCTGTGACCATAACCTTTTTGCACTATTATTTTATTTTATTTTATTTTTTATTTTTTTTAAAAAAAAGAGAAAAGGACTTGGATGTGATCATCCAATACATAAAACAAGCTGTAACGAGTTGTTTCGGATGAAAGTAGCTAAGTAAAATTAAACATCATATGTGTACTAAAGATGAATTCATAGAGAGAATCGAGGGTTGTTGGTTGGAAAGAGAGAAAATAACCCAACATGTCATCTTTCTTTTCGATCAAGGTAAAAATGAGAAAACAAATTAACAGTCTAAAATGATTAACTAACTCTATAGAAGAACATCAAAAAGATATCCAAGGTGTTCGGCAAGAAAAGATGAACTCCAGTACATCTAACTAAAGCTTCTAAAACTTTTTGACACTCGCAAACCTATGCTACTATTTTCTCTGTACTTTTGCATTCCAGCAGCCTATCTCATTTCCCTTTCTCATCTTTGGTGTACAACTTTTAACATTTTATTGAAGTTGTATTATGTGGTTAATTTGATTAGGAGCGCCCTGGCCTCAATCTGTTATTTTACCAACCCGTTCTTTTACTTTTCATGTAGCGGATTGTCGCATCCTACATCAGTTTTGGCAGTTAGAACAACTAATATTCAAGGCCTGATATATAACAGCCTGACTGAATCACCATCAACCTCTGAAATCGCACAAATAATGAGTCAGTGGATCAACTGTTAATAAAGTATGGTTAAACCTGAGTGCACCAAATGAACCTTCTGAGAATGTCTCTGTAGTTGATTTCTAACAGGAAGAAGATGAAAAGTGGCTCGAGGCATGGGTTTCACTTTCAGTGACATAACCCATATATTTTTATCCAAAATACATGTCTTTTTGATTAAATATCATAACAACCAAACCATAAGAGCATCCACAGTCGTTCAATGTAAAAAATGGCAAAATGCATATTTTGACAATCCATTTCGGCAAAACGCAGCAGTCGAATGGCAAAAAAATGCATAAGTTCGTTAAAAAAGAAACAGACGAATCATGTTTCGTCTGTCATTAAAAAATAATTTATACAGGCCGAAACTAAGAAAATATTAATAAAAAATACGGGATGTTTCGTCCCAAAGAGAAGAAAAAAATTTCAAAATAACCGGATGTTTCGTCCGGGTTTTTTTGCAAAAACAATTTTTAAAAATAATTTGTAAAAACTATTTGCAAAAACAATTTAAAAATTTACAAAATTAATTTTAAAAATAATTTTTTAAAAAATAAATTGGATTGGGACGAAACATCATGTTCATTCCCACCATTAAATTCATTTAACCGGCTATTTTATTTGGTTTTTAATTTTTTTTCACTTCGATCAATTAAAAATATAATTAAATAATCCAGCTATAATATACATTTTACTATTTCGAATGCTACTTTTTCCTTTCTACTGTAGCCGAATTGCCAAAAAATGGCAAAATAGCTCACGACTGTGTGCGCTACAGTAAAAAAAAAAGGACAAAAATGGCAAACAAGCAAACGACTGTGGATGCTCTAAAGTGTCATAAAAATGATTTTAATGATTTTACTGGTAAAAAAACTAGCTAGTAAGAAATAAAACATTTTTTTATTTAAAACCCCAAAAAAATGTTGTGTTTTTTTCTTCAAGACCCCCCCGACCCCCAAGGCCCGGCCCAGTCATATATATATATATATATATATATATATATATATATATATATATATATATATATATATATTATATGTGTGTGTGTGTGTGTGTGGGGGGGGGGGGGGGGGGGGGGGGGGGGGGGGGGGGGGGGGGATGTAAGAATTGAACCCCCAACCTCATGGGAACTCAAAACTTTAACTATTGAGCCATAAGATATTGTTGTCAATAAGAGAAGTGTTTTGAATGTATACTCAATTCCAACATCAACTCCTCAGATCCCACCCTAACTCCCTATCCCAACCCAAAAGGTTGCCATCTTTCTCCTCCGAACCCCCACCATTAATCCCCAAACCCAAAACCCGAATCCCCTCCCTCTTCCTGTCTTCCTCCAGAACTTTGAGTACTGTGGTTTGTTGATGTAGGCCGATTTGGAAGTTACTCTGAAATGCCCTTATACACGTGCTGTGCACGTGGAGAAAATTGGGAGAACGAAAAGGGCAAAAAAAAAAATCTACCAGCACGTGCGTTGCACGGGTTGGGTTAAGGACAAATTACACTAAGGCCTTCTCCCATTATAGTAGTAGAGATTTTTTTCAGAAAAACAAAAAAACAAAAAAGAAGTTTTGTAACATATAGTTTAGTTGCTATATTATTTTTTTATGTGTTTACACCTTAACATTAACTTTCTAATGAAATAATTCTCCATAATATTATGAATATTTGCAAACAATCAATTTATTATTACTTTCCTAGTCGTCTTTCAAATCGTTTAGCCTCTGATGGATAGGATGGGGTGTCAATTTGAGAAGTCTGAAAATTTGCAAACCATGTCAAAAAAGGGAATAATGTAGACTCAAGATAATTGTAATTTGTACATAGGCCACATGAAGTACATTGCGGTGGACATGTTACTTTTTGTTTACACGTGTAAGGCTGAAAGTCCTACTTTTTTTTTTAAGAGCTTATTAATTAGATCCAATTCGCCCCTTTTGATCTGGGCATTAGTTTTGATGGCTGGCTTTAGCTCTTTCTGGATGGTCTGTTGTTATCTTGGTGTGTTAGTTTAGAGCCTTTGTAATTGTCTCAGGCTCTTGCTTTTGTTAACTATCGGGGTTTCTTTTGGTTTTTCTCTCTTGAAGCCTTCATGGATTTGGCGTTGATTGCTCGGAGTCCTGGGCTCGTAGGCCCTGTCCGCAGAGTTTGACTCTATTAGATTTCGCGATCACGGTAGCTATCCTCCTTTTCAGGAGGTGCCTGGCTTTGATGCTTCGCATGGATCGACTTCCCCCGATCAGTGCCTCTTCGCTCGTCAGGATCCTGATGATCCGGAACGGTTATTCGTCAGGCTGTGTGCTAGCTGCCTCTTCGTCCGGCTACCTTGATCGCTTTTGCAGATAGTTGTCAGCTTCGAGTGCGCTGATCCCTGCCCAGCCCGCCCCTTTCGATTTTTGATCATTTGCATCCTGTCATTTTGCCTATTGTATTTACTCTTTTCCTGTTGGTGTTGATGTTCAGTGTCTCTTTGTAACCTGTTTGTCTTGTTTTACTTCTTGTAAAACCCAAGATTAGATGTTTGTACAGTTGGTTATCGTATTATCAATATATTTTTGATCGGGCTGGAGTCGTTTGACTCTATCCGCTTACATCAAAAAAGAGCTTATTAATTAATCTGTATTCATACTTTTCGTATTCACCCTCATATGTACATATTGACATCCCCACCTTATTGGTTATCATATTTTTAAGTAGTTCATTTTGTTGATTCCTCTATCCAGACACTGCAGGAGGACACATCAAGAAAGGAATGAGCCCGAACCCCCGATAGACCCGAATAGCTGTATAAGAAGGGTTTTGAGATGACTGAAAACGATCAAATTAAGTCCACAGGATTAGAGTTTTCAGCAATTTCTACACGAGTAATGCGAATTTCTACAGATCCCAAACTACTTTGGTGCTATACATGAACTCACGTACAACTGAAGCTTGTAACTCCACTTACCTCAGATACTCGATTATTGCATGCAGTACAAAAGCCATATAACTTTAGTAGTACAGTACACATTTACATCTATACTCCTCAATAATGTAAGAGATGTATACACTAGAGATGGGTAGAATATTTCCAAGATACTCGGCATTCCTATGACTTTTTAGGTACAACAGAAATTATCAAATGTACAGAGCAGAAACACAAGCATGCACACAGACAAATTTCCTTTTGTATATACCTTTTCAGATAAAAGTCTATTTAACAATAAACCTACGGCTGGTTTCATTTCAATAAGCACCATTCTCATTCTGTAATTACCTTGAAGAATACTATATACTGCCAAAAACTAAGTAAAGAGAAATACCAAAACTTGACCATAGAGCGAACAGCAAACTCATCAAGACAAAAAATGACTATTAGAACGAGGAGATTGAAAGTCACAGCAAACGAGGTAACATGCCTGTGTCAAGATGGAAACAGCTCTGAAATCATTAATAAACTGAAAAGTAGTTTGTGCCCTGATAGGAGCAAGCCTCTAATACAGCTTAAGAACGAATGATATAAACTGTTTACAATATGGGGCATGATTTTCTTTGAAATAATAAATTTTTCGATGTAGGTGCACAGAAATTCATACGTTGTATCATCATCTAACTGGATGCAATTGGCTTAGCGATAGCCCTCTTGATTGCTTCGGCATATGTCCTGTGCTGGTAGGTCAATGTTGATTCCAACAAGTCCCACAGTGAAGTTTTTGAGTTCCAACCTGCATCCATGATGTGAAGTAACGTTACATTGTTGTAGTATAACACAAGTCAAATGCGTAAGATTGATAGATAGGTGGATAATGTGGAGAATGCAGGGGTAAGACTACCAAGTTGCTTGTTGATTATGGTCATGTCAGGAATCCTCTTATCACTGTCATCATATCCTATACCATAAAACTCCTTGGAGCTCACATCCACAGTCGGCACCGCTGGCATTGGCTCCCCTGACACCTTGCAGTACACCTGTTGGATAAGATAGGGAGGAAACCAGAGTAAAATATGTTTATTTCAGTTCAGTTCAATTAAGAATGGCCATAACAAGAGCATACGCATTATCATTTCAGGATTTATGTCCGATTGCAATAAAATACATACCTGTGTCATCATCTCTGCAAGTTGCTTCACTGTGACCTCATTGTTAGGATTTCCTACATTGAAGATGTGGCCATTAGCACGGGCAGGGTTTTCCTGTCAAAAGAGAAGCCAACTGTTATTTAACTTGGTCTATAGTTGGGGTAGAAAAGATAAATAAATCAAACAATTTCAGGTAACACACAATCATCAAATGAACAGCCTCAATTGCATCCTTGATGTACACAAAGGTTCTCTGAGACTCCCCGCCGTCCACGAGCTTTAGGGGCTCACCACGAAGGAGATTCTGCATGCAAGACCAGATCAGTAAATGCTATTGATACCATTTGCCACAATAATATAAATTCTTTTAGGGTTTTTTTTGATATTGGTCTCTCTTCAAACATGTATTTCTAAATTAGTCCCTATTTTCATATTAATTTCTATTAGGTCCCTAAATTTCAAAATGGTTAGGACCTAATGGGACTAATTCCAATTGACTTTGCACAATTTAGGAACCTAATAGCAATTAAAGTGAAAATAGGGACTAATTTAGAAATACATATTTGAAGATGGACCAATATCTAAAAAACCCATTCTTTTAACCACAAAATGTAGATTTGGTACTTACATTGCTGAAACATGCCAGGACCCTTGGAACACCCTCACTAGGGCCATCGATTCCGGGAATAAAATCCATCCTCGGTCCAATCCAGTTGAATGGCCTCACAATGGTGAACTCAAGCCCATTTTCAGCACCCTCGGCTGCAGAAGGTTCAAAGATGTTAAAAAGAAGAAGAAAATGACGACGAAGAATGTATCAAGACAACAAAATTGAATTTTTGGAATAAATCCTGGGATATACTAATTAAAGTGTAGCGAGAAGAAGAAGAAGAAACAGCCTCTGAAGTATGCTTACCATAAATCAACCTTTCAATAAGTTGCTTAGCACATGCATAGGACCATCTCTGTTTCTCGACGGGGCCGAAAATGCATGGTGAAGCATCTTCTTTGAGGAGATAAAATTCTGGATCCTGTGGCAGCACCAAATGGCATTGCATGTTAATATAAACTAGATTGGCTGAGCAATATAAATCTTTCTAATTGGCTAAATTAAGTTACAATATAATATTTCTGCAAAAGAGCGTGTTCATATGACTTAGTAACAATGATAAGATTTAAAAACAACATCAAAGATGAAAATTTATGTTCGGATGGGACAAAAAGAGTGCGGTAACAAATGAAATCTTATTTTATTTATTGATAATGTTCACTCTAGTACCTCTACAACAAGTGCAAGTAAACATCGATGCTAATTTTGTACAACAAGAAGATCATCAACAACAACAAAAAGGATCAGAAGCCAAATACATCCACGACCATTGGAGAGCTCTTCCCCATGGACAGAAACCCATACCTAATTCATAATTTCATATTGGATCTGTAACGCCCCGTACCCAGCTCAGCTGCGCACACGGCTACACATGCGCGCAATACGCGAACAAATAAAATCCTAACAACTGCCCACCACAGCAACCATCAAAAGGGTGGTTAACCAATGGGTACCCCTATCATATGGCAATTTCTATATAAACTCTCCCTCTCCTCCACATCTCCGATGTGGGACTATTTCTCCACGCCCAAGCTAAGCCATGTCACTCCATGCATGCAGCCAACCTATATTTCCATGCATTCATTTATTCTTTCATTCATTTAAATCCTAAGCCCCATAGAATTTCCTACAGGCTTCCTTTATCAATCCACTTAAATTCCAAGCCCTATAGAAACTCTATAGGCCAACCAACCAACTCATCTCATATTATATATATATATATATATATATAACAACTGCCCACCACAGGTGTGCCTCACAAAAGGTGTCCGGATTGCTAGGTGTCTTTGATACTGGAGCACTGCCTGGTTGGATTGAAATGCTGAATTCTACATCTCTGTGTGGGGGCAGTCCAGGTAATTCTTCCAGGAATACGAGTGGAAAATTCCTCACCATTGGTATCTCATTCACTTCTTCAGGTACCTTCATTTTCGTTGTAGCTGCAATAACCATTTCTCTTGGCCTCTTCTTTCCATGAAACACGACCTCCGTTCCCTCAGCTGTGATGGCTACTTTCTTCTCCTTGCAATCGATATTTGCTTCATGCCTCGACATCCAATCCATGCGAATAATTACATATGTTCCGGCGAAACCCAACTCTAACAAATCAATACTCAGAGGTTCTTCGTAAATCTGAAGTTTACAGTCATTATAGCATCGATCTGTAGTGAGAGTTGCCCCTGACTCATGGTGTAGCTACCATTAAGGCTAACTCTGGAGTTGCTTCTTGTGTGCACTTTAACTTTCTTAAGAATGATTTGGACATAAAAGAATGAGTTGAGCCACTATCGATCGAACAAAACAGTAGCCAAAATTCCATTTATATACATACTTCCTGTTACAAAAGAGTTACAGCCTCCATTATACTTCTTAAAAATGAAACTTCAAAATACAACTAAAACTTATAATAATATTTCTTCACATACCCTCATTATCTTCCGCATCTTCTTCGGTTAAAGCGAATACTCGACCTTGACAGACTGGTTGCTTTCCCTTGCAAGTGGTTCCCAATACTACCTTGCCGCTGTTCTTCAGATATTGGGGACAATTCGGTCTGATGTGTCCTTCCTTCCCACAATGATAGCATTTCTGAACAGCTTTCCCTTCATTCCTTGGGCACTGATCTCTGAAATGCCCTCGTTCCCCACAGAGGAAACAACATCCTGGCTTGAATCCTGCCATCTTATCAATTGTCCTCTAAAATTTCTAGTTATTGCCGTATTTCTTGAAACTCTTTCCCCGGTTCCAAGTCTCAATTTTCCCTTGTGGTGGTTGGCTTTGATTCATATCCATCTCTATCGCAGCAGCTCGCCTCACTAGCTTGTCGAACCTGCGGATGCCCAGAGGTACCATCCTGGATCTCAATCCCGGTCTAAATCCTTGTTCAAATCTTTTGGCTTTCTTCGTCTTCTCTTGAACCATCTCTGGTGCATACGCGACAGCTGGTAAACTTGGTTTCGTATTCTCTCACTGACATGCTCCCTTATTTCAAACTGTGGAACTCCATCGCCTTTTCTTCCTGCACGTCTAAGGGAAAGTAGTGTTGTCTGAATTCTTCTAGGAAATCCTCCCATGTTATCGGACATTCTCCCCAACCACGCTTCACGGACTGCCACCATACTCCGGCATACTTTTCCAGTTAGATTGCAGCTAGTCGAACCTTGCTATCTTTTGGCGTCATCAAGACTTCAAACACCGTTTCTACTTGGCGTGTCCAATTGTCCGTTGCGATTGGGTCGGCCTATCCCTCAAAAGACTGGTGGCTTCATTCGTTTGAAGGATTCAACCATCCTGACCGGATCTGCGGCTGTGTTTTCTCGAGCGACTCCCGGTTGTGGTGCCTGGTTCGTGCTCGCCTCCACGAATGCTCCCATTATTTGGTATAGTCGGGCGAATTCTGCTCCAACGTTGAGGCCAGCGTCATTGGCTACGCTGCCCTCACCCTCTGTCTGCCCGCTTCGGCTGCCCAGAGTTCTTCCAGACATCAGAATGCTAAATCTTATTATTAAATTAAAATCATAGTGTAAAACCCACATCATACTAGTAGTAGTCAAAATATATGTACTAGTCTTCATTTATATATAAGAAGGGTTACATTAGCATTGTCATAAGTACAGTCAAAATACTACTACCATAAGTGTAGTCAAAACATCCTACCGTCATAGTTCGGTTTACAAAACATTGAAACATCACACCATGCATCATAGGCTTACAAAAAGCATTATCCTATGTACTTCAAAAAAAAACATCATCACAACACCCTTCATAGGGCCAGATCACACATGTCCCTCACAGGGTGATCTCCTGTAGCAGAGTGCTCGGCTGCAGTCAGTTGCTCCAACTGGGCCTGCTATTGGGCGTCAGCAACTCCCCAAGCCTGTGCTCCAACTGAGCCAACTTTTCCTGATGGTGGTGTTTCATCAGCATCGTCTTCACCGAAAGCCTTCTCTTGGACCCTTTCAACCTTGCCACCTAGGGATGGCAAGTTGGCCGGGTCAACCGCCGACCCGCCCGCGACCCGCCCGTACAACCCAGCCCGCGAAACAGCGGTTCGGATTCGGGTCGAACCCGTGAACAGTAACGAGTCGATTCGGGTCTCGAAAATAACGGATCCAACCAGCACAATCCGGCCCGTGAACCCGTTTAAAAAACCCAACCCGCCGGCCAACCCGCGGGTTGCGAACCGTTAGACCCGAACGGATCAAACGTTCGACTCGCCCCAAGTCGACCGTTGACCCACGGGTAACGTGCCATTGGGCACTGTTGTCCAGAGAGCCCTCAACGGCTCTAATTGCCGTTTTTCTGGTTTTTTTAGGTTTTTTTTTTGTTTTTTTTGTTTTTAGCCTATAAATACCCCCCCCCCCCCCCCAAAAAAAAACCCATCAAAAAATTCACAAAAATCACTCTTACCCTCTTTACTATTATAACTCATTTCTAAGCAATTTGTGAACAATTGAAGTATTGAACAACCAATTCTTGAAGGCATATACAATATCAAATTCCGATCGTATCGAAATCAAAATTCAACGTCTTCAACTCTTCAACTCTCGTCCAACTCCAACTCTCCTTCAAGCTCTCCTCAACACTTCAATTCCGGAATCGCTTATTTCTACTTCTACTTTTATTCTTATTTTCACGGATTTTTTTATATACGCGTATCCACGGTGAATGGTATCAAAATTTCATACCTCTTCTTATTTAATTTTTGTTGTAGTTATAATTTTTGTTGGTTTTTCTATCTTCTCTATCTCAACCCTCTTGTTTCTAGATTTTTTTATAACTCATCGCTCCAACATTGTGTAGTTTTTTTTTTACATACATTACTATATTATGTCTAGATCACGCGGTAGCAGTCGTAGCCAAAGTGGGCAAGATTCAACCGGCACTTTCCGTAGGCCACCAATTGTCCCAATTAGTGAGCCCGCCGAAGAGTACCATGATCCTCCTACCCAACAATGGAGTACACACGATGAAGTTGTAGGAGACATACAATTAGAAGAACAACAACAACAACCAACCGAAACAACACAACCTCGTAGTGGTAGGAAAAGTAGAGGGGAAAGTAGTGATTGGCATAAATTTTACACGGACGAAGAAAATCCGGGTATAGGTTTGAAAGTTTGTAAAACATATTCTAAGGCATACAAATTCAAGAGGGGTGGTGGTACCGGTACAATTAGTAGACACATCCAACATAACCATAAAGACCTTGTTGACCTACCCGGCCAACAAAAAATCAACCCTGTGACCGGTCTAGTTGATAGCCACCCTTATGATCCCGATCTTGTTTGTCGGAAAATAACCCGATTAGTAATAAAGGAAGAGTTACCATTTTCCTATCCAGAGAGTAGGGACTTGGAAAATTTTATTCGAACGACCTTAAACCCTCATTTTAGAAGAATCCCGAGAAATGCTTGCAAATCGGATTGTTTTAAAGTGTACAATGAAATGAATGACGCTTTGATTGCAATTTTATGGAGTTTAACTTGTAGAGTTAGTTTAACTTTGGATTGTTGGACGGGTGTCAACAATATTCCAATGATGGGAATAATCTATTATTGGATCGACAATGATTGGATTCTTCAAAAAAAAATCATATCACTTACCGCGTTGCCCTGTCCCCATAGTGGCATTGAAATAGCAAACCGTGTTTTAAAAATTTGTGATATTTTTCATATTCGCGATAAAATTATGTGTATTAGTTTTGATAATGCATCTAACAACAATGCAGCAATTACTACTTTAAAATCCGCATTAAACCCTCAATCTGACAATATTTTTCATATTAGATGTGCATATCATATTTTAAATTTATGTGTTCAAGATGCATTAAAAATAGCTGATCCATATATACTTAAAATTAGAAATTGTGTACATTTTATTGCATTAAGTCCCAGCGTATTTCAAGAATGGAAAAATTGGTGTAGGATTTCAAATGTACCTTTTAGAAGATTTCCAAAGGATATTAAACACCGATGGAACTCTACTTTTGATTTACTACATGTTGTTACCGAATATAAAGCAGTTGTAAATAATTTTTGTATCGCAAAAAATATGCCAAATTTTGAAATGACTCCCACCGATTGGTTTTATGCCGAATCTTTGTTGAAATTTTTAGAACCTTTTAAAACCGCAACTTTAAAATTTTCAAAATCATATGAATCTACTTCTAGTAGCATTTTTATTTCAATAGTTACTATGATGCAAACATTTAACGAAATGTTAAATGATGCTTATGTTGGTGATATTGTAAAACCTGCATACAAAAAATTTTCGAAGTATTTTTATCCTCCTCCTATATTGATTTGTGTTGCTACCATTATGGATCCTCGTATCAAATTAGAAGGAACGAAGAGTTTGATTGAAATATTTTTTGCATTACTTGAGAAAAATATAGAAATAGAAATAGAAATTGATTGCGCTTCTTTTTTTTGTTAAATTTGAATATACATTAAATAACTTGTATGATTATTATGATAGAGTTTTTGCTTCTAGTAGTACAACTTGTGTAGTTAGTTCTTCTTCTGGTAGTCCCAAAGGTAAGGGTAAGAATAATTTGATGATAGAACATTTAATTTACTTGCACAAATTCAATCCAAAAAATCTAGGACTAAACCAAAAAACCTAGGCTACTGTTTTGTTCGATAGTGGCTCAACTCATTCTTTGTGTCCAAATCATTCTCAAGAAAGTTAAAGTACACACAAGAAACAACTCTAGAGTTAGCCTTAATGGTAGCTACACTATCAGGGACAACTCTCACTACAGATCGATGCTATAAAGACTGTAAACTTCAGATTAACGAAGAACCTCTAAGTATTGATTTGTTAGAGTTGGGTTTCGCCGGAACAGATGTAATTATTGGCATGGATTGGATGTCTAAGGATGAAGCAAATATCGACTGCAAGGAGAAGAAAGTAGCCATCACAGTTGAGGGAACGGAGCTCGTGTTTTACAGAAAGAAGAGGCCAAGAGAAATGATTATTGCAGCTACAACGAAAATGAAGATACCTGAAGGAGTGAATGAGATACCAGTAGTGAGGAATTTTCCATTCGTATTCCTAGAAGAATTACCTAGACTGCCCCCACACAGAGATGTAGAATTCAGCATTTCAATCCAACCAGGCAGTGCTCCAGTATCAAAGACACCTAGCAGTCCAGACACCTTTTGTGAGGCACACCTGTGGTGGGCAGTTGCTAGGATTTATTTGTTTGTGTTGCGCGCATATGTAGCCACGTACGCAGCTGAGCCGGGCTCGGGGCGTTACAAGATACTAGGCTACTTAGATACTAGGCTACTTAGATACTTAGTGAATGCTCATCTAAAATCCTAAACTTAAAGAGTATTAAGACCATATTGTGAGCGACTAAGGAGTTAATTATCTAACACATGATTTGATAAGTACTCACGGTAGAGTTAAGGGTAAGGGTAGACCTAAACTTACTTGGGTGTAAACAGTGAGAAAAGATATGATAGCTTGTGGCCTCGTGGCCTTACAGAAGATATTACGTTAAACCGAGCAGATCGAAAACCAGGATTCATGTAGCCGACCCCAACTAGTTGGGAAAAAGACTTTGGTGTTGTTGTTCTTGTTGTTGTTGTTGTATTAATTATGGCAATCACAATTTGGTTTGATCTGTCATACATATATAGAAGACGCTTATTGATGCCGCATAAGCTTTCACATTTATCATATAATTCTATTTGTTGTCATATGAATCCAGATAAAAAAATATATAAAATAATTGTTAACAAAATTGTCAACTTCGATGTCTGTCTCTTATAATATCACATTATATATATATGTGTGTGTGTGTGTGTGTGTGTGTGTGTGTGTGTGTGTGTACGTCATTGACTTGTATCACTAGTTCATAGACTATTCATTTATTAGGTAACTAGTAACTACTGACTTATAGTACTAGTTTAGAAATTTGTTAAATGATAACTACAGTATAATGTTATATTGACTTGTATTATTATTTCATTTTACTATCCATTTGTCTTGTAACTATTGACATATGTTCCCAAATTATACTACCTAGTGACTTGGATTAGTTTCTTAAACAATCTACCAATCTATATTTGTTGCTGCTAATTTTGGTGTGGGAGCAAACAGATGAATTTGTAGATTCTTTTTGAAAACAATAAAGCAAACATGTTGACTTTCACCGGCGTTCGACTGGTTTCTTGCCGGTGCCGTTGACCTGCAAAAAAGTTCGATACACCGCGATAGATCCCGACAACGAACTCTCCGATGCTCTTGTCAGTAATTAGGAAGATTAAGAAAGAGCTTTATGTAGAAAAAGATTGATTACCTTTCTTATGGTGGGGGAGAGGAATATTTATAGTCACCTTTAGAGACAGTTTAGAGATAATCATTTATCCCTATGTCCCGATATTTTTGGATAAAATGTAGAGTTTAAATCGTTTCATCATAAGAGATTTAGTTTAAACCGTCTCTTAGAGATAACCGTGAATTTGAATCTCTTTAAATACCTTGGGCTGGTTTGTAATGGATTGTCACCCTGACCCAGTAGGACAGATCGTTTATGGGTTATATGAAGAAAGACCCAGTCCCCATTTCAGATTTGTTTGTAGGTGAAATTACTGTTTCACCCCTGAGAGCTTAAAGATTCGTGCCCGATTTGGTTCTATTTTTAGCCATTTCACAAGCCCTCCACTCCTGGAGACTGAGTTTTATAGTCTTTGAGGAGTAATTCGTCCATTTTTAATGGCTTGTTGAATTTACCGGAGTTCTCGGGGGAGTTTGGATCTTGCTCGAGGGGTAACGGTATCAATCTGAACTTGTAAAGTACCCAAAATTATTCTCAGACTTTTCTGGATTTTTTGTGATTTTTCCGGATTTTTCTGATTTCCCCCCCAATTTTCAATCATTTTTTGGATTTTTTATTCAATTTCCGAATTTAAACAATTAATTATCGAAAATTTTAATTAATTATTCTAATTAAATAATTGTATTTTCAGAATTTTTTTAAATTATTTTCCAAAATAATAATTATTTTAAGAATCTTTTTAATTAATTTTTCGGATTTTTAAACAATTAATTCAATTATTTAATTAAATAAAAGAATTTAAAAAGAAATTACCTGGATTAATCACGGCCGTTTGATCGCGATCGTGCACGGATCTTACAGTGAGGCGTTTTTTCTCTCATTCGGGCTCCGGTGACGAGAATGCTCGGATTTTGACGGCAAGCATCGTGACTTCAGCGGCGGAGGATCTCGATTGTAGTGGCGAAGAGCTCGTCGGAGCTTGGCGGCGACGGCGTGGAGCTCGACAGTGATGGGGTTCGACGGCGTTGGAACTCGGAGAAATGGAGGAGAGCTCGTCCTCATCGATTGTGGAGACGAGGTCGACGTCGGAGGGGTTCGATGAGCTGAACGACGGATGTTGGTGAGTTGGTGAAGGAGGGAAGAGCTCGGCGAGGGAGTTTTCTGCAGCGACTACGATGGAGCTCGACGCTTTGGGAGGAAGCTCGAGCTCGGAGAAGCGTTGGCGGCGAAGGCTTCGGTGGCATGAGGAGGAGAGGAAGGAGCTCGAAATGGAGGAGACTGAGCTCGGAGGTGATGGGTTCGGCGAGGGAGCTTCGGCAGGAAATTTGAAGGAGAAGGCGTGGGAGGGTGGTAGTTCGGGTTTGGGACCAAACGGCTTCAGACCCGAACCGACCCATTAACCTTTGAATCCCTTTTTTTTCTTTTCTTTTTTTTGTTTGTTTGTTCAGCGAATCTGAGCCGTTGATCGTGATCGAGCACAAATTTTGAGATGAAGTTTTTCTCTCATTACAGGATCGGTGGCAAGAACGCTCGGATCGAGTTTCCGAACTCAAGAAAGGCTTCGGCTGCTTGACACGTGGCGGTCAATGGTTGACCGTTGACTTGGTCAGTGTTGACCGTTGACTCTTTTTTGCTGTAATCACAACCGTTGATCTTGACTTGAGCGCGGATCTTGAGGCAACGCTTTTCTCTCATTTCAGGGTCGGTGGTAAGAATGCTCGGATCGAGTTTTCGAACCCCGGAGAGGCTTCAGCGGCTTGACACGTGGCGGACAAACGGTTGACTGTTGACTCTGTCAACATTGACCATTGACTTTTTGATAAAATTTTCTCTTATTTCGACGTCGGTGACAAGAATGCTCGCAGCCACTTGCCGAAGTCGAGAGGTACTTCGAGAGTGTAACTCCTGTTTTCATTAATACGTATTTTTAAAAGTTTTTTTTTCCGTATTTAAATTCTCAGTATCTTATAATTATTTTTCCCTAATTGATTTTTAAGCCCAATTGTTTAATTATTTATTCTAAGCCCAAGTTTACATTATTGATTTTATTAATTATTAATGTGAGCCCAAATTGTATTTTGATTTTATTATTATTATTCTGAACCCAAATTGTTTATCCTAAAGCCCAATTTCGTATTTAATTTTATTAAATTAAATCTGAGCCTAAAAATCTAGCCCAACAACCCAAATGTTTTATTTAAATATTTAGAGCCCATTTATTGAAGCCCAAATCCAGTACCCATATTTGTACAGATTATTATTCCACACCTACCCATATACAGATTTAATTACTTACCCCACTTTTGTCCCGTACTCCAACTCCTCCCCCACTCTGCATCTGCATATGCACTTTCCCCCACGCTCCTAGTAACTACCCCACTTCTCACCCCCACTATCTTATTATTTATTATTTATATATATACCTTTACTCCCGTTTCATTCTCTCTCCCAATCCTTCCTCTTCTCTGTTTTTTAACAAAACCAGAGAAACCAAACAAAACCCAACTCTCCCCTTCTTCTTCCTCCATCGTCAACAGAACCCAACTCATCCCGTTTTCCTCCGCCGTTCGCCTCTCCTTCCCCTCACCATTGCCGCTCGTCTTCCTCGCTCGAACTATCCACCGCGCGCCATTCAGTCGACCCCATCGAGCTTCACTCTCGAGCTCGTCGACGCCGCTCAGCCCTCCACCGCGCCACCACCGTAGAGCCGCAACTCCCGTCGCCAATCCCCCAGTCGCGAGCGCCTCTCGCTCGCCTTCTCCATCGTGCCCCCCTCATCGACTTGTCGCCGTTCGACCTCATCCTCGTCCATCGTCTTCCTCCCCCTGTGCCGACCTCCACCAGTTTGCATCTTCATCCTGACGCCTTCCGCCTCCCTCTCACTCCATCCCGAGCACTCAGTCGACGCGCCAGCTCGAGAACCCAGCGCCTTCCCCGTTCGAGCCCACCTTCGCCATCGTCTTCCTCTCCCTCGTCGACAACCACAGGCGAAGAACCCGAGAGTCGCTCGCTGTTTCCCTTCCGCCATCGCACTTCGAAGTCGTCCAGTCGCGGCACCCATCTCCCTATGGCATTCTCCACCTGAGACCAATCGTTGCCATCGCTCGCTCCCGTCTCCAGTCGCAGCCAGTGTGCCCTGTCCCCGCTCACTGTCCTGTCCTCGCCGTCGCTCTGCTTCGCTTCCATCGCGCGCCCATTCTCCCGCTTCCTCCCGCGCGCTCTCCCTATCTCTTTTCTATCTCTCTCTGTCTGTCGAAAAGAGGTGAAGAAGAAGAACAGATGGATTTGTTGTATTGGGGAAAGTGGAGTTGCTGTTTGGTGTGTACCTCATTCTGGAATTGAAGTTACTGTTTGAAGTTGTGTTGGGTGTTTAGTGTTGTGTTGGGATCTATTTGTATTGGAGTTGGTATTTGTGAAGTGGAGTATTGTTGCCGAGTAGATTGTTGTTGCTGTTTGGTGTTGGTGTAGATTGTTGTTGCTGTTTGGTGTTGGTGTGTTGGTGTTAGTGAGTTGTTGTTTGTTGTGGGATTGAATTGAAGTTATTAGAGAGTTGCTGTTGGAGTTTTTTTGACTTGGAGCCATTGAAGGGGTTGGATCACTTGATTGCTGTTTGCTATTTCGGAGTTGCTGATTTGGTGTGGCTGCCACAAATATTTTGCACATGTTTTGCTGCCCAGAATACTGATCCCGTTATTCAGTCCTCAATTTCATCGTCGTCGACTAACAGGCAAGTGTCTCTTGTACAATTTTATTTATTCTAGTACAAGCCCTTGTAAAAATACCGCAAGTATATTATTTTTGACTCCAATTTGCATTTATAAGTCGAATTAATACTCGTTTCCATACCTAATCCGTCGATCTGTATTCATATGTGATCGTGAATACTTTGTTCTCGTATGCATGACACGAACACAAAAATTAATACACATATATACTCTTATAATTATACATGATGTTGTGCATGAATTGCTTGTTACTAGGTTGCATGTTGTTATAATAAATTTTATTCTTGATTAAGTGTTATGCATGTCATTAGTTGCATCACATATTTTATAAGCCCTGAAATATGTTTCCTGCCTCGTTTAAGTCTCGATACTTGATCTTGTCATGTCACCCTTGCCATGTTACCCGTCCTTGTTGTTGCATGTAGTTATGGTTCACGTTTAATTGTAATTAAAAAGATAACAAGCCAGGGTATAAAGGGAAAAGATTTAGTAGTGGGTAATATAGAAGAGCGTACTCGGACGGGGGCTCGTGGTTCCTCGCTGCAAATTTGTAAGTTACAAGTTACAAGTTACAAGTTTGCTAAATTACAGGTTTACTTGACATGTTTCACGCTTCAAGTTACACTACATGTTTCACATTGCACGTATCTCGAACAAGATACAATTTTCCCGGGTACGTGACCTATAGAATCCACCACTAGTCTAAACGTTCACTTGATTGCGAGTAGCAACCATGTGGTATGGGACGCATGAAGTGCTACCTAGTTAGGTTAATAAAAGATATGACATTGACACGTACACTTGCATGATCCGCTTACATGTTACATGGTTATGATGACTTGTTTACTTGTATACATGTTACTAGTTCATGTTGACACGTTTACTTGCTTACTCGTTTACATGTTACATGTTCTTATGGATTATTTACTTGTTTACATGCATGCTATTTGTTCCATGAGGCCTTGTTCTTGATTCTGTCACATGTTGTATTTGCTCTATTATATGATTCTTGATTCTCTGTTCTTTCCTGCTTTTGTTTCATTCTATTATTGTCCCGTTAGCTTGTCCACTTGCGGCCCATGACTTGCATTAACGGGTACCTTTTTGTCTCTTTCCCTTGTAATAATATACTTGCAGGCCCAGATGGAGAACTACCCGAAGGTGTTGCTGAACAGAGACTTTAGTATTGTTTAATTTCATGTTATTTTAGTTTATGTTTTATTCATGTAATCTTTGTTCTAATTCGGGCGTGTTTGACCCGTAACTATGTTTCTTTTCCAGTTGTTGGTTATGTCCTGTATTATGTCATGTAATACGTCATGTACTTTGTTATCTTATTGTGATTTAACACGCTTGCGTGGTTAATATTGTCATCTTGTTGTTGAGTTAAATATACAGCTTATGAATGATGTATTCGCATCATTCGCTGGGCCTCAGTTACGTGCCTGTGTTTCCGTATTCTGGAAAGCGGGGCGTGACAGAGAGAGCGACACGTGGCGAATTTGACCGTTGACCAGTCAGGGCTGTTCTCTCATTTCGACGTCGGTGGCAAGAACGCTCGTTGCTGCTGCACTGTAATCAACTTTTTCGGTGCTACGGAGGTCGGATTGGGGCGTGTGACCCCTCGTTTCGAAGCTGACCCGAAGACCTACAACTTCTATTCAGAAGTCGGTTGAAGAATCACCCTTCTTCATGGTCAAAATAGTCTCGAAACATCTTCACCTCCATGAAGGTGAAGATGTTTGTATGACTCTAGGGGAGGTCCGTTCTTGGAAGCGAGTTTAGGGAGCTTCTCTAGACGAGTTAGGTTCCGAAGTCTCTTGGAAGAAGGCCGCTCAGGAGGCGAGCAGAGTGAAGAGCTTCACCGGGCTTTAGGAGAGATCCTTTCGGGAGACGAGTTTAAGGAGCAACTCTAAAGGAGAGTTGAGCTCCGAACTCGTTGAAAAGAAGGCCGCTCGGGAGGCGAACGGAGCGAAGAGCTTCACCAGGCTCTAGGAGGGAGCCGTTTGGGAGAAAAGTTTGAGAAGCAACTCTAGGGGAAAGTTCAGCTCCGAACTTGTTGAGAAGAAGGCCGCTCGGAAGGCGAGTGGAGCGAAGAGCTTCACTGGGCTCTAGGAGGAAGCAGTTTGGGAGACAAATTTGAGGAGCAACTCTAGGGGAGAGTTAAGCTCCGAATTTGCTTGTTGCAAAATTTAGCCAATGGTGGGAGTATGAATGTCCGTTTTGAGCCCCGAAACCGCATACTTACAAGCTGTGAGGGCAATTTCAAACCATGATTGTGAACTTTGAACTAGTTGTTATGGAGTTATAACAGTTATGGGAGCAATTTCGAATGGTAAGCTACTTTGTACTTGCTTGTTTGCAAGTAACTAAAGCAGCGTCGAACTAAGTGTTGAACTCCGAACTTGTTGTTAAGAGAATTTCAACAGTTGTAGAAGCAATTTCGAATGGTGAGCTACTTTGTACTTGCTTGTTCGCAAGTAAGTTCGCAAGTAGCTAAAACGGCATCGAACCATGTATTGGACTCCGAACTTGTTGTTAACGAGTTGTATAAGCAATTCCGAATGGTAAGCTACTCCGCACTTACATGTTTGCAAGCGGCTAAAGCGGCGTCGAACTAAGTGTTGGACTCCAAACCCGTTTTTTGAGCTTAGTAAGTTGTGGGAGCAGCCCTGTAAGACAAGCTGGACTCCGAACTTACCGTTTTACGAGTCATAGATGTGACTTGGTGAGATAGAAATGAGGCAAAAGTAATAATTTTCAATAGAAAAAACTAAGTTTTATTGAAACAAACTAAGCGGCCGCTTCAATGGGACGAGCCATTATTACATGTTTTTTGGTCGTATTACAAGCATCGGCCTTATTGAAAATTGAAATCTTACTTCTACGATAGGGTGAAGGCCTCTTGGGAGGAGTTTGGTTCTCCCCCAAGTGGACCTCCATGGATAAGGTAGAGGACGGCCCCAGGTTCGGAATCTTGAAACTTGGTGGGCTTCTTTGTTCACTTGTAGGCTCCTCGGGATGGAAGATCGACCCCGTCTTTTCGGACAAACTTGGCCAGGTGTCCGCGCTGTATGAGTTCTTCGATCTCCTCTTTGAGAGCCCGACAATCATCCGTGTCGTGGCCGTGGTCCCTATGAAAGCGGCACCACTTATTCCTGTTTCTTTTCTTGCCAGGGATATTCATTCTAGGGGAACCACGGAGTAATCCTTCCTTATCCACCTTCATGAGAACTGCTAATATACTAGCATTGAGGGGGTGAATTTCTCAAAACGAGAAGCTGGGTGGCGTTGGCCATTGTCGTCCTTCTGGAATTTGTGAGAGCCTTCTTCGCATATATTCCTCTGTTTGTTACCGGAAGATGACTCCTCTTGACTGGGGGGTTGAGAGCTTCTTCGGCTCGGATGTACTTCTCGCTCCTAAGCAGGAGTTCCGAGAAGTCCCGAAGAGGCTTCTTGGCAAGGGACGCCTTGAGGTCGACATTCGCTACGTTGTGCCTGAATGCCGTAGAGGCTATTGATTGGTTGAGGGAGATAATAGACCGGGCTTCAGCAGTGAAGCATCGAACGTAATCTCTTATGCGCTCACCTTTTCTTTGGTTAAGTGCTAGCAAAGATGCACTTGTTTTCTTGGCTCTGCAACTGCCCATGAAATGGGTGAGGAAGAGCTCCTCAAACTGTTCAAATGAGAATATGGAGGCAGGGGTTAGACGGGAGTACCACTCTCGCGCTGGTCCCATCAATGTTATTGGAAAGGCCTTGCAAAGGACCGCATCCGAGACTTGATGAATCATTATGGGAGTTTTAAAACTCTCGATATGATCGGCCGGATCCGACTCCCCATTGTAGGA
Source organism: Hemerocallis citrina (assembly GCA_017893485.1). Classification (NCBI taxonomy): domain Eukaryota; kingdom Viridiplantae; phylum Streptophyta; class Magnoliopsida; order Asparagales; family Asphodelaceae; genus Hemerocallis; species Hemerocallis citrina. Next base: position 379,447,668 of record CM030359.1, read on the forward strand.
TTCAAAGTGGGGCGGCATAAAGGCTTTGGGGACCGGAGCTTCCATGATGGCCCTAGAGAAGGGGGATCTGCTTGGCCGGAACTTATTGGCCCGTTGTTCTTCTTCGGAATTTATCTTGTTGAGGCGCCTCTCCATCTCGTGGAGATGGCGGCGGACCGAGTCATCCCGTCGGTCGGATCTATTCGACCCTCGGAACTTTCCTTCATGAGTAGCGGTATGGTGAGGGTTAGGGACACGCTGATCCTGACTCGTGGCAATATTAAGAGCTCGCATGATATCTTGTTTGAAGTTCTAAAGCTCGGCCCGAGTGACTGGTGCTCATCCTGCTCGGCGATCCCTAGGTGTGGCTCAACTTACTGGAGTATGACTTCTTCGCCGATGACGTGGAGGGGACTCACTTCACCTCCTCGCGGGGGGAATCTTCTGGTCCTCGGTCTACGGGGGGTTCGGACTCTCGAGGCCCCTGGATGCTCAGGGACTCGCCATTTATTCAAGCACATTCGGAGGTCGACTCTTTGCTGACGGTTAAGAATTATCTTACAGAGATCCGGCCCTGGAGGACTTTGCGAAGCCAAAGAGTCAGTTGAGGGATTGTGGACCGAAACATGGTCATGATGAGGGTGTTGCTTTGAACATCTTCGATGAGAGCCCCCCGAGACCCTGGAGGGGCCTGTTAAGAAAGAAGTTGTTCAGGTTGCGGTTGCTGAACTTGCTGATTGAGTTGAGGAAGGACACCTTGGACTGGAGGAGGGGAAAGAAGAGGGGTGACTCTTCGGCTGGAGCCCGCTGCCTTTTCCTTCTCTTTCGGAGGCATGGTTTGAAACTGACTTTCGCTGATGAAGGTTGGATTGCTTTTTCGTTTCCCACAGACGGTGCCAATCTGTTGCTGCTAATTTTGGTGTGGGAGCAAACAGATGAATTTGTGAATTCTTTTTGGAAACAATAAAGCAAACCTGTTGACTTTCACCGGTGTTTGACTGGTTTCTTGCCGTTGCCGTTGGCTTGCAAGAAATGTCGATACACCGGGATGGATCCCGGCGACTAACCCTCCGACACTCTTGTCAGTAATCAAGAAGATTATGCAAGCTTTATGTGGAAAAAGATTGATTAACTTTCTTATGGTGAAGGGAGAGGAATATTTATAGTCGCCTTTAGAGACAGTTTAGAGATAATCATTTATCCCTATGTCCCGGTGTTTTTGGATAAGATGTAGAGTTTAAATCGTTTCATGATAAGAGATTTGGTTTAAACCGTTTCTTAGAGATAACCATGAATTTGAATTACTCTTTAAATAACCTGGACTGGTTTGTAATGGGTTGTCACCCTGACCCAGTAGGACAGATCTATTTATGGGTTATTGGGCTTTGAAGAAAAACTCATTCCCCATTTCAGACCAGTTTGTAGGTAAAATTACCGTTTTACCCCTGGGAGCTGTAAGATTCGTACCTGATTTGAACGGTCCCGATTTTGTTCTATTTTTAGCCATATCAATATGAATGACTTGTCAGATTGCTTTCAAATATTGACCGAAACCGATAAGATAGTCCAGACTCATATTGGTTTTTGGTTTGCCTAGACAATTACAGAAGGTGAATAGGGAAATAAAGCCAAAGTTCCATCCGAGAAATAATCAAAATCCTAGATCGCGAACCTTAACACATTGACACCAACAAGGATAAAGTGGTAAAACATGATCCGGTGAGAGTAATAATGATATATTTACATGGAGAGAGAGAGAGCACGATTTAGAAAGTGCACGCAAGAGAGAATACAATACATAAATATTTTGCGTTTATTTATAGAAATATACACAACATTATAATATATTCTTTATTATTTTATCATGTATTATTAATAACACAACATTTATATTTTCATAATCTAAAATTAATTTATCTTTGTCAGACAAGATCACGAAGAAGATAATGAATGGCCAAGAGAGCGGATCAGAGAATCCGACGTGATGGATCTTGGAAATCAGTTATCAGGTAGTTCCCGTTAGCCTACTAATATCATTCGGTAACTCTCTCCCCATCGACCTACTTATCCAATACAATACATAAATCTACTTATCCCATCGATCTACTTATTGCAAGAGAGAATACAATACATAAATATTTTGTGTTTATTTATACAAATATACACAACATTATAATATATTCTTTATTATTTTATCATGTATTATTAATAACACAACATTTATATTTTTCACAACCTAAAATTAATTTATGTTTGTCAGACAAGATCACGAAGAAGATAATGAATGGCCAAGAGAGCGGATCAGAGAATCCGACGTAATGGATCTTGGAAATCAGTTATCAGGTAGTTACCGTTAGCCTACTAATATCATTCGGTAACTCTCTCCCCATCGATCTACTTATCGAGTAGTAACTATATATTTATCTACAGGGTAATAATTGTCCTAAGCTACTGGTTAATGATCTGTATGTCTATTGGAAAATATTAACTTAATAATTCTCCACTATCCATAGGTAAATAATTGAACTGTATTACAAATTCATGATCAATCTCTCTACTAGGAAATCATGTTGTCTACAGAAAGAAAAACAACAAAGCGCCAAATTCTTTTGAGAGGGCTACATAAATCCTTTTGCAATTGTATTCTACTATCTCTCTGCACAATATTAAGTCTCCAATGCCAAACAGGACCATCTGCTCTGGCTAGACAAACCAGCCCATTGGCTTATATCACTGATTCAATATATCTGTGTCCATAATCATTCTGCACTCTATATTATCTAAATCTTAATAATTTATTTATTTATATATCTGTGCCGTGACTGTTGACTTTCTGTAGTTCACACTTCACCATACTATCTATATCATGTCTAGTTCATTATACTATATAAGGGTGGGGTGGGGTAGGCCCCGTGGGCAGAGATACATTAACTTATGGAAAGTTTCAACAAATGCTCAGTCACTTGAATCAGCTAACTGCGATAAGATTCATACAAATGCAATGAAAGTTATTTTCACTTTTCCAATGCATTAAAAGAGTTATAAATTGAGGTCGTGTAAGAATTTAAAATACATTATTCACATCAAACATTTATGTGTTAAAACTTTACTATTATAACCCCAAAATGAGTAGTGTTCTTGTACTCGACTTGTGCAGACTCAAAATGTACTCAAGAGAGAAAGAGTGTAGCCCACACGAAATTAACTAAGGTTCAAAACATAACCTAGCAAGTGCATTGCAATCTATAGGTGAAAAGATAATAATGGTTTTATGCAAGATATATGTATTCCTTAATCCTATTAGACAATGGGCCAAAAAACATAATCTAGCAAGTACATATATCCTGCAAAAAATAAAAATGCACCTATAGGTGAAAATATAAATTTGGAAATATTGAATAAAATGTGTTAAGCTCAAAGATTTTTTTTTTCTTTCAAATTTCATGTTTTTCTCCTTTCCAGCAACCTTCAATAGATGTTTTAGTTTTATGGAGAAGTGTCTTAGCTGCCTCAAGATAAATCTTAAGTCAGAACACTCAATACATTCAAAACAGCACCGAACAGACCATGTCGTTGTCAGGTTTAGGGAGTAGTTAACAAAAGCATTGAATTTTCGAGACCATTGATTTGAGAAATCCATATGTACATTTTGTGGATTGTGTTGATTTATCATAATTATTAATCATCTGGTCTGCAGGGTACTAAAAAAAATTTGAAATTCAGCAGACATCAACAATGAGGCAAATTATTTACACAGTCAAACATCAGAAACAACTCATTTGCAATCTACAAAAATTGGCCCGTTGTGCTTACTCTTACTGTATAACACTTTGCGTGACAGGATCTTCACCTGTACCAAAGCGAACCTCGTCACTGGGAACCTTCAGATTTACTTAGTATCAATATATTTAGTCTATCACACTAACTTTGTGATGCCAATTCCATCTACTTCTTGAACATGGCTGTTCATTACAGCGGCATAAAAATGTGTATTATAAGTTACTAATTAGTTCATAATTAGTATATATATTTCTAGTAATATGCTTAGTTACTTAATAGTTAACATACCTAATGCTTAATCAGTAATCTGCAAATATGTAACTGATTCAGTAATAAGAAATAACTAAACATAATAAAGAGAAAATGGGTACTATAGTAACTAAAGCCAGTAATTCACATTTAAGTATTAAACATCAATCAAATCATGAAATCAATAAGTACTAAATAGTAAATCCTAACGAGTTAGTATATACTAGTATCATGTGCGATGCACGTGGAGAGGAATGAAAAGGACTACAAAAAAAAAAACTATAACGCACGTGCGATGCACGCGGAGGGGAACGAAAAGGGAAGAAAAAAAATACCAACACGTTCGGTGCACGTGGAGGGGAATGAAAAGGGCAAAAAAAATATATATAATGCACGCGCGATGCACGTGGAGGGAAATGAAAAGGAGGGGGGAAAAGACACTAAAACTGCCAACACGTGCGCTGCACGTGTTGACAAAATGACAAAATGACAAAAAAAAAAAAAAAAAAAAAACGGTGACAAATGACACTAAGCCCTTCTCCCATTATAATAGTAGAGATAATAACTAAAACAAATCAGTACACACACACACCATTTTTTACTCTTTTTTTAGCCTTTTGATGCTTTTTAATGGTTTTAGAACTTTCTAACCCTTTTTAGTGTTTCTACCAACGATTACTTCATGGCCTGAATTCGCCAATTTAAGTGCCAGCATGTTAGTTACCGCTTTTGCGCCACTTTTTACCAACCTTTGCCAGTTGAATGTTGTACTCTTCTCGACAAAAAATGTCAAAACTAATTCGAATAAGAGAAAATTTCAAGTAGCAGAAAAAGTATCAACAACCAAATCCTAGAGAGGATTAAATCTTGTTATATAAAGCTAAGCTTCCAAAGCAACAAAGTTAACGACTGCATGAAGATGCCAAAATGCAAAATAATAAGATTACTTCCAAAATATTCTCTACTTCCTCAGCATCCTTGTGTCTAGTCCACGGAGTATGAGACCGTGTGTGTGCGATTTTTACTCCTTTAGTATCTATAAACTATACGCTGTTACCTACTCTACAGTTAGTTGGACAGTAAAACGTATTTCATAAGAACAAAATTTTGTTCATCCAAAACCCGCTTCTCAAAGAGCGAAGCAAAAGGATCTGGTCACCTGTCACAATGGGCCACCCTTACGAGGAAGCTCCCCATTGTCTCCCCTCAAAACTTCGCGAAAGTGCTAAAGTCTAAATCTAGGTGGTTATAAAATTGTCACATAAATAAAACAAAAACTAGAATATTCAAAAGTTAAATATTACAAGAAGATGCCAATATGCAACAACAACAACAAAATAAGATTAGTGTCTTGTTTTTGTCCTTTCATAAGGCGAGTCTTTGAGTGTATATTTTATTCTTCCTAGGATCCACAAACTATATGTAAGAAATATTCGAGTATAAATCTACTATACAGCTCATTCGCCCTAGACACCGACATAACACAACGCACTGACACGGAATTGGATGAGTTATAGTCACCTGTCGCAGAGGATGGTCCTTGGGAAGGAAGCTCCCAATGGTCTTCCCATACACCTCGCAAGTCGAGAAATGTATCAGCCTCTTCCCATTCTCCGAACAATACTTAACCTGCACACCGTCACAATTTACACCAATCAAACCCTAATAAATCCAAGATCAGCACCGACAAACAAATATGCCGACATCTTAAAGAAATTCTCACCACCGGCAGCGCATCGATAAAGTTGCTGTAGATAGTGTCAAGCGGGCGCGTGTTGTAATCCGCCGGCGTGCAGATCGCCGCCAAGTTGATCGTCTAAAATCAAAACACGCAGATCTACATCAAGAACTACCCGAAGTAAATAAAATCAAGAAAATCAAGAAGTGTACGGACCAGATCGGACATTTTGATGAGGGATTCGAGGCGGGAGTCGTGCTTGATGTTGAGGCGGTGGAAGTGGATGCGGCCGGACCAGGGGTGGGCCCCACCTGAGGAGTTGGACTCGTCGTCGAGGAGGTGGCGGATCTTGTCGTTGTAGACGTCGAGGGCAAGGACGGTGTGGTCGGTCTCGGACATAAGCTTCTCGCAGAGGTGGGACCCGATGAAGCCGCCGGCGCCGATCATGCAGATCGTCATCGCCGTTATCGGCTTCCCGTCCAGATCCACTCGCGACATAGTTAGATCTATTTCTGGATCTCGACACTCACCGACAACAAAAACTAATCAAGAATTAATGGCGGTGGGTTTGAAAGAAAGGGATTGATTTGAGGAAGATGGGGATGAATCTTGGAAGTGGGAAAGATAAATTTTTAGAGAAGAGTCAGGTGAGGGTTGTGAAGTATGTTGGTTGGGGAGTCGGTTTTATATATACGGAGAGGACGTGGACCAATCTTTCTTTTTCTTTCTTTCCGGACAATTTGTATACAAACTCAGGTGGGTGGGATTTCTTTTTCGGATTTATGGGCCTTTTATTATCCTTTGTTTTTTCATAATTTTTTTTCGTACTTAAATTGCTATAGTACCTTTCCATCAAAAAATTGCTATAGTACCAGTATAATTATATTTTGGGCATAGATGGAGCGCAATTCTTAATAAAGTACAAGATTTGATCGTGCCCACCTGCTTACGGCACGTCTTCAAAACGATACAGCAAGTAAAAAGTCTTGTAAATAGTAAATCAACAATTATGTAGCTAAAGTTTGAATAGTATGACAATAATTAGTTGTAAATAAAAGTCCATGTTTTCATTATAATACGGGAAAAAATAATTATAAATTGAGATACAAAAGTCCATGTTTATATATATACTAGGTTTGCCAGTGCACACGTGCCTACGGCACGTTTTCGTAAAAAATGATTTATATAGATGTGTATTTAGTCGTAGACATTGAGTTATTTATTGGTTTATATTCGTGAAAAATTAAGTTGTTTATTTGTTTATATCTTGCAGGATATCGTGAGCACGTGCCTACGGCACGTCTTCAGAACGATACAACATATTAAGCAATTTCTTGCATACAAAAATGATATATCTCATATTTACTATAGTAATATTTTATTAAGCAAGTTAATAAACTACTATAGCATAAATCCATCGCTGTAATATCCTTTTCTTTATGAACAACTCAGAGCTAGTTTCTTAATTTGCTTTATTAACTTATTTATTATTTTTATTAAAAAAAACAACAAAATTTGTGATCAATATAAATTTTTTAAAATTATTTTCTTCCAAAAAGAGGAAAAAAAGAGAATACGGAGACTTACCACTTGGATCTAAATACTGCAGCAAAGCCAACCACCCATCCAGTAAAAAATTATCATCCAGGAAACAAATAAAAAAAAGAAAACAAATAATCATAAAAAATAGCAACTAAAAAATTAAAATTAATTTCCTCAAAAAAAAGGACAGGAAATTCGCACCATTCATGTAATTCTTCGCTGGTTGGAAATGAAATATCTATATAATAAAACACAAAGAAAGCTATCAAGTGGCTCACATTCAATCTATCCCAAAATCAATGGACTAGATCTACTCTCACAAAACATATTTTCCCGCCCAAATTTCAAACTCCACAAATTCAAAAACACACACACTCTCTCTCTCCCAAAATTCCCCCCTTCTATCTCTTTTCTCACCGTCTCTCTATCCCGCTCACTCTCTCTCACTGTCTCCCTCTCTCCCCGCTCTCTCTCTCTCATCGAACGATGCCTCCCCCTCCCCCTTCCCCTCCTGTCCTCCCTTCCGCTCTCACCAACTCGACGCCGCTCTTTTCTTACCGTCTCTCTATCCCGCTCACTCTCTCTCTCACTGTCTCCCTCTCTCTCCCCGCTCTCTCTCTCTCATCAATCGATGCCTCCCCCTCCCCCTTCCCCTCCTGTCCTCCCTTCCGCTCTCACCAACTCGACGCCGCTCTCATCGACAGACACTTCCCCCTCCTGCCCTCCCTTCCGCTCTCACCAACCCCGACGCCGCTCTCATCGATCGACGCCTCTCTATCTCTCCCCCTCTCTTCCGAAATCGCTCCACTTCGTCTTCTTCTTCCTCAAAACCCTAAATCCCCAAAATTCACAGTACCTCTCAAAACTCTAGCAATGGTGCGATCCAAGCCCAGGTTCGACAACAAACAGAAATGCGGCGTCGATTTCAAAGTAACTCTCTCTCTCTTCACTCTTACCCTTCTTCGATGTTTTTAATTTTTTTTTCTGATTTTGAAGAAAATAAAGCGGAAGAGTGAGGAGAGCGTTGAATATTGGGGAGGGACCAGATAGTATTGTGGACATATGGGGTGAGTGGAGAACTAACAAAATTGATAAGGCTAGACTCAAACTTTGGGATTTATTTGTTGCTGCTGTGCTTTGGAATAATTGGATTGATAGAAATTCTATCTGCTTTTGAGATGATTGCTGCTCCTTTAACCTTTTAATGAGACAGATTTTTAACTCTATCAATTCTTGGGCAGGAGCTTTGGCTGTTCGTAGGAGATTGAGTCTGGTGGAGGAGGGGAATGAGCAGCATTAGTGATTGCTCTGGACAAGTGAGCAGTAAGAGGGGGAAGCTCCCACCCCCGAAGAATTTCACCTTCACGCACATAAAATCGAAAGGTAAAAATCCAATCTTGCGCATTTTGTTATATAGATAATTACTCATTTTGAGTAGACGCATTTTGCGCATTCTTACCCTAGAAAGGAACCACCCCCTTCATGTAGTTTTATCATATTTCTGTTTTATGCACTCATCATGTTCGATGAAATGCACAAATGACGTGAAACATTCTAATTATAGGAACCTGCTGCACTGGGGGCATCTGAAACTAAAGTGGATGGGTTAAATCAGATGCACAAAAGCTTTCGCATTTGGGACAGGAAATATGGTTAGTCTCTCTCTCATTCATATTCTCTGTTATGAATCATTCAATGCATACTCATATAGTTTTTCTCAGGTTTTTACCTGCCTTTGAGTACAGAAACTTGGGATAAACTTCAAAAGGCTGTTGCTGCAGTGGTCAATGTCAAGGATTACTCGATGTCATCCACCACCGCCAACCCCGACGCCGCTCAACTCCAACCACCGAATCTATCACCGTCACCGAATCCATCGCCGTCCCTACATCTCAGGTAGTGAGCCATGAATTTAGTGTAATCTGTTGAATTTTCTGTTTAATTTTGTTTAGTTTTGTTATTAGTGTGGTAAGGGAATGTAATTTTGTTTAATTACTGTCACTACATCTCAGGTAGTGAACCAAAAAAATTTTAAATCAATTTTTTTGTGTGGTAAGGGAACGACTTGCTGAAATTTTGGATGGGGTTTTTTAGATACGTTCTGTACTCCTACAAATTAGGGTTTTTTTTTTAAAAAAAAGTTACAATTTTGAGAATTTGATGGTTCAATTGGGTTAGTGGGTTTTAGTGCAGATCGAGATGAAGGAAATGTGGTTGGAGGGGTTTGAAATTTTTTCCATATTCCATCTGCATTTTGTTCATTATTCTTCCATTTTGTTTAATTTGATTATAATAGTGAAATTTTTTCCAGAATTGCTCAATTGGTAACTTTGTTGGGTAGGAACAATATGAGGAGCTAAATTTGATAAAATTGTTTGGTTCAATCATAATGATGTTAATGCATAGGTACTGTTAATTCGATATTTTGTTTAACTAACCAATTATTTAAGCATAGTTACTGTCATTTGAATCATAATGATGTTAATGCAATTTCCTAGGAATGTGAACAAATATTGTAGACGTTTTGCTGAAATTACGTTAAAGTGCAAGGTGAATAAGTTAATTTATGTTCTTTTTAAGCTAAACCATATCTTTTGATGATGTGTTTGGCATTGCAGAAAGATTCGAGGGAGGCCAGAATAGTGAGCCCCGTAAAAGATCAGGGACACTGCGGCTCTTGCTGGACATTCAGGTAAATTCAAACATTTACATGCTCTTATTTTGTATAGCACACTTTTTGATGAGTTATTTTGCAAGTGGTTGGATAAGTATAGTTTAGATAAAGATAGTAATGGAATTGAGAACTATGGTTAAAACTTTGTGGCCAACAAAAGTTTATATAACAATTATCTCAACACCACTAAAGTCCCCAACCAGACCAACGTTAGATATCTAAGGTTATGTGAGATAACTTTACAAAACTCCAGTTATTAAACACAGCTTCATTTCCGAAAACGCAGTAAACACTTATACAAATAACTGTCCAACTGAAACAATTTATTCTGAAGGTAATACTTGGGTTTCCTATAAACTTTTGAACTTATAATTAACTTATGGCATAAAAGTTGGATGTCGGTGAACTACAAACCAAACAATAAGACGACACACTGCTGAAATTACACCTCACAAATCTAAAACAGCTATTCAGTGTTTATCACTCCGGTGACCAATTTATTTAGAACTCAATTAGTTATTGGAAATAAGTTTAAAATGAAAGCATCAAAGAGAGATCTTCATTATAGCTAAAAGTTTAAATTAAGCAAGTTTAAAATTAAGAAGTTTAAATTAAGCAATATTTTCTTAGACCTGTAGCTTTGAATATTATCTTTTATGCACACATTTTTTTGAATTTTGCTATTTCAACGTTAACATTATTTTTAGCCAAAGCAGCTTATCCCCTACTGACCTTAATATTATGTTTTTGCCTGACAACTTCATTAAATGTGCATAGACTACATATCTTATTTTTAAAAACATTCTAACAGACGGTAAGTTTAAAAATTCAAAAAAGGGAAAACTACATGCTTCTTATTAACATAAATTTATACTATGTAGACGATAGCTTACATGTCAACTTCATTAAATGTTTGAACCTTAACACAAACTACGAATATCTTATTTTTAAAAACATTCTAACAGACTGCAACTTTAAAATTAAAAAAGGAAAGGAAAACTACATGCTTCTTATTAAAGCAAATTTATAATATGTAGACGAAAAGATAGCTTCCATGTCAACTTCATTAAATGTCGTGAGCATAGCAAATGTGTTCTGGGAGTCCTTCAAGCGAGTAGCAATTCTTCTCCTAAGTCGTGGCATAGGAACCTAGATCTACAGTTCAAAAGTTTCTCCTTACAATAGTTCAAAATCAACGCAACCAACATGCACTCCATGGTCTGCCAATAATCAAAACCTTATCGCCTCATTCATTATCCTTCAGTAGGAAATAATAACCAGCTATCTACAAATCCAGTGACTATGCCCGTGGACTATTGTTGAGATACTGGCTATTGTTGAGATTGAGGATGGTGGCTATTGTTGAGATGCTTGGTTGGAATAATGGAACTGCTTCTTATATTGATTATGCTTTTAATTAACATGTTTGTTATGGCTGTGATGAGATTACACATTATGATTCATACATATTTTAGGTATTGAAGCATCTATTTTCAAAATATGAGCAGTGATGAACTTAATTTCAGTCTCTTTTGGTTTTGCACTTGGTTCTGACTTGAGATTGGTGATGCGTGGACTGAAGGAGTTATTTTGGTGATGCATTCATTGTGCCAAACTACTTTATTGCATTTATTATGCAATGCAATCTAGCATGCTTTTATTGGTTTTGACTACACTAATTCAACCTACTTTATGATACACGGTTCTTTCTCTCGAGTTTTTCTTTTAACTGCTTCTGAAATTACTTTCTACTGTCTCCTGTTAAGTTTTTGCTATTTTCCCCTCTGAAATGATACAGGTTGAGACATTTTTGGATTATGATCAATCAACAAAGGGAGCAGTATTTGCAAGTGTATGTTTTTGCAACAAAGGGAGTAGTTTTTGTCGGTGACGACCTGACCATATCAACCGGGTGAGCAGGTAAATGACTGTTTTATGTACAATATGTGGTTTATTGACCATCGAGAATGGTGACAATCTCAAGTATCAATTTTTAAAAATATATGTAACATTTTGTAAGTGTAAAATTTGTGCTGTGAATATAGTCTTCAATATGGTATAAAAAAAGAAAAGAAAAATATAATCTTGAAATTCCTATTGATTGCAAAATCTTTAGTCTGCTAATTACTATTCCTTCCTCTTATTAGTTTTCAATCTTAGGTAGTTTTTGGGTTTTGCCACTATCCCGATAAAATCATTAGAAAAATATGTGGTTTAATCCAGACCTAGATATATATGGTGTTGTTGAAAAAAAATGACAGTGATGCATTCTAGCTATTGAGGATGCAACTCGAGTTTGGTACTCATTTTGAATGTTTAACTCTTTGACTACTAATATGACCATGGGCCCCCAAATTATACTTTGCAAGCGAGTGATTGATTAAATATTACACTTAGAAGTGATACCGTTTGATAGTTATTTTGGTCTTATGGCAGAGGTCAACATTGCAAGAAGTTTACCCACTGAAATAATAGATTCAAAAATTTAGAGACAGAAGCAATTAGTCTTTGGTGTTATTGATTTAGTAAAAGTATCTTTAGTTGGCATAGTGATTTAGTCCAACCCCTTGCATTGATGTACTACTAGGATGATCTAAATCCACTTATTTAGTTATGCGTCTTTATGAGATTTGTTCCAAGTTATTGTCTAGGATGCATCATATTGATATTTATGCTAATTTTACTCAACTCTTTTTTTGTTTCCTTAAGGAAATGGTCCTCCAGCTAGGCAAAACTTTCACTAGCATGTTCCACGGATTCAAAGAAAAATTCTTTACTTCCGACAACCCCGAAAGGTATTTGAGAAATTGCATAGGAGACACATAAGCATTAAACAAACTGTTCATCTTAACCTAACAAGCTATAGTTGTAGTTTATAAACTACAATTCACCCAAATATTGTACAAATGAGTCTCGGTTTACAATTACAATTTTAGTACAACTACAATGAATTTGTGTTTAGTACAAATGTAAACAATGGTGATGAAAATACCGATGATAAAAAAGTAAAATATCTCATTTAACATAAGGTCTTTCAAATTTTGCTTCATCACATGTAACAAAAGGTCTTGCAATGCAATCATTCTGAATAACTTTTGATCTTAGCATTTAGTACAAATGTATAGTGAATGACTTTTGATCTTAGCATGTATAATGCATAAATTTATATGCAGTTCATCCAACCAAATAACTCCAAATAAATTTATATGAAGTTCCGAATACGTGCCGTAGGCACGTGCCACGGGCATACGTAGTATCTTAAGTACAGGGTGTTACGCACATTAAAAATGTGCCTTGCGGTATGAGCTGGGATGCCATATAAACAACCATTGAACTCTACATAAACTCTGAAATTATGGGGGATCGAGGAATTTATAAACCTTCTCCATCTTACTCCTCAGCCAGTCTAAGAGCTCGAGAAGATGAGATTTCAGGTGCATGTGAAGCTGCTATGATAACCATCAAAATTGCATCATTGCGTGCAGCATAGTCACTGACCTGCACAAAGAAAAGGAGAATGTACCATTGCCAATGTGAAACCCCTTAATTAGAATAGTTGGTGAGATAAAAGGCCTTAAGCTTAGATGAAGCACAAGCCAGAACATCCAGCAAGTTCATCATGAAATCCTATACCACAGCCATAAGTATTGTTATATGTGCTTATGAATCTTAAATATTTTCCCCTAATGTATATGACAAGGCGACACTTCTCCTTCCTGTCCAATAATTATCAGACGAAAGGTATGTAAAGCACCAAAAAGATTTTTACAATAAAAGTATGTATATAGACTACTCACCACAGATTCATCCATGGCCCGCTGGTCTAACCCAGGTAGATCAATTAATTTCAAAGGAGGAGCTGAATGAAAGAAACACATAATTAGATGGAAATCGCATTGTGCACAAACCATATTGCCATGTTTCAACTTGATGAGAGGAAAATCACTGAAAGCAAATGATTGATTCTTGCAGCAGAACGGAAGGCTACATTTAATTAATAACACAGTTGGTCTATTACCATTGATCTATACAAATATCACAAACTTCATTTGCAGCAATTTATTTAATTAGAACATAAATAAAATTTCAAACCCAAAATACAATGTAAAAGAAGAAAAGGGTAGGTTGCTGATTATAATGCTAATGGAACATCTCCTGGAATAAAAACAAGAAACGTCTCCTTCAGTTAGATAATGAAACATCCTATGTAAAGTAAATGTATTGTATATAATAACTAGACATGTCAGTGGGCACGTGCCTATGGCACGACTTCAGAACGATACAACATATGAAAAGTCTTCAGAACGATACGGCATAAATAAATTCCCAAACATCAAACCAATCAAAAGTACGTAACTTCAAGACACACAGATCTTTCCACTCACAAGACACCAGTATATTTAGTTCAAACATCTTACCTCTCAATATTGAAAAAAAGGAAAGTGAACAAAAAGAAATAAATGAAGATACCCTTAATAGAGCTGACTGAATGTGTTTTTTTACCTTTTTTCGAAGAGGTTCCAAAAAGTTGACTCATTTTGTATTATTTCATGCAAAGGTTTTTGTTTGCTGTTTATTGTTAGTTATTGTTTGCTATTTGTTGTTAGTTAGTTTTAAAACTCTCATTGTTTTGATTGATTATTGTAAACTTACTATTTGTTTCAAAACTCTTATTGTTTTTTTAGGTACACTGTTTGGTCCCATTTTTGAAGACTTGAAGCATTGTATTTTTCTACAACACTGTAAAATTTTTTTGGTTATTCGGTTGGTTGGTGTATATTTTGGTGAAGGTTGTAATGGTTGTAATATTTAGCAATTTGGGAGATCTGTATATAATGATGATATAATATAGTTATGTTAATACCCGTACCCGCAATTTTGTGGAGTATTGGGTTCTGTGTTTGGTTTTTTAAAGGTTTTTCGAAGGTTTTTCAAAAAAATCATTACATTTTGAAACTAATTTTTGGTTTTTATTTTGTATCTTGCATTATATTCTGATTTTTTCCCCCAGAGCCTTATATATATGATGCCTGTGCGATGTTGCTCGGTTTTGCCTGGGGAGGATTGATATTTATTGCCTGTGATGTCATATATTTAATTGTTAGCAGAATTCCGTAAGGAATTTCTGTAAAAGGGCTAATATTTTAGGGGAGGTACTGTCAAAATTTTTACTAAATTTTCTAAAATCTATTATGTTTTCAAATGATATCTTGGTTTTTATTTTGTATTTTAGTCATATGAAGATTTTTTCTTCCCAGAGCCCTATATATATAATGTCTGTGTGATATTGCTTGGATTGGTTTGGGGAGGATTTATATTTCTTGACTGTGTAAAATGGCTAATATTTTAAGGGAGGTTTTGTCGAAATTTTCAGAAAATTTTCTAAAATCTATTATGATTCCGAACTATATCTTGGTCATTTGGCTAGCGGCATGTATAATGGCTAATATTTTTTTTACAAATGAAGTGTCAAACAGAGACAGAGCATGAAGTGTCAAAGTTTGTAAGCTCAGAACTAACACAAACAGATCATGAAGCATCAAATTTTGTAAGCTCAGAACAAACACAAACAGAGCATGTAGTGTCAAATTTTGTTAGCTTAGAACAAACAGAAACAGAGCATGAAGTGTGTAATTTTGTAAGCTCATGAATAACACAAACAGAGCCTGATGTATCAAATTTTGTAAGCTCATAACAAACACAAACAGAGCTCAGACATCTTTATACATCTTTAGCATGTATAATGCATAGTGAATGACTTTTGATCTTAGCATGTATAATGCATAAATTTATATGCAGTTCATCCAACCAAATAACTCCAAATAAATTTGTATGCAGTTCCGAATACGTGCCGTAGGCACGTGCCACGGGCATACCTAGTATATATACATATACTACTATTTATATTTTTTGAAAATCACGTGTTATACACGCTCCGAAATTTATTTTAAAAAACAAATGCGTTTACCGAAAACACGTGCATCGCACGTAAAACATGAAAATGCGAAAATCGACTTTATCAATGAAAAATTATTAAATATGATCGAAAACAATATAAGAAAAATATATTTACTAATTTTTATGTATTTCATGATGAAATCACTGCGCGTAGAAAGCACGTGCATTATACGTGCAGAAAATCGAAAAATGCATTTTAATCAAAATAGGGGGAAAATAAATTTCCGTTTTATAAAATATATTTAAATACATAAAAATAAATAATTTAAACCTATAGAAAATATTGTACGTAGTGGTGGAAACACATACATCAAAACACGTAAAAAGCTCGTAAATCCCAGGGATTGAAATATTATATTTTAGTTGACTGAAGTCAATACGAAAAATGTATAAATAGTACGAATCCAAAATATGTAGTGAAATACATTACAAAATATACGTGCGTAACACCCAGGGGCAAAACTGTAATTTTCAATTTTGCGGGGTGTTACAAAAACAGTCAAGTCACGGCTAGTTGGTTGGCAACCAAGTACCTAGAACATTTCAGAGATGAGCCTAATTGGAGTTTGTCAGCTTTCATTTCTGCAGTTAACAGAGATTACGGTGTTGTAGTCAGCAAAAATGTGGCTGCTAGAGCTAGGAGAATGGCTCAAGATGAAGCTGATGGAAAGCATGTCGAACAATACAGTCAATTGTGGAATTATGCTAATGCCATGATGAAGAAAATGCCTGATACTATGGCCATTATCAAGACTGAGAATATAGACAGTTGCGATGTGAAGAGATTCAAAGGTTTCTTCGTATGCTTTGGTGCATTAGTGAAGGGTATGTTGAATGGTTGCAGGAAGATTATTGGCATGAATGGGTGCCATTTGAAGACATCTGCTGGGGGTGTATTGCTAACTGTGTGTTCAAGGGACCCGAACAACCAGATGTGGCCAATTGCATGGGCAGTCGTTGGTGTTGAAACTACATTTAATTAGTCACTAGTTTGAAGGAAGAAATTAGTCAGATTGCATATGAATGGTTCATGAAACTCCAGAAGTTTTTTATAGTGGTTACATCATAGTTCATCTTTTGTTTCCTTTTGTGAGATTCCTACAGGAATATATGAGGTGGAAATTATCATTCTTTATGGTAATCATATTGTTGAGAAGTCTCATTTCATAGTTCTATAGATCTTTATATCCTTGGTATATATATTATTGTATATATTCTTGATGTGTATTTGTTTCCTTGGTGTATATTTAAATCATCGGTTTTTCAGAATATAACTAACAATTGTAATTTGTTCCATTGCAGTGATTCTACTACTGCCAGCACTCTCGAGGCTTAATTGGGATGAGAAGAGATTCTTCTAGAAGCAAACTAATATTTTGAAGGGGTTACACTTGATTAGAGTACTAATTTTGTTTCACGGATTTTTTTGGCTGATTCAGGATTCATGCTGGGTTGGGTGATTCATGCTGGATTTTGTTGGCTGATGCTGTAGCTGGGTTGGGTGATTCATGCTGTAGCTGGCTGATTCATGGCTGATTCATGCTGATGTTGTAGCTGGCTGATTCATGATGTAGCTGGCTGATTTGTCTAGCAAGTACTAACTTGTATGATACTGTTTTAAGTTTGTTTGTGGAGGTTAATGAAACAGAGTTCACATATTTGCAATTTGTAAACAGAGTTCATAGAGTTCACATGTTTGATCTTGTATTACATTTTTTTTTGATATATCTTCTTTGGTTATGTTTTATTGGTGTGAGCTTCTACAAGAGTAAAGCTATGGATGCAAAACAAAAAAAATTCAGTGAGCATTTGCAAATCTTTTTTAACTGGGAGCTTCTACAAGAGTAAAGCTTCTTTCGATTTTACTGTATATGCTTGCATTCTTTTTTAACTGGGAGCATTTGCAAATTCAGTGAACCTGCTTGTTCACACTTGTCTGGATGCATCAGAATCACACCATTTACAGAAAGAGGAATTTTTTCTCAATGTTCGCTAAAATATTATTATGCGGTTTTGCATGGAGTTCTTAACACAGATGGGGTGACATACGAACATATCCATTCCCAACTTCAACGATACACGTACTAACATATCCATTCTTAAGAACTAACACAACAACAATTATCTCCTTACCATGGTTAGTTCATAATAAGTAACAACAGAATAATCAAGAAAAGCAAAAGCAAACACCCTGTAAATCCTCTCATGGTTCCCTCTCTAACTTTCAACTCGACCATCTTCTTTCTCAGCAAATTACATTCTGCTTCCAACTCAAGCTTCTGATTCTTTAGATCTATGATAATGGCACTTAGTTTATTCTCCATCTCACTAGCTTCATTAACTACCAGCTTCAACTTTGCATTTTCCATCTTCAGATCTGAGTAAGATTTTTCTTGTCTCTCGGTTCCACCCACTAATTCAATCCAACGAAAAAATCTACATTTGTCTGTTTGCCAATATGGACAACCCGCAAAGTATCTTCCAGCATTTGCAGCAGTGCTTGCTACCTTCACAACTACAGGATCTTTGTGAAAACACACTAGGGTTCCACCATCATCGCAACTATTACGCAAGTTCCTCCTTAAAGATTTGGAGTTTGTCAAATCTACGTGTACACAAATGCAGACATCTAAATAATCAAATCGACAAATAAAAGAGATCGGATCGAGGTCACATATAATTCATTAGTGTGAACAAATCACCTGACATTGGATCGTTCAACTGAATGGCGTGAGTGAGCTCCACTAGATGGCGTCAGGAACTCGACTTCGAAGCCTGGAAGATCACGTCTGGTCGGTGGTGACATCAAGTAGATGGCATCGTCCGGTCAATGGCGACGTCCAGTGGATGCCGTCATCGGATCGGGGTTTGCTTTTGTTTATGATTGGGTTGATTTTGGAGTTGGAGGGTGTAGATATTAGGGCTGATTTGGGATTAAGGTTTCATTTGGGAGAGAAAGATGGGTTCTGATATGAAGAAAAGGGAAAAAAAGAAGAAGGGAAGAAGGAATAGTGGGGGGTATTTTGGACATTTAGTAAGTCACGTGCATAGCACGTGACAAAAAACTAGCTGAACCCTAATAGTTTTAAGGTGGGGTTTTTTGCACCAATAGTTTGGTGTGGTTTTCAGTATAATAAAAAGGTGAGTGAGGTTTTCTATAGATATAGGATAGTTTAGGGGGTTTTTTTCAATTTTAGCCTACATAATAATGTATAATAGTAATATATTATATATTAATATATATAATAATATAAAATTGTAATATATAATAATAATATATATAATAATAATATAATATAATAATAGTATATATAAAATAGTATGTATAAAATAATAATAATATATAATAAAAATATAATATAATAATAGTATATATAAAATAGTATAAATAAAATAATAATAATAATAATAATAATAATAATAATAATAATAATAATAATAATAATAATAATAGTAATAGTAATATAAAATAGTATATATAAAATAATAATATATTATAATAATTTTATATTATATAATAATATAAAATAATTTATTATAATAAACATATTTAATTATATACATATATATAATAACATATAATAATTATAATAATGTATATGTAATATTAATATATTAAATAATTTATTATAATAATAATAAATTATATAATAATATATATAATAATGTGTAATAGAATATTATAATGGTATATATAAAATAGTATATATGAAATAATAATATATATTATAATAATAGTGTGTGTGTGTGTGTGTCTATATATATATATATATATATATATATATATATATATATATATAATAATAATAATAATAATAATAATAATAATAATAATAATAAATATATTTAGAGAGAGGATGTGAAAAAACAGAAAATAGTTGAAGTAGAGTTTTGTAAAAACTGTTTTTCCAAAACAACCAAACCAAACGGGTTCTGGGGTTTTGGAAAGCAAAAAAAAAAGAAAAGAACAACAAACCAAACAGATCCTAATAGTTTGTGATGAATTCTCAACACTCAACAAGCAATTGAAGCGTCAACCCTGTAGAGTCTATGGCTAGACCGAAACGACTTATGC
The DNA here is from genome assembly GCA_017893485.1 of Hemerocallis citrina. Classification (NCBI taxonomy): domain Eukaryota; kingdom Viridiplantae; phylum Streptophyta; class Magnoliopsida; order Asparagales; family Asphodelaceae; genus Hemerocallis; species Hemerocallis citrina. The sequence goes on from CM030359.1 coordinate 379,467,603, forward strand.
TTTCAAAATATTAGTTATAGATTTTCAACTTCTATGCATAAATTTTTCTTCTCATCCAAGATTGGGCAAGGTTGTGGGAAATAAGAAGAAATTGAAGCTGTCCGAGGAGGAGTAGAGCCTCAGGTCAAAGGGGGAAGAGCACGTGCCTCATTTTAGCAGTGGATTAGATTTGATGACTGTTGTGATGTATTTTGTTGTTTTTGATGTTCTATTGATGTTATCTTATCTCGCCTAGTTTATTCTCTATGGAGATTGTATTAAGGGTTCGGTAGGAACCTGTTCAGCAGGTATTTTCTGTACTACTTTGTTTCGTTATCACCCATTAATGAAACGATGCCAGTGATCATCTTTTTATCAAGAAAAAAACACTCAACAAGCAAATATGGGAAAGTAAAAGTATGTAAAACAAAACAAAAAAAATATATAATAATAATAATATGTCAATATTGTTGTTATCCAAACATGAGAAAATTTTCAACTTCATGATAGGATGATTTCTCACATATTTTACTTGCAACTAAACATATGAAAATGAGAATTACTAACCATAGAATCCTCAAATGTTAAAAACTAAATTACATAAATTTGTTACTTCCAATCAACCAACCCCTAATAGTTAGGCATGTCTATACAAGTATGTTTAAATTTATCGATATTGTACACCAGTTTTGAATTATAGCTTAGTTGGTTGCTAGTCCCTTTATTTTGTGTAGTAGGTCGTTTTGTTTGAAACCTCTTCAAATTAATGTTTTTGTATTAATTATTGTTATTATTATTATTTTTCTTCACGTCTTGTTCGAAAGCTAGGTTTTTTTTCCCTACTTGTTAGCACAAATAATAATAATAATAATAATAATAATAATAATAATTTTTTGTCTTGTTGTGGGATGGGCTTAAATATGCTCTCCTTTTCACCAACTGCTTACTACAATACTGTTTTTTTTTCAAATTTCCCTTTTCCTTTCATACTAATTTTTTTTTATAAAAAAATTAAATCAAATTTTACAATTTCTTTGGATGCTTTTATTTATCTTTAAATTAAAATAAAATTTAGATTTGTACGAATTCAAGGTATCTCAAGTTGAAATATATTAATTGTATATTCTTTTCCTAATATATAGGAAACAGATTCCCCAAATCTCTCATCTTCCCAATCTTCTCTCAATCTGTTTTTTTCTTCTCCAAGAATGTAATTCATATATATAGATATATACAGCAAAGAAATAAAACAAGAAAATATGATTTTCCCCAATTCTGATTTCAATATGGTATCAAAGCTTTAATGCGGGGATAATTCTTGATGAAACAAACTATGATGTTTGGACTCAGTTGATGGAGATGCATATTGCTGGACGTGAAAAGATCCCGTATATTCAAGGTGATAGTAAAATTCCTGCTGAAAGTGATGGTTCCTATGCCAAATGGGATGCTGATAATCAGAAAGTGAAAGGCTGGCTGTTGATGTCCATGAAACCCGAGATCATGAAGAGATACATTCGATTGAAAACTGCCCGTGATATTTGGGATGCACTTGCAAAAGCATTCTATGATGGAACCAACGAGGTTCAGGTGTTTGCTCTAAACCAGAAAGCTTTTTCGGCAAGGCAAAATGGCAGGCCACTATCTATTTATTATGGAGAATTGACTGAAATTTTTCAAGAACTGGAACATCGAGATAAGGTGATCATGAAGAATCCTGACTATGTCCAAACATATAAGAAATTAATCGACCGCTTGCGGGTTCATATTTTTTTGGCTAGATTAGATGCTGAGTTTGAGCAGGTTCGAGGAGAAATTTTGCGAAAAGATCCTGCACTTGATCTTGAGGCATCCTACACATATGTTCGGCGGGAGGCTCGTCAACAAAGCACCACGAACAGCTCCTCTGAATCTTCTGATGTAGCTACAATGGTGGCTCGGTCACATCCATTCAAAAATCTCGCAGGACAGTCTGGATCATCTGCACGGACTTCTAAGGGCTTCAATCAATCTACTTATGAGTCAAGGAAGTGTACCCAATGTGGCAAAACTGGGCACACGAAAGCTCGTTGCTATCAGATTATCGGCTACCCGCATGACTGGGATCACATCAGAGATTCTCGGAAGAAGATATCCACTGCAGCTGTTGGAATTGCTGAAGGAGCTAGGAAGAGCATTGAACAAACCTCCGCACTGGTTACAGCTTCAGGTAACGATGATAAGGCTTTTAATATTTCTGCATCTGTTATGAATAATACATGAATAATTGATTCTGGTGCTACCGATCATATGACTTTTGATTCTAGACAAGTTAAAACCTTACACCCATCCACCAAATCCACAGTATCCACTGCCGATGGTAATCCTGCCCCTGTTACTGGCGAAGGTTCCATATCCCTCACAAAAGATCTTGCATTAGACACAGTACTAGTAGTCCCATCCTTAAATTTTAAGTTGTTATCTGTCACCCAAATTACTAATACACTGCATTGTATTGTTGTTTTTTGGCATTCTTTTTGTGTCTTTAAGGATATTCGGACTCGCAGGACGATTGGTTATGGGGTTAGACGTGGAAAACTCTATTATCTGGATTTAGTTTCTGAGAGTTCAAACAGGTTGACTCAAGCTCTTGCCGTTAATAATTCCGAGGGGGAGAAGTAATCAGAAATTTGGCTGTGGCACTGACGTCTAGGACATGCATCGTTTGGCTACTTGCTTAAATTATTTTCCAGTTTATTTTCGAAGTTGGATATTTCTAGTTTTCGTTGTGATGTATGTGAACTAGCAAAAAGTCACCGTATTTCTTTTCATTGCAGTCTGAATAAAAGCACGATTCCATTTATGATTATTCATTCTGATGTTTGGGGTCCATCCAGAAATACCACTATTGGAGGAACTAAATGGTTTGTGACATTTATTGATGACTGCACTCGTATGACTTAGATTTGTTTGATGAAATCCAAAGGAGAAGTTAGTAGTTTATTTCAAAAATTCCATAAGCAGGTTATGACTTAGTATAAAACACACATTCAAGTTCTCAGAAGTGACAATGGTGGCGAGTACCTGAATACAGATCTACAACAATATTTGGTGGAACATGGAATTGTTCACCAGACTACATGTTCATATACTCCTCAACAAAATGGCGTGGCCGAAAGGAAGAACAGACACTTGCCTGAAGTAGTCCGTGCTTCACTTATTTATGGCAATCTCCCACTCATGTATTGGGGGGAAGTCCTTAAATCTGCAGCATACCTAATCAACCGAGTCCCTTCTCGTATCCTGAACTTCGGCACGCCACTTCAAGCACTAATTAATGCTGTGGATGCGCCAACTATTGTCAACCTGCCACCTCGTGTCTTTGGGTGTGTCGCATTTGTTCACCTACATCAACACGAGCAGAGTAAGTTAACCCCCCCCCCCCCCCCCCCCCCCCCCCGAGCAGTAAAATGTGTTTTTGTGGGATATGCAATGAATCAGAAAGGGTATCGTTGCTATCACCCACCAACTCAACGGATGTTTGTGACTATGGATGTGGTGTTCCATGAACATGAGATGTATTTTTCTTCTTCTACAACTGAACTTCAGGGGGAGTACCGAAGTGAAGTTCAGAATCTTGGGTATAATGAAGTAATTATCAGGCAGAAACGAACAACTGGATATAAATAATGGCAAACACTTGAATGAAGATCTAGCAAGGGAGGAAGATCCTCATGAAGAACTGCAAGAAGACCCTCTTGAAGAATTGCAACCAGTACCGAATTTCAGTGAGAGTGAACCATCAGAACCCCAAAACCAATCGTCATCATTGTCCGAACCTCCTAGAAGAGAACTCTCGTACCGTACTAATAGAGGTATTCCAAAATCCACTTATGAACCTAATCCCACTGGTAATGTTAAATATCCAATGAGTAATTATGTATCCACTCACCGCTTGTCAGAATCAAATAAGTCATTTGTAAATCAATTATCTATTGTATCTATTCCTAACAGTGTGCAGAAAGTCCTTACTGATCCAAGGTGGAAAGCAGCTATGGATAAGGAGATGAAATCCTTAAAAAAGAATGAGACTTGGGAGATAGTCGAGCTGCCAGCAGGAAAGAAGCCAGTAGGATTCAGATGGATTTATACAGTGAAGTATAAGTCTGATGGTTCAATAGAGCGATACAAAGCAAAGCTGGTTGCCAAAGGGTACACTCAAATGTATGGAATTGATTATGAAGATACATTTGCACCGGTGGCAAAATTCAATACTGTTCGAGTCTTACTGACACTTGCTGCCAATCTTAACTGGTCGTTGGAGCAATTTAATGTGAAGAATGCATTTTTGCATGGGGAATTGACAGAAGAAGTCTATATGGATCTTCCACCAGGGTCGAACAGACCAATCCAACATAGCAACAAAGTATGTCATCTGAAGAAAGCATTGTATGGACTGAAGCAGTCGCCAAGAGCCTGGTTTGGGAGATTTACAAAATCAATGAGGACATTTGGATATGATCAGAGTAATTCTGATCGTACTCTATTCCTAAAAAGGAAAGAAGGTAAAATTACTACTCTCATTATTTATGTTGATGATATGATAGTAACTGGAGATGATCCTGAGGAGATGAAGGCATTAAATAACTACTTGTCACAAGAGTTCGAAATGAAAGATCTTGGTCCTTTGAGATACTTCCTTGGTATTGAAGTTTCTCGCTCAAGAAAGGGGATATTTCTTTCTCAAAGAAAATATGCTCTGGATTTATTGAAGGAAACTGGAATGTCCGCTTGTCAACCGATTAGTACACCATTGGAAAAAGGACTGAAACTATGCAACGAAGCTGATCAAGTGCCTTGTGATAAGGAAAGATATCAGAAATTGGTTGGACGACTAATGTATCTTGCACATACACAACCAGATTTATCATATGCTTTAAGTGTGGTAAGTCAGTTTATGCATGCACCCCGGGAACAACATATGGACACGGTAATGAGAATTATGAGATACATTAAGTCAGCCCTAGGAAAAGGAGTCTTATTTACGAAGCATGGTCACTTGAAGGTTAAGGCATATACTGATGCTGATTGGGCAGGATCTACAATCGATAGGCGCTCTACTTCAGGATATTTCACCTTTGTTGGAGAAAATTTAGTTACATGGAGGAGCAAGAAGCAAAATATTGTTGCACGCTCTAGTGCAGAGACTGAGTATCGCGGAGTAGCTTTAAGTATAACAGAAGTTTTATGGCTGAAACTTTTGTTGCAGGACATAGGCTATGGTCAAAAGGAACCTATGAAGGTGTATTATGACAGTCAAGCGGCGTGTGACATTGCAGCTAATCCAGTTCAGCATGATAGGACGAAACATGTAGAGGTGGACAGATTCTTCATCAAAGAAAAATTAGATGAGAAAGTTATTGAGATATCCAAAGTGAAGTCAGAAGATCAACTCGCAGATATCCTAACCAAGGCTGTTTCGACTCAGCTCTTCTTAAAATTTGTTGACAAGTTGGGCATGTTCGATATCTATACACCGACTTGAGGGGGAGTGTTGAAATATAATAATTGTATATTCTGTTTTCTAATATATAGGAAACAGATTTTCCAAATCTCTCATCTCCCCAATCTTCTCTCAATCTCTTTTCTTCTTCTCCAAGAATGTAATTTATATATATATATGTATACAGCAAAGAAATAAAACAAGAAAAATATGATTTTCCCCAATTCTGATTTCAATATCTCATTTAATTAGGTATTTTGAATCAACAAACATATGCAATTAAGGTTGCCAAATAGATTGAACCCGACCCGGGCCCGAGTAGGTTTGACCTGTTTTTAGACGAGTTTGGGCTAGGTGTTTTGCATTTCGGGTTGAGCTTGGACTCAATTCTTGGGCTCGATCTAAATTTCAGGTCGGGTTCAGGCTTCAATAGTTTAGCCCAATCGGCATGAATCATGTTTGGTGATTCATGTTTTAGGTAGAGTTTCTATGATTGCAACATATCTCTTAAAAGTATGTAATTTATTATGGGTTATTAGTAATATGCACGTTCTATTTTTTTTATATATATAGTAAATAATTAGACGTAATCTGGCCTCGAACCTGCGACCTCCCTTTACTCATCACATTCTCTTTATAAATTATCCCTAGTGGCACAAACTTTTATTTTATATAAGTGTCACTTTTATAAATAATTATGTCGTAAATAAATTTGAACTTTGAGGGTATTATGGTAACTAACAATAGTCGAGTAAATGAATGATTAATATAACTCTTACTTAAAATTGAATGGTTGGAATTAGATGGTTGAATGTCTACAAATGACAACCCCAACTCTCCTATTATAATATTAGAGATTAGAGATTATTTTGCGCTTTCATTTTCTCAATCACATAATTAATTGAAATATGGTAGGAGGTCCATTCATATCCCAATAAACTTCATTTATTTTTTCCGATAATTAACACTAATTGCTAATCAAAGATGGCTTCTTTCCAAAGTTGCAATCATCCTTTCTAAATTCAGTTTACTTATCATATTAGAGAAACTACACCAATGAACTACTTATATTGATTGTCATTTTCATTTTTTTGCAACCTAAATGATAACTTTAATAAAAAATAACAATATGTTCGGCACCCATAATAAAAAATAACACAATATGTTCGGCACCCATGATTACCATTTGGGTTGTAGAATATATATCTCTAATCTCTAATATTATAATATATCTCTAATCTCTAATCTCTAATATTAGTGTCATTTGTAAATTTGTAAATCAACCAACGCGTGCATTGCACGTGCATAACTAATATGAAGGAGGTCTCGGGTTCGAGTTCTCACTATGTCAAATTTTGTACTTTATTTTTAAAAATATATATTAAATGTGCATCACAAGTGTAAATTACTATATATCTATCTATCTATCTATCATCTATAATATAATATATAATAACTATTATAATGGAAGAGTTGGAGTTGTAAATCTACATTCTTACGTGCAACTCCAACTCTTCCATTATAGTCATCACATTTACTTTTAAAAATATATAATCATATTTATTAAGACATGCATCACACGTGTAGATCAGAGTTCTTACTTTAATTTTTTTTTAAAAATTAATACGTGCATCGCACGTGTATATTACTAGTATATATAATAGTGTATAATAGTGTGTGTGTGTGTAACAGATATTTATGTATATTATAATATGAGTAATGTGAGCTTCATATTTGTATGAGAAAATTTTTCTCATACAAAATGATTATATTCACTTTGTGGGCCCACATGGAAGATTCACTCCGTCCATCATGTTTATCATGTCAATGGATGTATGTGTAGAAAATTTTAAGTGGTTTTGGAGGTCATTCAGTCATGTATTATATGGGTCCAATTTGTATTATTGTCGAAATCGTTCATTTTTCAACCACATCATGTATGGGTGAATGACCTCCAAACCACTCGATTTTCTCTACACATACATCCATTAACATGATAAACATGATGGACGAAGTTGATCTTTCATAAGAGCCCCACCAATTGAGTATAATCACTTAGTATGAGAAAAAAATTTTCATACTCTATATGAGGCTCATTATTCTCTCTCTATATATACTAGTAATATACACGTGCAGGTATTAATTTTTAAAAAAAATTTAACGTAAGAACTCTGATTTACACGTGCAGTGCATGTCTTAATAAATAGGATTATATATTTTTAAAAGTAAATGTAAAGACTGTAATGGGAGAGTTGGAGTTGCACGTGTGTTGCACGTAAGTAGGTAGATTTACAACTTCAACTCTTATATTATAACTAGATTTGCCCATGGCCATGTGCCTACGGCACATCTTCAGAACGATACAACATATGAAAAGCCATGTAAACAGTAAATCAACAATTATGTAGTTGAAGTTTGAATAGTATGACAATAATTAGTTGTAAATAAAAGTCCATGTTTCCATTAGTATATGGTGAAAAATAATTATAAATTGGGGTATAAAAGTCCATGTGCGTGTGTGTGTGTGTATATATATATATATATATATACACACACACACACACGCACATGGACTTTTATACCCCACTTTATAATTATAATGGGAGAAGGCCTTAGTGTCATTTGTATATCTCTAATATTATAATGGGAGAAGACCTTGGTGTCATTTGTGAATCTATCAACGCGTGCATTACATGTGTATAACTAATATAAAGGAGGTCTCATATTCGAGTCCTCACTATGTCAGATTTTTTACTTTAATTTTTTTAATATATTGAATGTGCATCACACGTGTAAATTACTATCTATATATATCTATCTATAATATATATATTTTTAATTAGAAGTTGAGTACATTATTTTATTGAAGAAAAAATTATAACAATTTTAAGGACTACTAAGGGAAGCTCTAAGTTTGCTATCTGGAAATCTGTTCGTTTCCAAGATGCAAGTCATTTAAGGGTTTTTCTTGTGCTACATAACCCACAAATAGAAGTATATAACTATAAAAACAATATACGGTTTGAATTTTATGTACTATTTTTCTATTCTATATATATATATATATATAGCGAGAGAGGGAGAGAAATAATTAAATAAATAAAGAGAGAGAGATAGAGAGGGAGGGAGAAAAAAAATTAAATAAATAAATGAGGTTTTTTTTTAATTTGTTGGGGGGGGGGGGGGGAGAAAAAATTAAATAAAGTAGTTTTTAGCTATCGATAAAATTAAATAAATAGATAGTTATTATATATTATATATTATATTATAGATAGATAGATAAATAAATAGGTAGTAATTTATATGTGTGATGCGCATTTAATATATTAGAAAAATTAAAAGTAAAATATCCGACGTAGTGAGGACTCGAACCTGAGACCTCCTTCATATTAGTTATGCACATGCGATGCATGCATTGGTAGATTTACAAATGACACTAAGGGCTTCTCCCATTATAATATTAGAGGTTAGAGTTACACTATTATATATATAAATATGGAGGGAAAAGAAAAAAAAATATGCTGATGTGACATATGGCAATGCCACTTGGTTTGTCAAATTTGATTCAAAAAATTTGGTAGTTTCCAAATCTGGCAACAAAAATGAAAGGTTGATGTTAAAGATTTTTGCCATTTGTGTTGTCAAATATAAAAATAGCAATATGAATGAGAGATTGGTGTGGATGCTCTTATACCATACTCCATTTCCTCCTTTTGACTTCACATAAATGAGGAAAAATTTAGAGAGAAAATTTGGGCTATTAGCTAAATCATCCAAGTTCATCCCCCCCCCCCCCCCCCGGTTCGTTTTCCTTAAACTAATCTTCCAGTCAATTTCCTTTAAAGTATTATTAAAAAAACCTTTTGGTAAAATAATTATTTTATTAACTGAAGAAAAACATCTCTAATACTATAATGGGAGAGTTGAGGTTATCATTTGTAGACAATCTGTAATTTGTAGACAATCAACCATCTAATCTCAACCATTCATTTTTAATTGGGAGTTATATTAACCATTCATTTACCCAACTGTTGTTAGTTACCATAATATCATCAAAGTTTTTTTTTTGATAAAAGATGACCGCAGTCATCGTTTCATTAATGAGAATTAAAGAAAAGTAGTACAATAGCGTCACAACAGCAATCCTAGAAGTCACTACAACAACAACAGATACATAATAGAAATGCCATACATCCAAGCAACAGTGATATCTAAGAACACCAAAAGCGAGCTACCACTGACGCCCCCCGTTTACCTGAGGGACGCTCCACCCTTCTTCTTTCTCCCTGACTATTCCCCTTCATTGTTCTTCCTAGCCTCTGTCGCACCTGTCCAGTCATGAATAAGAAGGAAAATTTTATGCATTGAGGTTGGAAATCTGTAAGAACTATTGCGGAAGATTAAATTATTTCGTTCTAGCCACAGGTTCCACAATGTTGCCGCGGTTGCTATATCCCATGCCCTTTTATCCTCTAACCTAATATGTTCTTCTCTTATGATCCCCCAAATGTCAGTAGTTGACCTAGGACTCTGATTATATCCAAACCCCCTACAAACTACCTCCCATGTTAGCATAGCCTTAGGACATATGAAGAAAATGTGAGTGACATCCTCTTCCGCGCTTAGGCAGTACCACACCTTACGTCTATTTGCAAGTTTCTCTTCCTGAGATTTACTTTGGATCGTATCGAATCGTTGTCCACCAACCAGCAGAAAATTTTGACTTTAAGAGGCACCTGAGCCTCCCAAATAATGCTTTCTTCTTTACATCTTAGACCTCCATCGTTGATCTATTTATACATTGACGACACCAAGAATACTTTTGATACATCCCTGTCCCACCATCTTTCATCTGCACTATTATTTGCTTGTCCCCTTCTGCTTGGATCAGCCTGTTCAGTTATTCGAACTGGGCTATACTCTCCGACGTAAGGCTGTCAGAGACTATCAATCTAAGCTTGCCTTTCTTCTGCACTTCTGCCACAGACGAGTCTAAGTTAACCGTTGACGCCGCAGCCTGTGGGAAGTGGTTTTTAAAAGTCGTGTTACCGCACCATTTATCCTTCCAGAATCTGGTGTTCTTCCCATTTCCAACCTTGCATCTAGTATTAGTGTTGAATATCTCCCCTTGCCTCGTCACACCTTTCCAAAGGAACGAAACCTTGGCAAACGCACTTCTGCCTCCAAATCTATATTTTCTTCTTCTTTTGAATAGTTCGAACGAGTAACTCCACCATCCCTTGCGTTTGTTCATGATCTTCCACCACCACTTGCTTAGTAACGCTCTGTTCATGTCATGGAGATTCATGATTCCCAGTCCGCCGAATTCTCTTCTCTTACAAACTCTACCCCACTATACCAAATGGAACCCTCCGTTACCCTCATCAGTACCTTTCCATAAGAATCTTCTCATCAGCATATCAATCTTATTGATAACCACTTTGGCAATTTATATATTGACATCAGATACAGTGGGATTGCACTAAGAACTGAATTTAGCAGTATAATTCTTCCTCCCAGTGAAAGGAAACAGCTCTTCCATCCTGCTATTTTCTTGGCTATCTTTTCGATCAGGAACGCCCAATCCTCCTTTAGTAGCGATCCTGGCCTAATGGGCATGCCTAGGTATTTGATTGGAAATTTGCCCTTCCCGCAGCCTAATATGTCCGTTATATTACTCACAGGGACTGATAACTGCTCATTTATGGGGATAATGCTTGTCTTATTTAGATTTACCTTCAGGCCTGACCAACCTTGGAAACATACCAAGGCTGCCTTAATAGCCACCACTTCCTCGACTGTAGCCCTCCCGAATAAAAGAGTGTCATCTGCGTATTGTAGAATCGTCATAGGCTGTGCTATTCTCTTAATCTCGATCCCTTTCATGGCGTTGTGTTCTTGTGCCCTCTTTATCATTTTTGCAAGCCTATTCACCACTATAGCAAATAGGAGCGATGATAGGGGGTCCCCTTGCCTGAGTCCTCTTTTGCATTTAATCTCCTTCCCTTGCCATCCGTTCACTTGAATGAACGATTTCCCTCCATGAACACACTTTTTAATCCACATTCTCCATTTCGCTCCAAATCCTTTGAATTCCAGTGCTTCGTCCAAACAATCCCAGTGCACCGAGTCGTAAGCCTTTTGAAAGTCTAATTTTAGGAGAAATTCATCCGATTTTGCTCTGTTACTCCTGAAAATTATTTCATGGGCTGATGTTATGCTGTCCATGATGTCCCTTCCACGAATAACACCACTTTGCGAGGGGCCCACTACATCATCTAAGTGCGGTGCTAATCTTTGGACCAGCACTTTCGTAATGATTTTGAACGATCCATTTACTAGACTAATGGGTCTGGAATCCTCATACGTAAGCACTTCGTACTTCTTAGGTGCCAGTATGATTGTTGCATAATTTAGCCTATCCAGATTTGCGGAACCTTCATATAGCTCGTGAAAGATGTTCATTAGATCCTCTTTAATGATTTGCCAATAGAATTTGTAGAAGAAGATAGGCAGCTCGTCTGGTCCTAGAGCCTTGTCCTTTCCGAGTTTCTTAATTGCTTTATGAACCTCCTCTTCTTAGAATCTCCCCTCGATCCCTTCGCTTCCATCTATTTTGGAGGAGCTCCACATGTCCGACACGAACTTGCATCTACCGATAGTTTTGCGGCCCAGGAGGTCATGAAACTCCTTATCTAAATGATCTCTGATGAGCCCCTCATTCTCCGTCCATCTACCGTGCACTGATAGGCCCGATATATGATTTTGTCTTCTTCTACCATTTGCCACCTTATGGAAGTATTTGGTATTTGCGTCCCTTTCCCTGAGCCATTGTATCATTGACCTCTGCTTCCAGTACATCTCCTCTATAGTACCTATCTGCTGTAACTCCAATCTGATGCTTGCCAATTGCCTTTTTCTGAATCCATGAGTTCTTTATCCTCTTGAATGATCTCCAGTTCATGGTTTCTGATGCCTAGAGTCTCTCTTCTGTACTTGACTTCACCTTTCTTTTGTCTTGCCTACCCTTTTAATCTCCTGCGGAGCCACCTTGTCTTCTCTATCCAAGTTCCAATTGCTGTTGCCTCGTTGGTGTAGGTATACCACGAGTCCGCGATAACTTGGCGCGTCTCGTCACATGTGGTCCATGCTTTCTCAAATCTAAATATGAATGCTTGCCCCTACTTCCCTGCCCACAGTCTATAACTAGGGGGAGGTGATCGAACGAGAATCGCAATGTGGATTTGACCTTTGCTAATGGAAATGCATCTTCCCACTCATTGGACACCAGTACCCTATCGAGCTTTGCCATAGTAGGATTGCGTTGCATGTTCGACTAGGTAAATTTTCTGTCGGTCATCTCTAATTCCAACAGCTCCAAATCATCTATAGTCGCATTGAATGAATCCTGCTCGTTGCGACTGTGACCTCTACTCTTATGTTCATCTTGAAATCTAGTGATGTTGAAGTCACCTCCTATCACCTATGGCCCGTCTCATTTATTTCTGATGTCTCTGAGTTCCTTCCAAAATTCTTTATGCTGTCTAGAGTTGTATGGACCATACACACTGGAAATCACCTGGACCCAGTCATCACATCTCCTTCTAATTCTAATTGATACAGTAAAGGCTCCTATGAATTCGTCTATAATTTCAAAAAGTCTTGAATTTACCCCGACCGCAATGCCTCCCGAAAAACCCACCGCCGGCTTAAATCTCCAATCAAAGTCCATCATCCCTCTGAGGCTAGTAAAATCCTCCAAGGTGGGACATTCTATTCTAGTTTCTTGAAATCCGCAGATACTAGGGTGAATTTTATTCAAAGTAATGCCTATATGTCTGTTTTTGGTTTTTTGTCTCATCCCTCTAACGTTCCAAAAGATGTACACCATAATAGACTAGTTTGGCACCTACCCTCCCCCCCCCTCCCCCCCCCCCCCCCCTCCCCCCCCGATCACCCTCGGGATTAAATGAATGCTAATCTGGTATCCTCTCTAATGATAGCTAAGTTTTCTAATTGTTCAGTCCTAGTGGAACCCATGGCTAGACCGTAAAGACTAGCAAAGTAATAAGCAACTCATCATTTAATGACTTAAGAACTAAACAATTAGGAATAGAGGTACCTCCCCTTGTCGTGTCTGTCTCCAATGCTTTGACCGATCTTTGGAGAATCCCTTCTTGACTAGAGTCATGTGGCCCACCTTTGTCCACTTGTTTTTTCCCTTTTCTTTAATATTCTGTAAACTTCTTGCTATTGGTGCTGCCCACGCTGGCCCTAACTTCTTTATCTTCACACTCTGTTTCTGTTTCTAATCTGCACACCGTCTAGAGCTCCGATGATTCCTGCACAAGATTCTGGGTCGGTCGATTGTTGTATTGGCTCTATCTGAGTAACTTTTGTTGGATCAGGAGAATCAAGCTGAATGTGGGGGCTTGGGCCTGAGTCTCTGTTAATCTGTTTCGTGGCTTGTAACAGGCCTATGGGCTTGGGCCCAGAAGATTGCACCTTGCTCGGTAATAAAGCATTTAAAGCCACCTTAACAGAGGCCTCAATGTCTGTTTTGGAAAATTGCATCCGTTCTTCATTCAGCAGACCCATCTCATTACTTGCATCGATACCCGTGCCTGTCCCCTTTTTAAGGATCCCACCCTTCGAAGCACTCCTTGTACATTCTGTCCCATCGCAATCTGGCATCACATCAGCTATCGGAGTGGCGTTCGAAACATGTCTCCACTTTTGCAAAAACCTAGTTTTGTCGCTACTTGGTAGGCCCCGCCCTGCACCGTTTGACTTTTGAACTTGGCGCTCATCACAGACGGTAGGTAGGATGGACGGCCGTGATTGACTCTTGATCAAATCTTTGGATGGAAGGCTGTGATCTACTATACTCACATCCGACGGCCTATGTTCATCATCTACCTCTCGCCCTTCATCCCCACCGTCGATTTGAGCTTCCTTCGCCGTCGCCAAGCCACAAAACGAAACGCTCTTTTGGACTTCGACAATCACTTTAACTTCATATAGGGAGTTTTCAAAGTCGACATGAATCTTCAAGGGAATGCCTGCCTTATTCGACACCCCTATTCGTAACCTCGCAAATTTTCGACCGGAGTGGGTGAGAGTTTGTCTGTCAATCTCGATGAGCATTCCGAAGCTTCGAATAAGGTTTTGGAAACCAGACCGTACACAACAGTGGAACGACAGCTTATACAATCTTTCCCACACCGATGGCAGACTTTCAGCTTTCAACACCCTGTATTCTCTCGACCACCGCTTGAAGGTGACAAAGAACTCCAGCCCCTGAGAATCTTTCCCTTCTAATCCTTTCACTCTTATCGCCTCCTCCGCTAATGTTTTGTTGCTACAGTGCGCGAAGAAAATATTAACCGCGGTCTCTTGGATGATCCAAATAGGCATCGGGGAGGCCGTCAATGCAGCGGATAAATGATCGGAGATGTCTGATTCCTTTGGGTTGCCAGTTTGTGCCTTAATCATGATCCCTCCATTATAGCACCTTTCGAAGCCCGCCATTAATGGCGTCGGGGTGATGGACGCCTGTATGACATGCCTATCTCCTACCGCGCTCTCCTGCATTTTACTCCCCTCCGAAATAGGCAATGTAGCTGTCTTCGTGTGTACTTTCGAGTTGGAGGCAGAGTTGGTGATGCGCTTGGGACACGCTGTGGAAATGTGACCAGAGCACCTACACACATAGCATAACCAATTGTATCTGCAGTTACTGATCGAGTGTCCCGGCCTGGTGCACTTATGGCAGTTCTGTCGTCCATCTACCTTCGAGTTCTCCGACGAACTCTTGCTCTTGCTGGGCTTCCGAGCCTTCCTACCCTTTACCAATAACCACTCGCCTTCTTCGCCTTCTCTAGTACGGCGTGCTTCTTTCTCTAGTGGAGGAGATCGCTGAAGAACTCTATGTTCCTCGCCATCGTGGTTTTTTCCTCTAGCCACTTCAACATACGATCTCCTCTTACTGTTATCCATTCTGTCATCTTGGTGAAGCAGGGGAGCTAAACTCTTATCTCTAGACACAATCAAACTTCGATCATCCTCACGTCGTCGACCCACCCGCTCTATTCTTCCTCTTGCGTCGCCAGTACGGTCTCTGTGGTCCCTCGGTGAACTCGAGCGAGTCCTCTCTCGAGCTCTGCTCTTCCCACGCGCCTGGTCTTCTTGACGTTTGCTTGGGCGGAACACTCTTTCTTTCTCCCTTCCTCACTTAGTCATCGTCGAAGAGCGGTCACATCTGGAGCTAGGGTGATGGTGAGTTGAGGAGGGGTGGATGGTTGAGGGAGGGTGTGGAGCTCTCATTCTTTGTTGAGTTGTGATAATATCATCAAAGTTCAAATTTATTAACGACATAATGATTTTCAAAAGTGTCACTCATATAAAATAAATGTTTGTGCAATTTGTTTTTTTTTAAGGAAAAGGTGGAGTATGGCCACTCTGTTCCATTAATAAGGAGTTAATAAAACAAACTCAGAGTACTGAGCCAAGTACAAAAACCTGTGCAACAAATAACAGAACATAAATCCACCTCAAAACATGGAGGGTGAGGCACAAAACGGTACAAACCAACATACACCCAACAAAATACATCTAATCAAACTTGTAATACCCAGCAAAATAAAAAGATTTGTTTTGCATTACTAAATAATATTATATTGGTAAAGTTGACTACTTTGACTATTTTCTTGAAATTGCAATTTTGCACGTGCAACACACGTGCAAATTTAGGAATTTTCAATTATTAAAATTTTATGGTTAATGATTGATTTTCCTCATTTATTTATGATATTTTAATTTTACAGATTTATTTGAATTTATTTGACTATTTCATGATTTTCTCAATTTTACACGTGCAAATATTTTTTGGAGGTGCAAATCTCCAGTTTTAAATTTCCTGATACATTCTCCTATTTATAATTAAGCATATCCTAAATTTTGAGATTTTTCTGAGTAAATAAACTATTTTTTATAAATATTTCAAAAGAGAGGGAATTTTATGTAAAAAGCCGTTTGGATCTCAAACAAATAATGAAAATTTATTTTTACAAATTTTTGGGCTGTCCATGGTCATCATTGAAAATAAAATCTATTTAAGATTTATTTAGAGTTGATTAGGTAAAGATTTAAACAAATATGGTGTTTTTGCAAATATGGAATTTAAGTGGATCTTGTGCAAATGTTTTCTTGGAAAGTAAAAGTCAGATATTTTAATTTTAAAATCTAATATGTATTAGTAAATATTATTTCTGATTTTTCTGGATTTTTACGAATATTTTATGACATATTTGCAAATATTATAAAAAGAGGGACTTTTGTGCAAATTGCCACTCTGAGTACAAATCCAAATTTTTTAAATTCTGGGCCGCGCTGGATGGCTGGAAAACTCAGTAGTAAAAAGATTTGATTTGATTTTAATTTATTTAATTTATTTTAACTACTTTATTAAAGAAAGATTTATATATGTAAAGTAATAATTTGTTAAGGGATGTTTCCATAAACTTGTAAAACCCTAAAAACTCCATATTTCGGACTATATTATGGCCACTACAGCCGTCCTCTCCTCTATAAAAAAAAAAATTTTACTATTAATTTCTTGGAGTTCGAAGCGATGATCTTGGATTTTGCAAAAGAAGAGCTTTTTCTCATTCTTTATTAATTTGGTTGATTTCTTCAATGGGGTGAGTGATATATGTTTGTTTTGTATTGTTCTTTGAATGTTTTATGTGATGATTTATCTATTAGAAAGCATGTTAGGGATTGGTATAAAGATATAATGGATTTGATGATTAGATGAGTTAAAAATCTGATCTTTCGTGGAAACCTTGTTATTGATGATTATATTTACATATGGATGACTTGAGATCGTTAAAGAACCTAATAGAAATCATAAGTAGGATTTTTTCCTTCATATACTTGCTATTTTGATTTGTTATGATGAGTGGTATGATGATATTGCATAAAAATGGATAAAAGGAATACTCTTCCCTATGTATAAAATGCATAAGCTCTGTTTGGGGTTCTTCGTGGAGTAAAAACTTGATTAATGATCGTTATAATTGCTTATATGCATGGATAAACTATTGTGAATGATTGTGAATGAGTTTAATGAATTACAAGAACGACTATTGAATCTAAAAATCAAGTTTTGAAATTTTGAGAAAAGGGGTTGTTTTCGAGTCTGATACATTATAACCAAAAATTGGTTTTGTGATTTTGTGAAGTCTTCAATTGGATTTGTGTATTTTTCAATTACTGAGATGAATTAGAATTTTATAATGCATATTTACAATGGTTTCTTGATGATTTAGATATACCACATACACATATATGGCTACACTCCATTTCATTGTTTTCCAAGGAATCGAATTTTGTGAGTTTTACTGAGATTTGATTTAATCTTGATTATTTTAGCACTGAGATAGTTTCGAACAATGTATCCCCTATTTACAAAGTTATTTTGATGCATAATTGATTCGCAAATACCCTATTCTGATATATGCACATATTCATGTCTTATTTTGAAGAAATTCAATAAATTGCTATTTTATTAATTCGAGGTGGTCTTGATTTCTTTTGTGAACTCCTATATACTCTACAAGTCACGTTTGATCATCTCAGGAATATACTTTTTACAGATTTTGTTTTTATAAAGTAAAACACTGTATCGGTTGAAACATGCACAAACTCAAACTGCAGTTTGTAGGTACGACAGTCGACCGGTTATTTTCGACAGTCGACCATCACGATCCTGGCTGCAGTGTTTTCTTGAAGCTTTGGATTTTCATGCGGGACATTTGACTGACCACTTTATACAGTCGACTGCCACCACTCTGATTAATATTTTCTTGAAGTTTTGGATTTTCATGCGGGACAGTCGACTGACCACTTTATACAGCCAACTGCCACTGCCTTGTTTAATATTTTCTTGAAGTTTTGGATTTTTATGCGGTGACCACTTTATACAGTCAACTGTCACTGCTGTGATTAGTGTTTCTCGAGGTTTTGGATTTTTACGCGGGACAGTCGACCGACTACAGTATGAAGTCGATTGCCACTGCTCTGACTGGTGTTTTCTTGAGTTTTTCTGATGTTCTTTTAAACGATTGATTCTATAATATTTTTGGATTAATGACCTACTGTTCTGAATATAATTTTTGCTACAGATTATAGTATTTTCGAGACATTTTCTTAATATAAAAGAAGTATGAGTTGTAATGAAAGTTTTGTATCGACGGTTAAGTTATGAGTCTCTAGAGGGTGTGCGGGACCCTAGTATATGGGCAGTTGAGAGTTTGTGGTTTGGCCTGTTGAGGCTTGTTGTTGATCAGTTGAGTTAAGTTCGGTAGGGTACACCAACTCTAAGAGATTCGTAAATTAATTTAATTAACTTAAAAGGATAAGGACATGCCCTAGATGGTGATATGATGAAATGAGAATATGGGTTATGGACCTCAGTATGGCTTGTGGTGTGAGATAATCCCCGGAATGATCGAGATGTGAGTGAAATAGTCTCCGGAATTACCTACGGTGTGGGATTGATCTCCGAAATTATCGGGGTCGAGGCAACACTCATGGGGTATTCGTGTGATGAGACGCCATAGCCTGCAATATGGGGTATTATTGAAGTTTCCCAAGTATGAGTGAAATAGTCTCCAAAATTATCTATAGTCTCCAAATTTATCTGTGGATAGAGATTGACCTCCGGAATTGTCGGGGCATGGGCTAATACTCACAGTTTATCTATATCTCGTAGTAGTCATCGTAGTAGGATTAGTTGCATAGCGAGGGATTAAACCCTATAAAGTGGAGAACGATAAGGGCTTGCACCGGACCTATGTAGAGTGGGATGCATAGAATTCGACAAGTATGCATTAGAGAGTTAGCAGATAGCATTGATGTTTTCTTGTCTTGGTTTCATGCATGTTGTTTCCTGTTTTCTATACTTGACACTTAGTCTAGTTTCACTTGATATTTTCATGTTTTATTTATTGTAATTTCTTATTTCATTTATACTTGCTGTTGATACTTATTGTTTATGACTCTATGCCTTATGTTTTATTTATATTGCATTTATTTTTATGTCACTCACACTGTTATGGCTGCCCCCTGTAGTTTTGGGGGTTAGGATTATCTCTAACCTCATGTTTTACAGGTAGGTGCCTATAGCTTGGAATTTGGATACATGTGGTAGAATGATAATAGAGCTTATGTAAAATTGTAAAGGATGTGTTGTAAAAGAAAGATTGTAATTCAAGGTGTTTTGTTTTCCGCTATGCTTTGTAAACAATTGATATAATAAAAAGTTTTAATTTTTTCCTGTATTTGGTTGCTATATTTATGATTACATTGAAGTTGCTTCTGGAATTGTGCCACGTATTTCTAAGATATTATATTGAAAATTCGGGGCGCTACAGAGTTGGTATCAGAGCATGCTTCAATTAGTAATTTTAAACATTGTACGGGGAATAAACATAAATGGACATTTGACGTGTGAGAACCTAGGTGGACATTAGATGTGTGAGTACACAAGTGGACATTAAATAGAACCTAGGTGGACATTAGAAGTGTGAGTACCTTGGTGGAAATCTGATGTGTGTGACCTGATTGTTTGGTCATGAAGACCTGTAATGAGAATTAGACTGTTTGTATGCTTAGGCTTGAATAAAATTTCTTTATCGCAAGTGCGTTGATTATTTTTTTTGCATAAAGCATATACTTTTCTCTCTAGTTTTTTGTTGACCTCTTTTGTCCGCTTTATGCATTTGATATTTTATTATTACCCCCTTAACTTGTATATTTTCTATCTTACTTACTAATGTTCACTATATCTTTTTCTATTTTACTCATTGTGTATAATTTTTGGATTCTATGATTTTCGCCAGTATTATTTTATTCTATTTATTTATTTATTTATTTTATGTTATTAAATTTAATTATCTTCCTCTACATTCTTTTAATTTTTCATTCTCTCGTTTTTTTAAATGTTCCTTAGTTTGTATTCTATTACTTTTACTGTTTTACATTTGTTTGCTTACTAGATAACTTTTGTGTAATTAACTTATTGGGAGACCTTCGGTTGAGAACTAATTTTGGTGAGAACTCCGTGAGAACTCACGAAGTAGACTCCCCATGAAAAATCCGAACCGACCATCTCGTTCTACATGCCTTAGATAGCATAACATAAAGAATTCAAATAATTTGAAGTTCGTTTGCTCATCCATCAAATGGAGTAGAATTTTCAGCCATACAATTTTGCGATGATGTAAATCATGGAAAAATGAACTTCAAATTACGTGATTTCTTTATGTTATGCTATCTAAGGCGTGTAGAACGAGATGGCCGGTTCGGATTTTTCATGGGGGATATACTGTTTGAGTTCTCACGGAGTTCTCACCAAATTAGTTCTCAACCGAAGGGCCACCTTAACTTATTTCTACTTTTTATTCGGTTTCTTTTATTGCGAGTGATTGATTTTATTTTAGTTTCTAACCGAGTTTATATTTTTTCTATTCATTAGTACAATCGTTAAGCTTTCACTAATCGTCTTTTTTTTCTTTTAAAACTTTTTCTATAACTTTACTATTGGTTCTTACTTTTTATTTTTTTTGACCAAATTATTATTTGGCAACTTTTGCTGTAATTCAACAGTGCATCCTTTAGCATTTCATAAGCTCATTTTTGTTTTGCAACTCTTACTCATTTTCTTTCTTGACGTTTTCATTCTTCTTACTTCATGCGTTTTTCGTTATTTGTATATTTTGCTATTACTTTTGCATATTACACTAAGTTTTGAATTACTACGAGATAAGTTATTATTGCTACTTCTATTTCCCTTCATTATTGTTTTTGCTATATTATAAAATTTGATTTTACATATTTACTTTCATTTTATATATACTTGGATTTTTCGATACTATGATTTCCATTGTTTTGTATTGTCTTATTTATTTCGGAGCATTTAAAACTTGATTACAATATTTTAATCATATAAATATGATATATCTTTGCACATTTAAATTTTTTAATATTTATTATGTTTTTGCACCTTATATTCAATACCTTTATTATTATTTACTGTTTACTGCATTTATTATATTTATTTTTCACTATTTAAAGCTACTTATTAATTTTGTTGCTTTATACTTCTCGAATGTACTATATGCACCCCTTACTTATATTTTACTTAATTTTTATTATAAATTTTTATTATCATCACATTCTTGATTTCTACATGTACTTCCTACTAACTACTAGATATGTTCTGTGCATTTCAACATACTTGCTATGCATATCATTTTACACTTGTTTAATTCTCACATTACTGTATATTTTTATGATATATTTATTGTGTAAATTTGCTACATTGCACATTCATTTTCTCATTCACATTTGCATTGTGCTTATGTATGAATTTCATTCCGTTTTTCTCCTTACTTTTATAAATCATTTTCACTACCACTATTTTGTACTATTGTGTTTGATATTTATAATCTATACATCTATTTTGATATTCCATCGTATGACTTTCAACTCCATTTCTTACTTTTGCTACTATTTTTATATCACGAATTTTCAAACATAACATCATACTTAAATTAAATGTCCAATATCCCTTTGCATATGGAATGTTACATCTTCCATTTCACCATTTCGGTACAACCTAATGTCGAGATGGCAAATATGCAACTCGATTTCAATGAAGGCAAATTGCAACTGGATGTCGGGAAGGCAAAATGTGCAACAGAATATCCAGACGGCAACCTGTAACCTGATGTCGTGAATGCGAATCTGCAACTTGATGTTAAGGGGAGATTTTCTATCTATTTGCTAATTGATATTTCAAGACTTTTTACTAATATAATGATACTAATGGTAAAGAAATATTTTCTTTATGACATTTTGTTTATACAATTATACTTTATGTTTCCATATCATTTGAACTTGTATAGTTGATTTTTACTCTATTTTGTGTTTACAAAATTTTTAAGATTGAGTACATCAACTATTGTCTAAGTTTTCATTTTTTTTTGCAATTACTATTTATTGCTGCCGTTTTCTAATTCTTTAACATTTTAGATTTCTCACTTATTTTTGTTCCCACGTCCTAATTAATGATTTGACGCTTAGTTTTGTAATATTTAATGAACTTCTTATGAGTCTTCTTGCATATATATATTTGGGTCTATTTTGCTCGTTACCCTTTAATGTGTTTTTCGAGTATTGATTGCAATGTCGACATTCACTAGTATACTCATTATTTCTTGTCTTGTACATTCATTATTATTAATATTAATAAAAAAATATTTATTAATATTTTTTTATAACCACTAAGTTTGTGTTCCTTCGTTGTTGTGTGGTTATCAACCTTTTTATATTTGGGTTTTATCTCTTCACTTTTGACTTATTATTCTATAAGCACAGTCTTACTATTTTCTTACGATTGGGGATTAATGGTGTATTCAATTGGATTTCTTATACTTTTGCCATGTCAGTTTTCACCTTTTACTCTTCGAGCTATAATTAAATGTTACTTTTGTTTTGCTTAGTAATTAAATCCAACTATAAAAATAATGATAGAGTAAATTTTCAAAACTGTTTTGTAAGTTTTGTATTTTACTTTCTATTGCTTAGAGTAGTTTTGAGGACAGAACTTTTCTAAGGGGGGAGTGATGTAACACCCCGCAAAATAAAAAGATTTACTTTTCATTACTAAATAATATTATATTGGTAAAGACTACTTTGACTATTTTCTTGAAATTGCAATTTTACACGTGCAAAGTTACGAATTTTGAATTCTTAAAATTTTATGGTTAATGATTGATTTTCCTCATTTATTTATGATATTTTAATTTTACAGATTTATTTGAATTTATTTGACTATTTTATGATTTCTCAATTTTACACGTGCAAATATTTTTTGAGGTGCAAATCTCCACTTTTAAATTTTCGGATACATTCTCCTATTTATAATTAAGCATATCCTAAATTTTGGGATTTTTCTGAGTAAAGAAACTATTTTTTATAATTATTTTGAAAGAGAGGGAATTTTATGTAAAAAGCCGTTTGGATCTCAAACAAATAATGAAAATTTATTTTTACTGATTTTTGGGCTTTCCAAGGTCATCATTGAAAATAAAATCTATTTAAGATTTATTTAGAGTTGTTTTGGTAATGATTTAAACAAGTGTGGTGTTTTTGCAAATATGAAATTTAAGTGGATCTTGTGCAAATATTTTTTTGGAAAGTAAAAGTCAGATATTTTAATTGAAAAATCTAATATGTATTAGTAAATATTATTTCTATTTTTTTTTGGATTTTAACGAATATTTTATGACATATTTGCAAATATTACAAAAAGAGGGATTTTGTGCAAATTGCCACTCTGAGTACAAATCCAATTTTTTTAAATTCTAGGCTGTGCTGGATGGCTGGAAAACTCAGTAGTAAGAAAATTTGATTTGATTTTAATTTATTTAACTTATTTTAAAGAAAGGTTTATATATGTAAAGTAATAATTTGTTGAGGGATGTTTCTATAAACTTATAAAACCCTAAAAACTCCAGATTTTGGCGTATATTATGGCCACTACAGCCGTCCCTCTCTTCTACAAAAAATAAAATATATTTTTACTATTAATTTCTTGGAGTTCGAAGCGATGATCTTGGATTTTGCAAAAGAATGGTTTTTTCTCATTCTTTATTAATTTGATTGATTTCTTCAATGAGGTGAGTGATAAATGTTTGTTTTGTATTGTTCTTTGAATGTTGTATGTGATGATTTATCTATTAGAAAGCATGTTAGGAAATGTTATAAAGATATAATGGATTTGATGAGTAGATGAGTTAAAAATCGGATCTTTCATGGAAACCTTGTTATTGATGATTATATTTACATGTGGATGAATTGAGATCATTAAAGAACCTAATAGAAATCATAAGTAAGATGTTTCCTTCATATATTTGCTTTTTTGATTTGTTATGATAAGTGGTATGATGATATTGCATAAAAATGGATAAAAGGATTACTCTTCCCTATGTATAAAATGCATAAGCTTTGTTTGGGGTTCTTCGTGGAGTAAAAACTTGATTAGTGATCGTTATAATTGCTTATATGTATGGGTAAACTATTGTGAATGATTGTGAATGAGTTTAATGAATTACAAGAATGACTATTGAATCTAAAAATCAAGTTTTGAAGTTTTGAAAAAAGGGGTTGTTTTCGGGTCTAATACATTATAACCAAAAATTGGTTTTGTGGTTTTGTGAAGTCTTCAATTGGATTTGAGTTTTTTTCAATTACTGAGATGAATTAGAATTTTATAATACGTATTTACAATGGTTTCTTGATGATTTAGATATACCACATACACATATATGCCTACACTCCATTTCATTGTTTTTCAAGGAATCAAATTTTGTGAGTTTTATAGAGATTTGATTTAATCTTAATTATTTTAGCACTGAGATAGTTTTGAACAATGTATCCCCTATTTACAAAGTTATTTTGATGCATAATTGATTCTCAATACCCTATTCTGATATATGCACATATTCATGTCTTATTTTGAAGAAATTCAATAAATTGCTATTTTATTAATTCAAGGTGGTTTTGATTTGTTTTGTGAACTGCTATATACTCTACAAGTCACGTTTAAACATCTCAGGAATGTACTTTTTACAGATTTCGTTTTTATAAAGTAAAACACCGTATCGGTTGAAACATGCACAAACTCAAACTGCGGTTTGTAGGTACAACAGTCGACCGGTTATTTTCGACAGTCGACCGTTGTGATCCTGGCTGCAATGTTTTCTTGAAGTTTTGGATTTTCATGCGGAAAAGTCGACTGACCACTTTATACAGTCGACTACCACCGCTCTGATTAATGTTTTCTTGAAGTTTTGGATTTTCATGCAAGACAGTCGACTGACCACTTTATACAGTCGACTGCCACTGCTTTGTTTAATGTTTTCTTAAAGTTTTGGATTTTTATGCGGGACAGTCGACTGACCACTTTATACAGTCGACTGTCACTGCTGTGATTAGTGTTTCTCGAGGTTTTGGATTTTTACGCGGGACAGTCGACCAACTACAATATGAAGTCGACTGCCACTGCTCTGATTGGTGTTTTGTTGAGTTTTTCTGATGTTCTTTTAAACGATTGATTCTTTAATATTTTTGGATTAATGACCTACTGTTCTGAATATAATTTTTGCTACAGATTATAGTATTTTCGAGACATTTTCTTAATATAAAAGAAGTATGAGTTGTAATGAAAGTTTTGTATCGACGATTAAGTTGTGAGCCTCTAGAGGGTGTGTAGGGCCCTACTCTATGGGCAGTTGAGAGTTTGTGGTTTGGCATGTTGTGGCTTGTTGTTGATCAGTTGAGTTAAGTCCGGTTGGGTACACCAACTCTAAGAGATTCGTAAATTAAATTAATTAACTTAAAAAGATAAGGACATGCCCTAGATGGTGATATGATGAAATGAGAATATGGGTTATGGACCTCAGTATGGCTTGCGGTGTGAGATAATCCCCGGAATTATCGAGGTGTGAGTAAAATAGTCCCCGGAATTACCTGCAGTGTGGGATTGATCTCCAGAATTATCGGGATCGTGGCAACACTCATGGGGTATTCGTGTGATGAGGCGCCATTGCTTGCGGTATGGGGTATTCTCGAATATTCCCAGGTGTTAGTGAAATAGTCTCTGAGATTATCTGTGGATAGAGATTGACCTCCGAAATTATCGGGGCATGGGCTAATACTCACAATTTATCTATAGCTCTTAGTAGTCATCGTAGTAGGATTAGTTTCATAGCGAGGGATTAAACCCTATAAAGTGGAGAAGGATAAGGGCTTGCACCGGACCTATGTAGAGTGGGATGCATAGAATCCGATAAGTATGCATTAGAGAGTCGGCATATAGCATTGATGTTTTCTTGTCTTGGTTCTATGCATGTTGTTTCATGTTTTCTACACTTGACACTTATTGTAATTTCTTATTTCATTTATTCTTGTTGTTGATACATGTTGTTTATGACTCTATGCCTTATATTTTATTTATATTGTATTTATTTTTATGTCGCTCACACTGTTATGCCTGACCCCTGTAGTTTTGGGGGTTAGGATTATCTCTAGCTTCATGTTTTACTTGTAGGTACCTATAGCTTGAGATTTGGATGCATGTGGTAGAATGATAATAGAGCTTATGTAAAATTGTAAAGAATGTGTTGTAAAAGAAAGATTGTAATTCAAGGTGTTTTGTTTTCCGTTGTGCTTTGTAAACAATTGATGTAATAAAAAGTTTTAATTCATTCCTGTATTTAGTTGCTATATTTATGATTACATTGAAGTTGATTCTGGAATTATGCCACGTATTTCTGAGTTATTATATTAGAAATTCGGGGTGCTACAAAACTACTCCCCCCAACAACCCTTGGGGTGGTGGGGAACAATCAACCACACGAATCTGACTGACCTGACACCATCCTCAGTATAGCGTCGGCCCAATCTCTACGTCGTCATTATCGTATTCCTCCACCTGGAAGACGCTCACTATCCGCCCTCTAGGACCTGCAGCTGTCACATTTGGCCAAAAAGATATAAGATGCATAATGTGAGTCAAATTACTTGAAGTATTATTACATGTCCTACGAAAGTACCAATTATTCATGTCTAGCCAAAGACTCCAGGTCGTAGCGACAATAGCGATAAACCAAGCCTCTCTCATCGTTCGTCTCTCCGTAGCGAACTTTGGCCCTACCCATAGATTCCCATACTAGGATACTCATATGTCCCTAGGGCACTAAGAACCTCCCGTAAGACTGCTTTGCTCCTGGGACATTCTAAGAAAAGGTGGTCTCTAGTTTTCGGGATCGCATTGCAAAACCCACATGTAGGGTCCAAATGCGGTTGACGTTTCGCTAGGTTCTCTCTAGTCAGTGTGGCGTCATTGAGCACTAGCCAGAGGAACACTTTTAACTTTCAACGGGGTTTTCGCCTTCCATACTATTCCCGACCAACATGGGCTACATCCCCTAAAGTGAATGCGGTTATACAGGGAATAAATGGTGAAGGAGCCATTCTTTTCCAGTCCTCAGGATTTCCTATTGGGACCCTGTGAGCCTATTATACCAGCGTCGATGATATAACTCTGAAGTTCCATGAGCCTATGCTGGGAGGCCTAGTCTAAAGGGTGTATAAAGGCTGGTTTCCAGGAACTTCTTCTCCTGGTTGCAGCCCCACGTTTGTGCAATTTGTTAAGAGTATGTATGAGTAAAGGGATGTCTCAGGTTCGATGCCATATTAGATCTTATTATTTACTTTAAAAAATAAATAAAAATTAGGACGTGCATCGCACGTGCCGATTTCTAATTTTACTAAATGAATCTTTATGTTATAATAATAGAAAAATCAATCTTAGTAAACATATCCTTCTACCTACTGATGAACTTCTTACCATTTGTATACATTATCTTTTCAAATAATTGTTCGTTTTGACTTTAAGCGGGTCGGGCTCGGGTTCTTCACTTTAAAGGAGACTCGGGCTCGAGCCTCAATTTCTTAGCCCAACCATAAATCAGGTTGGGCTTGGGCCTACGAAATAATACTGCGTTCGAATTAGGAGTTGCATAAGTCCGACCCAAGTCCGATCTGTCAGTGCTATATGCAATACACTTGCTTATCTTTGTATTACATAAACATCATCAGATGTTCCATACTTCTATACATAAGACCAATCTTATAGACTAAATTTATCATACTTCATGTAAAAATTATACATATTTTCTTTCCGTAGTTATATGATGTATAAATATTCCACTTACCCTAAGTCAATTTTCTCTAGTGTTGGTGGTCGCCATATTTTTTTAGTCTTGTTTGACTAACACCTATATTCAAAGTCACGGCGCGGTTTGAAATTCTATCTCATTAACACCTTACCTTTGGAAGTGCTACAATTCTCAAATTAAATTTCCAAAGTTTATTTCCACAAAGACCTATTAATGTTACAAAATACTTAACGATAGATGCACAAATACAACAAATTAAGAAGAGGAGACTGAAAACACTATTAAAATATATATCGAAAAATAAGAAAAGAGAGGAAAGAAAAAAAAAACCGAGTCTTGTGTCACACAGTGTCCTTTAACAGTTTCACCTTCTCGCCGGATGCTAGTGGAATGCAACGACGTCTGTTTTTCAGGATCAAACGACTGAAGATTAACAACACAACACTACGCTGTACTCCCTGCGAACTGAACGGAATGGGCAATTCTATTGATGGTCCTCTGTAGAAAAAAGTTATTAAAAGTGAAATTGATTCTATGTTGCAAAACTATACATGGGAACTAGTGGATCTTTCATAAGGTAGTAAACATTTAGGTCCAAGTGTATTTTCAAGAAAAAAGTGAAAGCTGATCGATCAATTGATAAATACAAAGCAATGCTTGTAACTAAAGGCTAATGATAAAAAGAATGCCTTAATTATTTTGATACATATTCTCCTGTGACGAACATAAATTTCATTAGGATGGTACTTGCAATAGCAGCTTTGCACAATTTTAAAGTACATCAAATGGATGTGAAAACGGCTTTTCTTAATGGATATTTAGATGGTGAAATACACATAGACCAACCCGAAGGTTTTTCGGCTCCAAAGCTATAAAAAAAATGTAAACTAGTAAAGTCATTGTATGCCTTGAAACAAGCTTCAAAGCATCGACATGAAAAAATTGACAACATCATGATGATAAATGGTTAAAAATCAATGAATGTATAAATGCGTGTATGTCAAATATACGGAAAGTGGATATGCCATAATATGTTTGTATGCAGATGACATGCTTATTATTGGAAGCAACAATAGGATGATTAAATCTACTAAAAATATGCTGAACTCGAGATTTGACATAAAAGACATGAGAGTTGTTGATGTTATATTGGGGATGAAAATCACAAGAACATCAGACGAGCATGTTTTGAGTCAGTCACATTATGTAGACAATTTTTATGAAAAATTTGATAAAGATAGTTTGATAAATATCTTGTCTACATATTGAGTTAGTTTGTTTACAAAATGGCACAACCCCAACTCTCTCATCATAGTATTAGAGATTGTAGAGATATATCAGCGTCAGACCGTGTTAAACAAAGTATTTTTTATTTTTCTTTATTTCCTCCTTTCTTTTTGTTGGAAGAATTATATTTGAGTAATGCTACACCACAATCTTTTCTACATTTTTTTTAATAATCTTATGTGACACAATACTATTGAAGATTTATACAATTTACACTAAAATAACCTCAAATTGTATTAAGCCACATGAGATTGCAAAGAAAAAATGTTTTAGAAAATATTGTCGATGAAGCATTATTGTTTGTATTTTAGTGTAGTAAAATAAAAACTGTGAATTTCTAGGACAATGGACAAAAATTCAAAACAGCCGTAAAATCAATAATACTTTTCATATCTCTACTACTATAATGGGAGAAGGCCTTAGTGTAATTTGTCCATCTACCAACCCGTGCAATGTCCGTACATTTAAACTCTCCAATATAAACCCATAAACTATCCGTGCAAATTAATTTCTCTCTCCACATCTCTCAAAACCCAATTGCCTCGTTTCTCTCTCTCCCCCAATAATTCCCGATCCTTCTTTTCATCTCCCGCTTCGTCTCAATTCTCATATCTCCTCACTCGCGCCACCGCCGCCGCCCTAGCCCTAATCTCTATCAACTCCTATGTCACAGCTCAACCCTATCCCAAATCTCAATTAGCTCCTCTCTCGCTCGCGTGAACCCCAACCCTAGCTTCGATTGATCGATTTAAGGTATTTTCTGCTCCTTTTGTTTTAGTTTCAATAAATTCTGTTTCTATTGCAAGTTTGACCTATTAGTAGTATGGCTATTATCTTTTGGGGTTTTTCGTATTTAGATAAAATAATTGTAGAGTTATTGGAAATAAGATTAGGGATGATGATTATTGTGTATGGATTTATATTGTTACTGTAAACAGTTGTAATTTGTCAATCGACTAACCCGTGCAACGTACGTACAACCAAAATCCTTTATATAAACTCATCAAACACGTAAACTACCCATACAAACTCCCTCTCTCTCTCTAAAAAAAACAAGACAATTGTTCCACTCCCTCTTTCTCAAAACCCACGCACTATTTCTTTGCCATGCCGCCTAAATTTTTACTTTAAAAAAATTATATTTATTAAAACGTGCATCGCACATGTAAATTACTAGTTCTTGAAAAGAAAAGGAGGGGAAAAAAATCGCAATAACCCCTAAAAAAGGCTAAAACCCAACATTTCATGTGTTTTGGAAAGGGGGATTGAAGAAGAAGAAAAAAAATGGCGTTGAGGCTAAGAGCATCCACAGTCGTTCAATGTAAAAAATGGCAAAATACATATTTTTCCCATCCAATTCGATGAAACGCTGCAGTCGTCGAATGGCAAAAAAATGCATAAGGTCGTTAAAAAAGAAACAGACGAAACATCATGTTTCGTCTGTAATTAAAAAAATAATTTATACTGATAAAATATTAATAAAAAATACAGGACGAAACATGTTTCGTCCAAAAAAGGAAGAAGTATTTTTTTTGCAAAAAAAGTTTGCAAAAACAATTTTTAAAAATAGTTTGTAAATAATATTTGCAAAAACAATTTAAAAATTTGCAAAATAAATTTAAAAATTTGCAAAAAAATTTAAAATTTTACAAAATGTGCAAAAAAATCACAAAACCGGATGAAACATGATGATTCGTCCGGATTTTGCGGAAGTTTTTTTTTTGCAAAAAAAATTTGCAAAAACAATTTAAAAAAATAATTTGTAAAAAATATTTGCAAAAACAATTTAAAAATTTGCAAAATCAATTTAGATAATTGCAAAAAAAATTTAAAATTTACAAAATTAATTTTTTAAATAAAATTTTTTAAAAAAATTGGATTGGGACGAAACATGATGTTTCGTCTCACTTGGGACGAAACATCATGTTCATTCCCACGCTTAAATTCATTTAACCGGTTATTTTATTTGGTTTTTTTTCTTTTACTTCGGACGAAACATCATGTTTCGTCCGATCAATTAAAATAATAATTAAATAATCCAGACGAAACATTTCGTCTGCTATAATATGCATTTTACTATATCGAGTGTTATTTTTCCCTTTCTACTGTAGCCGATTTGCCAAAAAATGACAAAATAGCTCACGACTATGTGAGCTACAGTAAAAAAAAATGGAAAAATGGCAAATAAGCAAACGACTGTGGATGCTCTAAGAAGCTTCTTCCCGCCCGTTCGAACATCTTTTTCCTTAATTACTCCAGGTTGGTTTCTCTTATCTCCATCCCCAATTTAAACCCTCGTTCCTCTCTTCGTGCGAACCACTCCCTAATTAATCATCTATTCATTTTTTACGATGTTTATAACTGATTGCTAGATGCTTAATCGAGGAGTGAGTTAGTTTCCAACTCGATTTTGCCATAATCTCTACTACTATAATGGGAGAAGGCCTTAGTGTATTTTGTCCTCAACCCAAATAATTACCAAACTGAACCACTTTCGAAATTATTTACCAAACTGGTCCACTTTTGAAAATATTTACCGAACTGGTCCATAACAATTTTTTCTTTTTACCTTTTCATTATCCCTTCAATTTTTTTCACGTGCACAGCACGTGAATAGAATATAAAAAAAATTGTTCGAACGTGCATTGCACGTGTATTTACTAGTAATATATAACCCTAAACCCTGAATGTTAGTTACAACAATCTTAGATGCCCTTCGTTAAACTTGTTACGAAGGTGATGTACTATGCAGGGAATGAACCAAACCAAAACCATCCCCGAACCCGAAATCTAAGTGAAGTCTTTGGTACCCAAACCCATAATCAAAACCTGATCCAGTATGTTTATAACTGAACCAAAACAAAGATTATGATTTAGGTCGGTTTTTGTTTCGAATAAGCTCACCCCTTGAACTAGGCTTGAATGGTCATGTTGATATATATAACTCGTGTCTTTACTATTTGTCACACTAATTCCCAAAATACTGAAGTATGTGCACACAGTTAAGGCCCAACGAATGATATAAATATACCAACTCATATCATCCATAAGTTGTACAATATCAGTAAGCTCAATAATACAATAACAATCACATGAACAAGAATAGAATATAATAACCAATATATAAGGTATAAGAGCATATGTAGTCCTTTAAGTTAAAAAATGGGTATATGAAAATTTTGAAAATAGCCAACAGAGTAAACCTTGCAGTCGTCTATACTCAAAAATTGGGTTTTTTTGGACGAAACGGAAGATGATCTACCATCGGAAGATAGTGAAGAAAAAAGAAATCATCTGATGAATTACAAAAAAAATAAAAAAAAATTGTGAACGACGGGAGATCATCTCCCGTCCAACAAAAAAATTCTATTTTTATTTTTTTTTAATTTTTTTAATGCAGTGTGTGAATGAAATTTTTTTTAAAAAAAAATTCTAAGGCTCATGATCTCTCGTCCAATAACTTTCCCTTTTTTCCCCCTCAAATGTCAACATCTCAGTTGACTGAGGTTTTTTTTAATATTTTTTTCCAAACGGTAAATCATATGTCGTTTCTTCATTTTGCTATTAAAAAATTTCTCTCGGACGGCAAGTCATATGCCGTCCGACACAAAGACGGTAGATCATCTTCCGATTTCTATAATATGCATAATGCCAGTTTCGCTGCCAAATATAGACGTCTGCTGTTCATCGCAAACCAAAAAAATAGGTAAATAGATGGCGACTACAGCGATTTTTATTCTTTTTTGGATATATAGCCAACGACTACAAATGCTCTAAGAACTTACAAAATGCTTGAGAATATACAATGCAGTAAACATTTCACTACGATAAAGTAGCGACATGAAAGTAGAGAAGTAGCACTAGCTGTTTCATTACGACCGCCTAGAAAGTCTGTTAGCCAAGTTTCTTTAGTATCTCATCGTCTATACCTGTATAAACATTAACTGAAATGGTGGGGGGTGTCCGTTAGAGCAAGGTTCGAACAGCCAGTAGCAACTAGCAGTGAAACAATAAGGTACGATATAACAAGGAATAAGAAAACATGGAACTGGAACGGTACAAGTAACAACTGTGAACTTATAAACGGGAAACATGAAAACATGAATTCAAGGTATAATCAATCAGTATGCAGTGGTCAATAGCCGATAACATAATCAATAGTCAATAATCAATGATGCAGAGGTCGATAAACAATATCAATAATCAATAATGCAATAGCCAGTTTATAGTAGTCGGTAATATGATCAATAATCGATAATCAATGGATCAGTAATAAGGAATCAGTATTCAGTATCGGTATCAATGTTCTATGTCCATCTTAAGTCTATCTGTCTTTTATTAACCTATTTAATTCATGTAATTCTGTGTTCCATACCACATGTTCGGTTGCATAACAATTAAGTGAACGTTTTAGACTCTAGTGGTGGATTCTACAGGATAATGTAGTTGGGAAAATATGTAAACATGAAATAATATTTAGTGAACAATATTCTGTATTCAGTTATCAATAACAATAGGGAAACCACGAGCTCCCTTCTAAGTACAGTCCCCTATATTGCCCACTACTAAGTCGTACCTTTTATTACCCCGATTTGTTATTCTTTTACTGTGATTAATCGTAAACATGCAACCAATAGAAACGGGTATCAAGGCAGTATCAAGAAGGCATCAGGAGTTATGCAATGCATGATATACAAGTTCAATTCATTAAATGGCGAAAAATAAATATATTTGCATTTAAGAATCATAACAATACAATTTTGGACAGTAATATGTTACTATACCAAAAATCATTTTCTCGTTGCTATAAGAAAGCAAATCAAGTTCCGTCATAGGTTTTAGAAAGTAAACTCCATGCCGGTTCCAACGTATATTCATATAACACATTCTATAAAGAGTAACTATATCTATTAGTCAGTTTTTTTCTGATCTAGTGTGCAGACAGCAGGTCAAGTTATTGTGTATATAACGAGACTGAAAATTTATTAACAAATCTTATAAAAATCATAAAATAACTCCTAACAATGTTTAGTAACAGAATGTTAAATCTTAGGTCTTAATTCTACCGATAACATATTATTTTAATCAGTTAATCTTGACGATATACTTCTAAACAGTAATCTAGAATTAAAACGCTACAGTACTAAAATCATGATATCTTGCACTCTACAAGTTGAATTTCAGATCCATCATTTGATATGGATTTCAGACACAGAGGGCTACAACTTTTAAGTACATGATTCTAAATTATATTTCATGGAACTATGTCAAAATCTCAGTACAAGTTTGAGTAAACAACAGTTCAGAAGTCTGAATATATGATAATATGGTGAATTAATGGTTCAAGACTTGAATCAATAACATGACATGATAAAGAAACTATGAATCAGCTTCGCCGATGAATCAAAGGGTAGAAGTCAAGAATGAACTCAACGAAAAATCAAGAAAATAACTCGATGAAACGATAAACAATAAGAACTACTTGCAAGATTTCAATAAATATTTTATTGAATAGGAAAAATAAATGAGGTTCAATAAATGCTTACGAGTGAACGAGCACTACGGTTGCAACAGCGAGCAAGAGCCACGACAACAACGCAGCAAACAGCAACACGCAGCGAGTGCAGATGACAACAACGACGTAGTAAGAGGACAACTATACAATAGTAACACGAACA
This sequence comes from Hemerocallis citrina, assembly GCA_017893485.1. Classification (NCBI taxonomy): domain Eukaryota; kingdom Viridiplantae; phylum Streptophyta; class Magnoliopsida; order Asparagales; family Asphodelaceae; genus Hemerocallis; species Hemerocallis citrina. The sequence continues at coordinate 379,502,843 of CM030359.1, forward strand.
GTGCTGGCGCACTACGGGCAGCAACAATGGCACGAACGGCTATGTACAACATCAACAATGGAGGCAGCGAAGGGTGTTCTTCGATGGTGTGCTCGGGGTTGCAATGGGGGCAGCAACAACGGCGGTGGCAGGGCTCGGGTGAGGGTGCAGTCATCGTGAGGATGACCAGAGTTGGTAGTCGAGAAATGCAGTGTAGGAGGGCTTCGAGGTGTGGATGGGATGATGGTGCAGCAAATGAGAGGCAAGGGTCGTCGGTCGCTGCGATGGTGGATGGCGAGGAGAGGGCCTGCAGGCATTCGGGATTGAGCACTTTGGGATGCGGCAACGACAACAAGGGCACGAGTGCTGCTGTAGAGGAGTGAAGGCCGGGACAGAAAGGGAGGAGCAGCAGGTGGTCTAAGGTTCAGGTGCTGGCTGTGACGTGGTGCTCGAAAGGAAGCAATAAACAACAACTTGGTAGTGTTGAGGAGAGGCTGTGATGAAGAGCTTCGGTGTAAGGCAGTAAGAGGAGGATCGGGATGCAGCAACAGTGGTGCGGTGGCAATGGTGGTGGCTCGAGACAACAATGGCGATGTGGTGATGGAGAAGAGAAGAAGGCAGGAGTTTAGGTGGCAATGGTGGTGGTTGTGGCTGCGGCGAATGACAACAAGGAGGATGGCAGGGTGTTGGCCGAGGGAATGTGATCGACTGGTGGAGTTGGATATGGTGGTTGGCGGCGCGCAGGGGGCTGGTCGGGGTGGTAAGATGGTAAGGAGATGGCAGTAGGAGGTGGCGATGGGCTGAAGATGAGAAGATGATGAAGATGATGAACAGGGGATGGCGGTTGTTGTTGAAGGATTAGGAGTAGATTAATTAGGGTTAATAGAGATTAGATTAGGGATATAAATAGGGAATTATATTTGAAAACCGGGCTAGGCTGCATGCGAGTTGGGGTCATGGGCTCTTGGCTTGGGTTTTGTTTATGGGCTTAATAAATAATAAATGAAAAATGGATAAGATTATAGAATGAAATAAGATTGTGTCGAAATATAAAATCAAGAGAAAAAGAAAGAGATTGTAGAATGAAATAAGATTGTGTCAAAATATAAAATCAAGAGAAAAAGAAAGAGATTGTAGAATGAAATAGGCTTTGGGTTCTAACAAAATAAACGAATATCCAAACGTGTAATTGTGTTCAAAAGAAGAATGCTTCATGGAAAATTGGAATACAATAATACGAAGAAAATAAAAATAAAATCCGTACAATCAGAAATGTGGGTTACACTATTAGAATCCTAATAGACGACCATCATATTCGATACACATTATCTTAGTCATTTGCTAACTTTTATATGATATGTGCATCACATATGCTTATAAAGTTAGTTAGGTAAACTTATACTAACTGATTTGCTACACACTTGAGGCATCAAAAAAAGGGAGTTGAACCACCAAGCATGAGAATTAATTAGGGACGTTTAATGTACACAAGCATATATAAATTCCCCATTCTCATTCATACGGTCCTTAAGAAGTCAATCATTCTTTAGTATAAATTCTTCATATAATGCCTGTTCTAGAATGTCCCTAGCAGCCCACTTTGTTCATGAGTATTTTGAGCTGAGACTAACAATGTCGGTCACTTATATGTATTTTACACCATTGTTTTTTGTGATTTTTTAAAAATCATATTCTCTATATTTATATAAACGACATATTTCTTATTCTCACCTGCTCTGTGGTTTTTGCAGTTTCAAGAAATCTGGGATTGTTAAAGGGTTGGGCCAAGAGCTTTGAGCCTATGTTATGTACCTATGCACCCAAACTCGAGTTCATGTCTGGCATGCAGAGAACACTTTTGCTCAATCTGAACTTATCAGGCAGGTCCTTATTTGTTATCCTTGCTTCTAGTTGGAGGGTGTGGGGTATGTTTTTCCATTATACAATGAAAACACTTATGCACGATACAGGATGCTTTCAGATAGGATACAGATCGGATATTGGCTATACCAACATCTGTATCCGCATTCCAAAGACGGATTCAGATACGGATACGAATATGGATACGACTCGAAAAATAAAAATCATATCTGTATCCGCAATTTTCGAATACAGATGCAAATCAGATATGGTCTACTGGATAACGGATATGAATTCGGATATCAAATATAAAGTTTTTGCTATTTTTTTCTTAACTAGTACTTAGACATATACATCACTGAATTGTAGATATCAATTTTCTTATCTAATAACATAATTAAACTCAACAGAACAAAATCCAGGTTGTAGGAACATGTCAAGAGCGAAAGCACTTAGCCAATAATAATTAGTAGAAGTATTAATTCAGCAGGAATATATAAACAAAATAAGATCTTGCTCATACCTAAAAAAGACCCTATCAAATCACAAAAATGCTTTTCACTTGCACTGGCCGATAATCACGTGATCTCTTCCTTCACACGGAAGCATGGGGAAACGTGAGCCGCAATATTGGAGTGCCTCTTCTCATACCGATATGAGAGACAATAGTTAGTAGCTTAAGAGAAACTTGAAAGGAGCAGATGAGCACAATGAGAAATCTATCGAACTTACCTAAGATACTTTTCACAAAATGGAGATAGTTTCGTCGGACAATGATAGTTCTGTTCATCTTGGCACTGTGGCAAGTGCCAGCAATGATACGGCCTCTAATAGAAACATCACTAGTGAATGGGCACTTCTTATCAATGTAAGTACCTACAGAACACATTTGCTTGTATAAGAATTTAAGATCAATGAAAAAATGAATATAAGATTTACAGGAAAATCCACTAATATTTAAACGATTTGAAGTAAAAAGATTAATGACTAAGGTTCATCTATGATCTCATTGAATCAAATCTAGTATATGGCAAGAAAGGGAAATTGCTTCTATACGCTTTCAAATTTCTTAATTTGTACTTAGTTTCAGATTTATTCAGAACCATTTATACAAACTTGTTTTTCCAAATTGAGGACACTTACTAATTATTGCATCATAAATTGAATAATATCACAATAAAACTCTTAATGCAAAGACAAGTTATTTATGTTAATCTATCTTTATATCACTGAAATGGGCATAATCTAGATGCATTTGGAAAAAGTGGGTATTTCAAATTGAAAACCAAATGGGTATAGAAGAAAATGGATTCAAAAAACATTTTCATAAGCAATTCTCGCTAAAAACATTTAATTCAGGATTAGACATTTGAATCATGTGCATGGTAGAATGACATCTAATTAGCTAAAAGCTTAAATAAACATCTTAAATTGCCCTTAAAAATGTTCTCCTAAAACCTAACCACAAGTTCGACCCAACCTGAATGAAAAATAACAACAATAAGCGTGCATAAACGAAAATAAAAGCCAATTTATTATCAACAACATAGATTTACAACTTATAACTTGACACAATAAAAGATTCAAGTTTTTTACTTGAAGATCTTTTACTTCGGCTTCATGTCATTATCCTACAAATCCACCATCCTCAAGATTAACATATATAGGTAGGATTCACTTGGAGAGAATTGCCTTCCACGGAAGTCACCAATCATGTCATCTTGAACTGTCATTGACGCAAGGGCATATATCCCCACAAAGCAGTAAAATATAGCTAAATCCTATGACACTTACAAGACATTTAAGTTTACTCCATAGATTTTCAGTCAACTTAAGCAAATCAGCCTTATACTACATGCATTTATGCATGACCACAAGGGCATTTATTATGACCACAAAGCAGCAAAAGTCTAGCCAACTCTTATTGACACATTCCAAGGCATTTACATTTACTCCTTCTATATTCATGGTCTGCAGTCAAATTCAACTAAATCAGCCTATTATTATTGAAAATAATACAAATTACGTATTCAGAAATTCTTATTCTATATGAAAATCCTTTGATAAACAAGCATTATCATCCTGTATTCTAATTCTCTTGATCAGACTTTTTGCATTTCCAGTTGTTTTAAATGCTCAATTTAACATATAACTTATCCATTAGCAAACAAAATGTTGCTCCTACCTACAAAAGAAAACAAAAATTGACCAAACTCTCAACATACCCAAAAAAATTGCAGATTGTTTAAAATAAAAATGAATAAGAAAATCAACTCACCTCCACATTCGGAAATAGCTTCTTCACTAAATAGATCATGAAAGGAGGTTGGTTGGAAAACCGCAAGGCGAGGAGGTCAGAGACGGAGGCGGAGAAGATGAGAACCGGGTTTGGGGTTTTGGGGGATTTGGAGGTAGAGGAAGTGCTCAATGTTGGCAGAGCTGGTGGAGCTAGGGTTTCGGATTTGGGGGATTTAGAGGTGGAGGAAGAGCCCGATGTTGGCGGAGGTGGAGGGTGGAGCTAGAGTTTCGGATTTAAAGGATTTGGGGGTAGAGGAACAGCCCGATCATGGTGAGAAGGGTGGAGGAAGGTGGAGCTAGGGTGGATAACGAGTTGGATTTGGGGCGATTTCTGATCTGGTCTGGGGTGGGAGAGAGAAATAGGGAGAGGATAGGAACAAGAAATGTTAGACGATTAATGCCTTTTAATATATATATATATATATATATATATATATATATATATATATATATATATATATATATATATATATGTGGTAGGGTAAAAATGGCTTGGGGCCCAACCAGGGCCCAATACAGCTCTCACTCAAAAATGGTAAAAACAACAGTCTAGTTCGGCTTCGAGCCACTGCAGGGTCGGCGCCGAACCTCCAGTTCACCCCCACAGAACTGGCCTCCTCGTATCCAATGAGCCTCAGTGGTCCTCAGCCTCCGATCCGTGACAGCCCCACGGGCCGTCCCCCCGTCCTGGCGAGGCATGAGGATGACCTGTCACAGCCTAGGCCCTCCGATTCTCCCAGAGGCACAGGAGACCCATGATCAGCCATGTCAGCTCCAAATACCACTTAGGGCGTTGCCACGTCAGCCCTATACCACCCTGGGCATTGCCACGTCCGCCCTAAACCTCTTGGGCCTCCTGCCACGTCAGGCCCATGGGCTTTTGGGTCCAGACCCGGCCCCCAAGCGGATCCATACCCGGTTGGGATTCCCTATAAATACAAGACCCTCACCCACCTTTTCAGGTAACCAATCTTTTGCCACTTAAAATCACCTAGTTATTGATACTCTCTTACAGAGACTGACTAGATCGTCGGAGGGTCCGCCACCGGGATAAACCTCGGTGTTTCAGGGCCGTCTGCAGGTACACAAGACCTCGGATCCGAACCCTCTGATCCGAGCCGAGGCATCCACCCCACTCTGAGCCCGTCGCAGGAGCTGCCAGGTCACTCCGAGGGTCGTCTGACAAGCAGCTTTCTCCTTCAATACAAATCGAGTCCGAACTCACACCTGGTGCATCCACACGTCTCCCAGAAATAAACCGCATCAGGTTGGCGCCGTCTGTGGGAACACTGCTTCAGAAGCCGACCTGAGCACGACCATCAAGGCACCTCGACAGCCGAACTCTCATGGCCTCCAAGGGCAAGGGGGCTGCTTCCTCCGTCAACCGACGGGACTCGCCCCCACCAACTGCTAACGCCGGTCCACACATTTCAAAACACAGGGCTCCCCATCAGGGGTCCCAAAGGAGCGTCACCCGTCAAGTCCAGCCCGACCTACGGGGGGTAATCGTCAACCGATAGATTAGCCGCAGCAGGGGAAGGGCCGCTTCCAACCCGGCCCCGAACCATCCAAGACCGCAGCCCGAGGGACGGAGGCCAGCACTCAGCCGCATCGGAAGGCAACCTTCAGACCGACCAAACAGGGTCGAGGGAGCCCCCGTCACTCACGAGGAGTTCCAAGACTTCCGGAGAGAAATTCTCGGGGCCCTCCGACGGGCCCCCAGGGAGGAAGCCCTCCACTCCCAAACCGGGTCGGACGCCGAGGTCAGCGTGTCCCGCCCATCAACAATCCAGCCGGAGGACGATGGCGGACTCCTAAGGCGCCTCCAAGAAATGGAGGATCGCCTCGATCATATAGGAGACGGCGACCAACGAGCGGCTCAGGGGTACAGACCTGTTCGTCCTCCCTTCTCCGCCCCCATCCTCCAAGCGGAAATACCCAGGAATTTCCGACCACCTCAATTCATGACCTATGACGACGAGGGAGATCCTGCTGATCACATGGAGGGTTTCAAAACCCTCATGATGATTCACAGCACCTCGGATCCCCTGCTGTGCCGAGCCTTCCCCGCCACCCTTCGGGGTCCGGCTCGTGAATGGTTCTCGAAACTCACCCCCGACTCCATTTACTCCTTCGACCAACTAGAGGGCAATTTTCTTGCCCACTTTGTCACCAGCCGGAAGGCCGAAAGGACCAGTGCCTCTTTACTTGGGCTCAGACAGATAGAGGGAGAGTCACTCAGAGTGTTCGTCCGGAGGTTTACCGCAGAGGCAAGGTCGGTCTCCTCTCTTGATCCAGGCATCGCCTCCGCGGCATTTCGGCACAACGTCCGTCACGGACAGCTGAAGGCTTCTCTGGCGAAGAAACCCCCCGTCAACTTTCCCGACCTCCTCAACAGGGTCGAGAAATACATTAGGGCAGAAGAGGCCCTTAACCCCGAAGATGCCGGGGAGGCCACCGGGAAGGGAAAACGGAAGGCCGAAGAAGTCGAACCATCAAAGAAGGCTCCGAGAGACGCGGGGGCCATGAAGAAGGTCCCGCCGTTCCCCCGCTTTGAGAGGTACACTCCCTTGACACATAGCGTATCCGCCATCCTCTTAGAAATCGAAGACATAGGCCTCGTCCGACTACCTCCCCGACCTAATAACAATAAGAATCACGATCAGCGCTTCTACCGTCGCTTCCACAGAGATCGTGGGCACGAAACCGACCAATGCCGGGCCCTGAAAGACGAAATTGAGGAACTCATCTCACGAGGGTTCCTCCGAGAATTCACCCGAGAAGGCCGACGGGATCGGCGAGATGATAGGAACCGGAGACTTTTGCCTCCGAACCCCACTTCGACCCGCCTCCGGGGTCAGGATCTCGAGTCCGAGGGAACCGCGGATATGCCATTCATCTTGCACTGTGTCCACGGGAGGCCGATGGGAGGAGAGTCAAATACATCCTGAGAAGCCTTCATCCAAGAGGCGAATGCTGTCCAAAACAACCCCTCGTCCAAGCTACAACCAAGGCCAGTCTCCTTCTCAGGAGAGGACCTCGAAGGCGTTCACCTACCCCACTGCGATGTCCTCGTCATCAGCCTCCGCATGGCTAATTGTGAGGTTCGCCGAATCCTCGTTGACAACGGCAGCTCAGTTAATATTCTTTTCCTCAAAGCCTTCGAGAGCCTCAAGTTACCCGGTGGGAAGCTCAAGCCCGCCGGATACACGTTGCATGAATTCTCCGGCGCCCCTGTCGTAATAGAAGGGATTGTTACCCTCGACGTCACCGCAGGATCGGCCCCTGTCAAGAGGACCGAATCCATGGATTTCATGATTGTCAACATCAAGGCAGCTTACAACGCCATTCTCGGCCGACACGGACTGAGCTCCCTCCAAGCGGTACCTTCAGCCTACCATCTGAAACTTAAATTTCCCACCCCCAAGGGGTCGGCATCGTCCGAGGTAGCCACGAAGCAGTGCGGTCGTGCTATATAACCACCGTCGGAGGGGGTGTATTCCCCCTCGACGCCGCTGAACTCGAACCCGAGAGGGATGATCCAGCTCCCGAGCCTGTCGACGAACTAGAAGAGGTCCTGTTCGACGCCAAGGATGAATCAAAGTGGTTCCAGGTGAGCCGCTCGCTCACCCAGGACTTGAAAACAGGCATCATCGCCTGCGTCCGTCACAACGTTGATCTCTTCGCTTGGAAGCCCTCCGACATGCCCGGGATCTCCGAAGACTTGATTATGCATCGGCTGAGCGTCATCCCTGACTCTAAGTCGGTCGTCCAAAAGAGGCGCAAAGTCGCCCCGGAGAGGCAACAAATTGTGAAGACAGAAGTGGACAAACTCTTGTCCGCTCGATTCATTCAAGAAGTTAACTACCCCGAGTGGTTGGCCAATGTTGTTATGGTAAAGAAGGCAACAGGGGGTTGGCGGATCTACATCGACTTCACGGATCTTAACAAAGCATGTCCGAAAGATCCTTTCCCCTACCCCGCATCGACGCTTTAATCGACGCAACCTCGGGACATGAGCTACTGTCCTTCATGGACGCATTCTCGGGGTACAATCAGATCCGGATGTTTCCACCAGACATCTCCAAAACCTCGTTCATCACCGACCAGGGTCTTTATTGTTACCGCGTTATGCCCTTCGGGCTGAAAAACGCCGGAGCCACGTACCAGCGGCTCGTCAACAGAATCTTCAAAGACCTGATCGGCCGCAACGTGGAAGTCTACGTCGACGACATGCTCGTCAAAAGCCGGGCCGGGCCGGACCACGTCGCCGACCTCGAAGAAGCCTTCGGTGTCCTTCGACATCACAACATGAGACTCAACCCGGCTAAATGCGCCTTCGGCGTCTCCACTAGGAAATTCCTGGGGTTCAACGTCAGCCAACGCGGCATTGAGGCAAACCCCGAGAAAATCCAAGCCATTATGGACATGTCCCCCCCTCAGAATGTCAAGGAGGTTCAGAGGCTCACGAGCCGGTTGGCGGCAATCGGCCGTTTCCTCTCCAAGTCAGGGGAGAAGTCTCTCCCCTTCTTCAAGGCCTTACACGGAAAAGGGGGCTTCGAGTGGGGTACCCATCAACAAGAAGCCTTCGAACAACTGAAGCAATACCTCGTCAACCCACCTCTCCTCAGCAAGCCCGAGCCAGGCGAGCCGCTTTGGCTCTACCTGTCAGCCTCGGATAGCGCCCTCAGCGCTGTCCTCGTCCGAGAAGAGGAAGGGGTTCAAAGACCATTGTATTATGTGAGCAAAGTACTACTCCCAGCCGAGACGAGGTACGCAAAGATAGAGAAGGTGGCCTATGCCTTAGTCATGGCAGCCCGGAAGCTTCGTCCTTACTTCCAGGCCCACTCCGTCCAAGTACTGACCGACCAGCCACTAAAGACTGTCCTTCACAAGCCCGAAAACTCCGGCCGCTTAGTCAAGTGGTCAATTGAGCTGAGTCAGTTTGACATTAGCTATCAGCCGAGGGTGGCCATTAAAGGACAGGCCCTCGCCGAATTTATAACGGAGTGCACCATTTCTGAGCAGCCCAGCATCGAGGGTTCGGATCCGACCTGGGAGATCTTTGTCGACGGTTCATCATGCGAAACGGGGAGCGGAGCAGGCATCATCCTTCATGGCCCCGACCAATTCCTACTTCAATACTCCCTCCGCCTCAACTTTCCGGCCTCCAACAACGAGGCAGAGTACGAGGCCATGATCGCCGGATTGACCCTCGCCCACCGAGCCGGAGCCAAGCAAATCCGGGCCTTCAGCGATTCTCAGCTCGTGGTCAATCAGATCACCGGAGAATACGAAGCCCGCGATGATCGCATGATGAGATATTTGGCGGTGGTCCGACGACTCCTGGCGTCCTTCAGCTGCACCATAGTTATCAGAGTCCCCAGGGAACAGAACGCTCAAGCAGACGCGTTGTCCAAACTCGCCTCTTCCTCCTTCGAGGGTCTCGATCAGACGGTGCTCATAGAAATCCTCCTAAAGCCAAGTATCAATGACCCAGAGCCGGAGGCGATGTGTGTGCAAGATGATACCAGCCCAGACGACTGGACCACTCCCATCCGAAGATTCTTAATCAATGCCGAGCTCCCTGAAGACAGGGCCGAGGCCAGACGAGTCAGAGTCCGAGCTGAAAGGTTTGTCATGATTGATGACATCCTCTTCAAACGCTCATACACCTTGGTCGACGGCAAACCATACCTCCGCTGTTTCACCAGCGGCGAGGCCAGCTACGCCCTCAAAGACCTACATGAGGGGATCGGCGGATGCCACATGGGGAGCAGGACACTTGCTCGGAAGGCCCTGAATCAGGGGTACTATTGGCCGACCATGCTCCAGGACTCACAAGACTTAGTCAAAAGGTGCGGCCCCTGCCAAAGGTTCTCCCCTATCAAAAGGCTTCCTCAAGCCAATCTCCGATCCCTGGCGAGCCCTGCGTCGTTCGCCATGTAGGGGATGGACCTTGTGGGGCCCTTCCCCCCAGCAGTAGGACAAAAGAAATTCCTGGTAGTCGCCATCGACTACTTCACCAAATGGCTCGAAGCCGAGCCACTGTCCAGCATCACCGAGCGCCAAGTACAACAATTCTTTTGGAAGAACATCATTTGCCGGTTCGGCATCCCCCGGATCCTCGTTACAGACAACGGAACCCAATTCCAGGGTCAGAACTTCCAAACTTTCTGCGCGGACATCGGTATCCAGCAACGCTTCTCCGCTATTTGCCACCCTCAGTCCAACGGCCAAGCGGAGAACGCGAACAGGCAAATCCTCGACGGCCTCATGAAGCGTCTCGACAGTTCCCCCAAAGGGCTTTGGGTCGAAGAACTGCCTAGTGTGCTATGGGCGTACCGAACCACCAAGAGGATCCCCACGGGAGAGACGCCGTTCGCCTTGACCTACGGGACGGAGCGGTCATCCCCGTCGAGGTCGGCCTGCCTTCTCCCCGTATCATGGCCTTCGACGAAGCTGACAATTCATCAGGCTTAAGGGCCAACTTGGACCTCGTCGCCGAAGTCCGAGAGAAATCCTCAATCCGGAGAAGCATCTACCAACAACGGATCGAGAAGTTTTACAACAAGAAAGTCCGCCCCACTAACATCAAGGCGGGAGACCTCGTGCTACGAAAACTGTCTGTCTCTGATCCAACCAAGAAGAGGAAATTGGCCCCCAACTGGGAAGGCCCATACCGTATAGTCGAGGCTGTACGCCCTGGTACGTACCGACTGGCGGATATGGACGGCCGGCTCATCAGCCGACCCTGGAACGCCGAGCACCTAATGAAATTCCTGGAAGAGCGAACATAGGTTCTAACTTGGCTAATGTATATAAAATCTTTTGTAAGCTTTCATGTGTAAAGGGCGGCTTCGACGACCCTCCCTATCTAGTATGAAAGAAATCTCTTTTTTGTCAAACTCCAAATGTCTCGGCAGATCCGACTTAACACCGGAGAATGGAATCGGCACCCGAGTCCTCACTCCGGTATCGTTCCCAACGTCTCGGTAGGTCCGATCCAGCTTCAGGCCAGGGACTCTTCCTAAGGCCCCGCGTTGATCCCTCACGGATCGACAGAGCCGAACCACGCCTCCGCCGTCATTCACCGCACTTCTAAACAGAGCAAAGGAGGAAAAGAGTTCTTTATTCATACTCCTTTATTTGGTTATGAGAAAACAAACAAAGACCGTTACAGGACCACTCCACTCATCTCAAACTGAAGGAAGCCACCATCTTAGGGCCCCTCTGGTCCAACGAAAGGCGGGACCACTCCGACCGAACGGCTAGGAGCCCTCTCCTCGTCATGACGGTCCTTGGGCTCAGCCACGGTCGACACTCTAGCCACGGAGCTCTGGGCATCCACTGGTCGCATGCGCTCCAGCAGCAGCAGCGCAGAGGGAACCCCCTCCGCTCGCCGACCCACGGAGGAAGATGTCGAGACACCCAGCATCGTCTTGTAGCGGTGTATCTCCATCTCCTTCTCCACTATGACATCGCGAAGTAGCCTCTCAGAAGAGGGCCTCTGTACCGAGGCGTTCGACATGGTATGTCCAAGTTCGACACCTCCGAGGTCCCGGTCCACCATCGCCCTCCTCAGCCGGCTCGCCTCCTCACTTAAAGCCTCAGACTTATTCCGATAATAGTTAAAGGCCGCATCCGTATCACGAGCCCCCTTTCGGTAGCGAACCAACGTGGCCTCCAGGGCCTCAACTTTGCTCCGGAGCCACGCCACGTCGGAACGATGGGGGTCCACCTCGGGAAGAGGAGCCGCAACCTACAAGAAAACCAGCCAACTCAAAACACATAGGCAAGGAGGGTCGGAAACACTCGAAGTCAAAACACTTGGCCGGTCAAAAATCCTTTTTTATAAATTGAGTCGCTTCTTACAAAAATGCGGTGGCCAGTCCGCGGAAGGCAAATACAATCGAGAGAAGGAAATAGAAAGACAAAAATTATACAACTTATTTTCCCACCTCAGCATCAGCAGGCGGGTCCACAGGGGGGGTCGGCAGACGGGTCAAGAGCAGGCCCTTCTTCGCCAGGGGTCTTCGGTGTCCCCTCGACCTCCATGTCATACTCGAAATTGGACAGGTCAAGGGTCGGATAGAAGTGCCTCACGTGGCTAAGGGCCTTAGCATAACACTCGTCTTGAGCCTTGATCACCAGGAGCTGACCCGTCTCTGTCAGCTCTTCCCTCTCCTTGGCAAACTCCTTCTCCTGAGCCGCCATCTTCTTCGCCCATTCCTCCTTCTCCTTGTCGAAGGCCGTCTTCATCTCTTGCTCCCTCTTCTGAGAGCCTTCGAGCTCTATCTTCATCTCTTTCGTCTCCTGCTCGGCCTTGTCCGCCCGGTCGTGCTCCCGCTTCAAAGCGGCCTCGTAAAGACCCCTCACGTGGGCCCCCTGCACGGTCGCCTGCAGTCACCAAGCACAACTAAGGAAGCCTCCTCTACAACATAATTACGGGACAAGAGAGGTTGACAAACTTACCAGCACATTGGCCTGTACGAGGCGAGTATACGCCTCATCCAGGGTCTCGGTCTTCATCTCCGAACGATCCCGGGGGGTCGCCAACTTACTCGCCACCTCGACGGCTTGCCTCCCTCGGGTCAGACAGTCTCCCTCACGGATCGACCAACTCGGCACCCACGATCGCCGAAGCCTCTCCTCTACCTCCGGATCCGCCAGAGGGCCCTTCCCCTTATCGAGATCGGTGACCTTGCCCTGGTCCGGACCGCCCTGAACCGCCGCGTCCTTGACCGTCTCCGAGCGAGTCCTTTTGGCCCTCGGCTGAACAGGGGCCTCGGAAACCACCTGGGACGACCCCCTCGTCTTCATCACCCCCACCTTCTTCTCGGCCTCCTCCTTCTTCATGGCGAGCCTCTTCACCTTGATCGACTCAGGATCCATATCTGCAAAAAGATCCAGTAAGGACAATGAGCACAGAGGAACAACAAAGCCAAAAGAAAGAAACAACTACATACATAGATCGGCCGGGCTCAGTCCGACGCTCGCCAGGTGACCCTCGGTCACCTTCGCCCAGTTGATACTATACGACAGACGGAGGCGCTCAACAAACCCCCACTCCTCGGCCGTCAGGTCCCTCGGTCTCGGCGTTTTATAACTCGGCTTGTAGTGGTTCCACCGAGTGGGAATGTCCCAAGGTTCCTCACTCCGGATCACCAGATATTTCTTCTTCCAATCCTTGTTGGAGCGGATGACCGTGGACGACCTTCCCCTTGCTCCGGGGCGAAATGTAGTAGACACCCTCAGCCGCCGAGCTGATCATCAACATTGCTCGGAAGACATTCAGCCGCAGAGGTACCCCCTGCTCCTCGCACATCAACACGAAGCAGATGATTTGCTTCCAAGAGTTGGGCCCGTACTGCATCGGCGCCAAGGACGCCCAGTTCAGCACCTCGCGAACAAATGGGTGAACTGGCAGCCTCAGGCCGGAGATGAAGGCATCCACGGGGAAGACGCAATACCAATCCGGCAGGGGGTCGGTCGGTCGAAGAGTGGAGCTCGGCAACATGAGCTCGTAACTGGACCCTATGTGATACGCCAGCCGCAAAGCCTCCAAGTCACCTGCCTCCAGAACGGTCGGAAGTGTGTCCATTATCACCCTCTTCCAACTCGGCGATGACGGTTGGACCCCAAACACCTCCTTATCAGAAAGATCGTCAGGGTACCGACGGAATGGCTTAGGCTGTACAGGCGACCCTGTCATCAAGTTACGATAAACAGGCGCCTGGCTCGAGCCCCCAATCCTCGACCCCTTCTTCTTCGGAGCCCTCTTCTTCTTCTTGGTTCGTTCCGGCGAGGGGGTAGATAATCGCCCCAGACCTGTCGGCATGGAACTCGAGCCCACGCCCTGACCTCCTATCTGAGCCCCTTCGGCTTCACCCCCTTTGGGGCCACCCTCCTCTTCAGAAACCAACCCCAGAATCTGGACTTCGGCGGAACTACCGCCCCCCTCCTCAGAATCGCTACTCTCCACAACAAAAAGCCTCCGAGACCGTAGCAGCTTCACATCATACACTGGCTGATCCTCGCCTACAGACTCCCCCTCGAGATCAGACTCCTCCCACGAAGTCGATTTGGAGGCGGGTTTTACGTCCCCCCCAGACGTCGACGCTGACGAGCCAGACTGAGCCCTATCCATCTGTGCCTAAACTAAACAAACTTACCAACAAACCTGGGGTCGCTTCGGAAGAACGAGCCTGGTACAGCAAACGGTAGGGACGAGTGCTGAAGTATTGGGAGATTTTTTGAAAGAGAAAGAAGCGAGTAAGAAGTGGACGATAGGGGGAGAGGGGGGAACATTTATAGAGGACAAAAACAACTCCTCGATTTCCGCAATTACTGTTCACCGATTGACGTGTAGCGGCCGCCTGGAAAACCGCACCACGTCCTCGAAACGTGGGCTGCTGACGTCATCCAGTGCCAGGCTGGCAACCAGACACAGGGGTCGGGTCGGATGATGTGCTCGGCAGAAAAATTTTCTTTTTAAAGATTTAAGGCTACAGGGCTCGGTCGGCTCCCCTCTCACCCGCGAACAACTTGGGGCTTACAGACTCGGCAGCCGAAAACCCCGAATTGTTCACGGGTGGCAGGAAAGCCACCATCGCCTGCGCCCCGGGCTCCAGGTCTCGGTCGGCTCCTTTCTCACCCGCGAACAGCTCGGGGTTTACGGCCTCGTCAGCCGAAACCCCGAATTGTTCAAGGGTGGGAGGGAAGCCACCATCGCCTAGAACCCTAACAGACAGCAGATCGACCCGCATATCCGAGGCTCTTCAGCCTCAGATCCAGAATACGGTGGGTACCCCTCCCGTCCTGATCTCTCTCGGGCCAAACAACCATGTGAAGGCCATCTGACCCGAAAAAGGATCCGGACGGCAGAGTCACCACCGATTCGAGGCCCCTTGGCGCTACAAAATTTTTCAAAAAAGAGACGTCCGCCGCAGCAGACACCTCTGGTAGCCATGGACCACCCTTGCTATGATCAAACCCGCTGGGGGGAGAGGTATTTATAGCCTCCCCCATGGACCAGCCATTATGACATTGGGAAAGCCAATCGACGGAAGCCCATGCGCCACCTGCATTCATTAGGCGGCGCCATTTAATGCCCCTAGAAAATTGGAACATCGCACGAATCCCGGAAGCGCCTTCAATACTCTGCAAAGACGACGGACCACTCTGCTCAAACCTTCTCAGGAAGAAACACCGGCTTGCCATCACCCTTGCCGACACATAATCCCTCGTCATCTCGAGGTTCGGTCGAGCACCAGGGTACTCTTCTCAGGAAGAAACAACAGCTCGCCATCACCCTTGCCGACACGTAATCCCTCATCATCTCGAGGTTCGGTCGAGCACCAGGGCCCTCTTCTCAGGAAGAAACATCGGCTCGTCATCACCCTTGCCGACACATAATCTCTCGTCATCTCGAGTTTCGGTCGAGCACCAGGGTACTCTTCTCAGGAAGAAACAACGGCTCGCCATCACCCTTGCCGACACATAATCCCTCGTCATCTCGAGGTTCGGTCGAGCACCAGGGCACTCTTCTCAGGAAGAAACACCGGCTCGCCAACACCCTTGCCGACACATAATCCCTCGTCATCTCGAGGTTCGGTCGAGCACCAGGGTACTCTTCTCAGGAAGAAACAACGGCTCGCCATCACCCTTGCCGACACATAATCCCTCGTCATCTCGAGGTTCGGTCGAGCACCACGGCACTCTTCTCAGGAAGAAACACCGGCTCGCCAACACCCTTGCCGACACATAATCCCTCGTCATCTCGAGGTTCGGTCGAGCACCAGGGTAGTCTTCTCAGGAAGAAACAACGGCTCGCCATCACCCTTGCCGACACATAATCCCTCGTCATCTCGAGGTTCGGTCGAGCACCAGGGCACACTTCTCAGGAAGAAACACCGGCTCGCCAACACCCTTGCCGACACATAATCTCTCGTCATCTCGAGGTTCGGTCGAGCACCAGGGTACTCTTCTCAGGAAGAAACAACGGCTCGCCATCACCCTTGCCGACACATAATCCCTCGTCATCTCGAGGTTCGGTCGAGCACCAGGGCACTCTTCTCAGGAAGAAACACCGGCTCGCCATCACCCTTGCTGGCCGATAAACCTTCGCCAGCTCGAGGCTTGCTCTAACATCAGGGCAACCCCCTCATGAAGGACCGGCGATTCGCCATCCCATTTCTACAACCGTAAACACTCCTCCACGGCTAGCTCCCGCACCCCCGCAGGAGTGGGGGGCTTGTGTGGTAGGGTAAAAATGGCTTGGGGCCCAACCAGGGCCCAATACAGCTCTCACTCAAAAATGGTAAAAACAACAGTCTAGTTCGGCTTCGAGCCACTGCAGGGTCGGCGCCGAACCTCCAGTTCACCCCCACAGAACTGGCCTCCTCGTATCCGATGAGCCTCAGTGGTCCTCGGCCTCCGATCCGTGACAGCCCCACGGGTCGTCCCCCCGTCCTGGCGAGGCATGAGGATGACCTGTCACAGCCTAGGCCCTCCGATTCTCCCAGAGGCACAGGAGACCCATGATCAGCCATGTCAGCTCCAAATACCACTTAGGGCGTTGCCACGTCAGCCCTATACCACCCTGGGCATTGCCACGTCCGCCCTAAACCTCTTGGGCCTCCTGCCACGTCAGGCCCATGGGCTTTTGGGTCCAGACCCGGCCCCCAAGCGGATCCATACCCGGTTGGGATTCCCTATAAATACAAGACCCTCACCCACCTTTTCAGGTAACCAATCTTTTGCCACTTAAAATTACCTAGTTATTGCTACTCTCTCACAGAGACTGACTAGATCGTCGGAGGGTCCGCCACCGGGATAAACCCCTGTGTTTCAGGGCCGTCTGCAGGTACACAAGACCTCGGATCCGAACCCTCTGATCCGAGCCGAGGCATCCACCCCACTCTGAGCCCGTCGCAGGAGCCGCCAGGTCACTCCGAGGTCGTCTAACAAGCAGCTTTCTCCTTCAATACAAATCGAGTCCGAACTCACACCTGGTGCATCCACACGTCTCCCAGAAATAAACCGCATCAATATATATATATATATATATATATATATATATATATATATATATAGAGAGAGAGAGAGAGAGAGAGAGAGAGAGAGAGAGAGAGAGTCATGCTATTATGAGATGAGTGAGATAAAAATATTTTTTGAGAGATAAGCGATTTGAGTCATCCGGATCTTGATCACACTGTTCACATCACTCTATATATCATTATGATGATGTGTGCCAAATTTCAAGCAATTCAGAGACCTGTAGCATATGCATCAAGACGTTCAAATAAATGCATATATATGTATTTTGCACCATCTTCTTGACGTGTTGAACATTTTGATGCATAGGTAGGGTTGGCAAATGGGTTGACCAGGCCAGGTCGGGTCGAACCCGTCCGGGTTGAAACCCAACTTGGGCGGGTTCGGGTCGGGTCCTAGTGGCAACCGGGCCGGGCCGGGTCGTAAGAGTAAATAGTCGACCCGCCCAACCCACACTTGGGTCCAATCCGGGTCGAGTCGGGTCGGGTAGCGGGTTGGCCCGTTTATTATTATTATTTTTTTAACTTTAAAAAATTGTAATTTTAATAAATAAAAAAATAAAATAATAATAATAATATGACTCAAAGAGTGAAATTACCAAAAAAAAATGTATATATTATTAATATGATTTCAATTTATACAATTTTCCCAATTTGTAATAAAAAATAAAGATTTCCTACAAATTTATTTTATACAATAACAAATTTTTTGAATACAATTTCAATTATATTCAATTATCCAAATTTTTTATAACAAACAATGATTTTATACAATTTTTTATACATTTACAATTTTCTTCAATTTGTTGGTGTTGTTGTTGGTCTTCAATTCTTCATGTTGGTTGCTAATATTGTTGTTGTTGTTCTTCCGGCGAGTTGCTTCCACTTGTAGACATGTCGAACCCTACTCCTTGAGTCCTATCTTCGGCCTTCATCCAGTCTTCCGTGCAGACGGGCATCTCCAATGATTGGGGGCTTCAAGCGATTCCTGTAATCGGCTAGAACCCTGCCACTTGTAGAAAATGCACTTTTTGAAGCAATTGTAGAGACATGAGGAGTTAGTAGATCTTTAGCCATATATTTAAGAATACTATAAATATGTTCATGGTCTTTCCACCATTGAAAATTATCTAGTGAAGAAGTAAAACTTTCAGAATCTTGTTGATTATACCAATGTAATTCATTTGGTTGATTAGTCCTAGCTTTTTTGATTGAATTTTTGCAAGTAAATTAAATATGGCACCATCTAATTTATTCTTACCCTTACCTGTAAAAGTAGCAAAAGAAGAAGTAACTAAAGTAGTAGTACTACTAGATGAAAAACTTCTATCATAATAATCATACAAGTTATTTAATGTCGATTCAAATTTAACTTAAAATGTTCCGCAATCAATTTCAGATTCATCTTCCCCAAGTAAAGTAAAAAATATTTCAATCAAACTCTTCATACCTTCTAATTTGATACGAGGATCCATCACAGTAGCAGTACAATACAACATAGGAGGAGGATTAAAATACTTCAAAAATTTGGTGTATGCAGATTTCACAATATGACCAATAAAAGCATCATTAATCATTTCATTGAAAGTTTGCATCATAGTAACTATTGAAATAAAAATGCTACTAGAAGTAGATCCATAAGATTTTGAAATTTTGAAAGTTGTGGTTTTAAAAGGTTCTAAAAATTTTAACAAAGATTCGGCATAAAATCAAGCTTGGGGAGTCATTTCAAAATTTGGCATATTTTTTGTCATAATATTCAGTAACAACATGTAACAAATCAAAAGTAGAGTTCA
This sequence comes from Hemerocallis citrina, assembly GCA_017893485.1. Taxonomy (NCBI): domain Eukaryota; kingdom Viridiplantae; phylum Streptophyta; class Magnoliopsida; order Asparagales; family Asphodelaceae; genus Hemerocallis; species Hemerocallis citrina. The sequence goes on from CM030359.1 coordinate 379,521,834, forward strand.
ATCGGTGTTTAACATCTTTTGGAAATTTTCTAAAATGTAAATTTTTAAGCCTACACCAAGCTTTCTATTCATGAAATATAGGGCCACTTAATGCAATAAAATGTACACAATTTCTAATTTTAACTATATATGGTTCGGCTATTTTTAATGCATCTTGAACACATAAATATAAAAAATGACATGCACATCTAACATGAAAAATATTGTCAGATGGAGGGTTTAATGCTGTTTTTAATATACTGAATGATGGATTGTTGTTAGATGCATTATCAAAACTTATACACATAATTTTATCACGAATATGAAAAACATCATAAATTTCTAAAATACGATTTTCAATTTCATTACCACTATGGGGATAGGGCAAAGCGATAAGTGATATGATCCTTTTTTGAATGATCCAATTACTGTCGATCCAATGACAAATTATTCCCAACATTGGAATATCGTTGCAACCCGTCCAACAATCGGAAGTTAAAGAAACTCTACAAGTTAAACTCCATAAAATCACAATCAAAGCTTCTCTCATTTCATTGTACATTTTAAAATAAAATGATTTGCAAGTATTCCTAGAGATTCTTTTAAAATGGGGATTTAATGCAGTTTGATTAAAAGTTTCTAAGTCCCTACTCTCGGAATAGGAAAATGGTAACTCTTCCTTGATTACTAATCGGGCCATTTCTCGACAAACAAGTTCGGGATCATAAGAATGGCTATCAACTACACCGGTCTTAGGGTGAATTTTTTGTTGGCCGGGTAGGTCTACAAGAAGTTCTTTATGTATATTTTGGATGTGTCGTCTTATTGTACCCGTCTCTTCACCCCTCTTCTATTTGTATGGCTTCGAACATGTTTTACAAACTTTTATGCCTACACTTGGATTTTCTTCGTCCGGAATATAATCATAAAATTTGTGTCAATCACTAGTTTCCCCTCTAATTTTCCTACTACTACCCGCTTGTGTTGTTCCGGTTGCTTGTGTTTGTGGTTTTTCTTCTATGTCTATATCTCCTACAAACTCATCGTGTGTACCAATGTGTTGGTCATAGGGTATTCGGGGGGCTCATTTTGTGGGACAATTGGAGACCTACGAGAAGTTCCGGTGGAATCTTGTCCACTTTGGCTACGACCACTTCCTCATGATCTAGACATGGTTATATAGTAGTGTATCTGTGTATGTGAAAAAATTAAATACAATCTAGGCGAGATAAGTTAAAAAAATCTAGAAAACAATAAGAGGGTTGTGAGAGAGAAGATCAAAAAACCAACAAACAAATATGATTAAAAAAATTATAACTACAAAAAAATATCAAGACAATAAGAAGGTTGTCAAAATTTTGATACCGTACTTCGCGGATACTCCTATATAAAATGAGAGTGAAAATAAAAGTAGAAGTAGAAGTAGAAGTCCGGACTTATATATAGATAGAAAGAGAGCTTTTTTGTTGGAGCCTTGGAGGAGTTGAAGACTTGAAGACGTAGTTAAAGGTTGAATTCGATACGATCGGAATTTGTCGTTTGATCGTTTCTATGTTGTTAGCTTCTTTGTTCACAAAATTTGGAATGAATTAAGATTGAATTAAGTAGTAATAGTAGAGAGAGTAAGAGAGTAAGGTGTGAAATTTTTAGTTTCGGTTTAAGGGGTATTTATAGGGAAAAAATAAAACAAACAAAAAATGGCTATAACAACCTGTGAGAGATTTCTGCCGTTGGACCCGCGGGTCGAACGGTCGACCTGCGCAGGTCGAACGGTTCGAAACACGCAGGTCGACCCGCG